>OY755243.1:50617412-51168961 GCA_963576725.1 Azorinus chamasolen | reverse complement strand
TTTAGAGTGGAGGTCATGCAGAAAGCTCCTCTTGGAGCTTTCTGCATGACATTGACCCTGCATTAAGCAGCCACCTGTTTAAAATTCTTCTCTTCTATAATTCCGGTTTAGAGGGGTTTTACTGTAGAAATACGTTAACCCTTTCCCTCATATAGACGACTTTTGACGACTCTGTAAAAGTCACTTTGTGAAACCATTGTGATAAATAAAGCATTTGCTCCTATAGGAGCAAATGCTCTGTTTATCACAATGGTTTCAAACTACAAAATTCTAAATTTTTCCTTTTCTCTAGTTAATGCTCCTTTTCGGTAGATTTATTCAAAGAGGTTGTATCTAAAAATAGCCTATCAGGTAAAGAGTTAAGTCCATGTAATTGATGTGTAAAACATTGTCACGCTGGATGATATGAACATGCAATTACATTTCAATAAATCATACGTCTAGTACACTAAAACCTCCTTAGTCCGAACACCAATATAAACGTAAGTATTATCATCGATGTTTAAGGCAGGTGACACTTTGATACAGAGTGCCAATCATACATAAAGTTTCTCAATGAGCTTGTTGCATGATTTTCAACCTGCATTACGCAACCACCTGCCTAAAACGTTGGCAATTCTTCTTCACCAAATCTTCGGAATGACGAGGTTCTGTTGTATGTGAAAACAGACATTTAGGCAGACTTACAAAAACCATCGATCAAGCTACTGAGATAAATTTTTTGGAAAAGGGATGAACTACTAGGAATATGTTGTGCAAACTACATATTTGAATGGATATAGAATGCTTACTAGTTTAACCCATTCCCTCATAGGCTATTTTAGATACAATCTCTTTGAATTAAACTACCCAAAACCGAGCATTAACTAGAGAAAAGGAATTTGTTTAGAAATTTGTGGTTTGAAACCATTGTGATAAATAGAGCATTTGCTCCCAAAGGAGTAAATGCTCTATTTATCACAATGGTTTCACACTTTTACAGAGTCGTCAAAAGTCGTCAATATGAGGGGAAAGGGTTAATTCATTAACAGAGCAACAGATGAACATGCGTACACATATACTAAAATCGCCATTTCTATATGGCCTTAGTTGTGACCACTCTCTTCGAGACGATTCTAAAGAGTGGTCACAACATGGGGTTCGGTAGAAAAATAATGGAAATATTCTTGAAAATGTTTTAATTTACGCATCTTATCTAGACCTCTTGTTTACTAGCATGTACATGTATCTTAGGCATTTGGGTTGCATTGACATTGCACATTCAAAGAAGGTAATAACTTTCCAATCTTATTGCCAGCTTGTCAAAATGCATGTTATTTATAGCCTACAACTTTCAAAGCTGTCTTTACCTTTGTTTCTAGTTCGCTTTTATAGCCTGGCATATATTAAATAGCCCCTGGTGGCTTTTATTTATTTTCACCCTGGGTGGGGGCCTAATTGACACTTAAGGCGTGTAGATTTTGACAGGTAACAAACAGTCGCGTGTTGCCAGACATAGGTGACGTATAAAGGACAGTTGTAAAACGCCTATCATTAAAGAAAAACAATAGCGACATGAATAATGTATCAATTTAATTGATTATATACCGACAAATGACCTTTTAAGTAGAAATCACTGCGCATATTTAATATTGATGTGCGGCGAAGATGATTTGTTATCTATTTAGATAAACGGATAACAAAATAAAGCCATTGACGAAAGAATGCTAGAATTACTGAACAAGGAAACGAACGAGTGAATGAAGAGTGAATGGATAAATGGATGCATACATGAATGAATGTATGAATGAATGGATGGATGAATGAATGAATAAAACATTAAAACAAATAAATAAATAATAGTGTGCACTGCTAAATAAACAAAAATGACATGATTGATATTAATTAGCTTATTTTAATAATAGCACATGAAGGCATGATTCTTTGGCGATGACAGATCATTTAGAATCAGATTTGTATGACTCAATAAGCAAACAGAGCAGACTCTGGTCAGATGAATCCTTGAGGAGCAATCTGATCTGGATCTGCTCTGTATGCAAAGGCGTCAACAGTCTTCTCTATCTGGTGATGGCATAACCCTTACAACGATTAATTTTCAAATGGACTATTCCAAAATTGTCGAGATTATACTGAAAATTTAGGGATTTATCTTAAGAAAAGTGTAAAATGACAAACAGTGCTGACCCGGATGAGCGGCTTCCTCTAGGAACCCTCTCATCAGGATCTACAATGTTTGCAAATGACATTAGTTACTTGTTTCCCGCACTGTAATGGTTAGTAAACAGTTCAAATGAATTAATAAATGCGTTAATTACCAATATATCCAGATAATAGAACATCCACAGACACTTACCGTTATTTAGCTCCACTTTTTCGAAAAGTGGAGCTATTGTCATGACCCTCTCGTTGGCGTCGGCGTTGGTTAACCTTTTTGTTAAGGTCATATCTCAGAAACCATCAAAGATATTTGGTTTAAATTTTATATGCATGTTTACTATGAGAGGAAAACCAATTTCACAAGGGCAGGTAACCCTAAAGTTAAATTTGCCATAGTTATGCCCCTTTTTCGACTTCTCCTCATCGAGACCTATCTATCTATGAAGTTTCATGTTGATACCTATTATAGTTTTTTGTTATACTCCGGACAAAATTTAAGTATGAAAAATAACAAAGGGCAATAACTCCTAAATTATGCAAAAAGAGTGCTGGTTTTTGTACACTGCAATTCTCCTCATCGAGATCATTCTACCTATAAAGTTTCATGTTGATATCTGTTACAGTTTTTGTGGTATGCTCCGGACAAAGTTATGACGGACGGACAAACGGACGGACGGACAAAGCGGCGATTATACATGTATGCTCCCCCAAATCCCATTTGGGCAGCATAAAAATGCAATTCGTTTTACCATATAGAGGTAAGTTTTGACGTTTTGGCAAACAGTTCTAATCAGGGTATATTCCATTTGCTTATGGAATTATATAGATCTGATTCTACAATTTCTGCAATAGCCCAACACATGTTTTCATATATCATTGTACAATACCAATCGTTTATTAAATTAATTTGTTCGACTACAATACAAGGGTTACTCGCCGGACAAAGTCATTCGGAAAAGACTTTATAAACCGAGATCCGATATTTAAAAGACCTAGAGAAACTCTGTCGATAATACGAGTAGGGCATGGCGCCCGGGTTTCTCTGTATCCACTTATCATATAGTCTACAGAAGCGACCGTTAATCAACACAACAAACCAACCAACCTGTTTTCATGTATCATTGTAAAATATTGATAGTTTTATTATTTCTTACAGGGTTCAAACACCATATAGTAACCCCCCTCTAAACCGGAATTCCAGTAGAGAACAATTTAGATACGTTTAGACAGGTGGCTCCTTAATGCCGGGTAAAAGTCTTGCTGATGGTATGATCCTGGATGACCTTTCTGCCCGACTTTCACCCTGCATTAAGCTGTCGCCTTTCTCCAAGACCGATATTTATACTACAGTAACATTGAACGTCCGGTTTAGAGGGGTTTTACGTACTGTACATGTACTTTATATCTGAAATTCATAACAGTCTATATCGTGATAAATCGTATAAAAATAGTATTTGCAGATGGGTGAGAGGTTGATATTAATGATATACTATCGAAGGGCAACCCCCCCCCCCCCCAATGGAATAGCAACGAGATCGTAAATTCCACTAATTCAAAAACAAAACAGTCCCTCATATAAATACAACAATGAAAAAACGAAACAAGAAATTCAGCATCCCATTCTCAAAGAGTTTTCTGCATTACTTTAGCATCAATTGCCGCATAGGACATATTCTACTGTATATACTAAATGCAATATAGCTGGTTACAGGCATTGCTGGTGTTTTTATATATGTATTATAAACTCTGATATAATTGGTTGAAAACTTTACTGGCGTCTGTTCATGCATAATTATAAACGCTAATCTTATTGGCTATACACCTTAGTGTCGTCTGTTTATGCATTATTATAAACGATAATCTAATGTGTTATGAAAGTTTGGTGTCGTCTGTTTATGCCTTACAGTAAAACCCCTCTAAACCGGAATTTTATTAGAGAAGCTTTTAGATACTTCCAGGCAGGTGGATGCTTGATGCAGGGCGAAAGTCATGCAGAAAGCTCCTATAGGAACTATCTGCGTGACTTTCACCTTGCATTAAACTGTCACCTGTCTCCAAGGTCGATATTTATACTAAATTGAACGTCCGGTTTAGATGTGTTTTACTGTATTATAAACGCTAATTCAGTTGGTTATAAACCTTATAGAGTGTCGCCTGTTTATGCATTATTATAAATTCTAATCTAATTAGGTATAAACATTAGTGTCGTCTGTTTATGCATTATTATAAACGCTGATATAATTGGTTTTAAACCTTTCTGTCGTCTGTTTATGAATTATTTTAAAGCTGATATAATTGGTAACATATATTGCAATAGGAGTCAAGCGCATATAGGTCGGTCGGTCGGCTCGTCTGTATGTCTGTCTATCTGTCTGTTTGTCTGTCCGTGGCACAATCTGGTTACGTCCACTTATTTACATTACATAACCCTTTGAGATAAAGCTTTGAAACGTTACTCACTTGCCTACCATCACAAGCTTCATCTGTAGGCAAGAGTACACAACTCTGTCAAGCATTTTGACAGAATTATGGGCTTTTTTATTTTATTTTTTGTTAAGGTTTTTGTCCACTTATCTACATAACCCTTTGGGATAAAGCTTTGAAGCCTTGCACACTTGTTCACCATCACAAACTTCAGCTGTAGGCAAGAGTACTAACTCTGTCAAGCATTTTGACAAAATTGTAGCCCTCTTTATAATTTTTAAACCAGAAAAGTTTGATTAATGTTTTGTTTGATTTGCGATCAAGGCAGCTGAGCGGAGGTAACACCTTTAGTTCTAGTTTTGTTTATTGTTATTATTAGCATTTCTCTTTATTTCACATAATTGGTTATAGAACTTGCTAGTCCTCCTATAGGGCCTTTCTAACCAGGGTGTGATCTCTTTGCTTATGGACTTATGCGGATTCAACACTTTCGTTCATGGCCAAAAGCTCATGTGGTCATACATTTGCGAAAATTGTATTGAAAATGAGATCCATCACTTTATGAAATGTCCCGCTTATAATTGACCTTCGAAATTCCTCATTTGAGTCGACAGAAGACAATAAAGCTGCTTTTAACAATTTGGAGTCTATAGACAAATTCACATATCTGTTTTGCATCAGAGAAAACTAGTCCGTTTATGCGCCAAAATCTGCTTTCTAATATTGCAACAAGATATGTTGTACTAATCGTCGTTGGCGGAAATATATCTATTGGTCGGCTTTAATCCTTTCTTTTATCTTAGTATAAAGCTAGGTACTGGTATTACAATGTTATCTACTTTATTGTATATAATGTTTATAACAAAATATTTCAGTATTTGCTTTTATCTCAGGTATAAAGTCTCTGTTAATCTGTTTCTCAGATTTGAGGTAAGAAACGTTTTCTTAAGAGCATTTTGTAACATGGCTTGTTTGACAGTTTTACTGAAGTCAGTTTTTATCTACTTTCTAATTTAAGTAGTTTTATTCAAACAAACATACGTATTCATTAATGTATGGATGTCCTATTTATTTGGTAGTTTAGCAGAGGCTATACATTATTTAAACCTTTCCTCCATAAATACACCTTTCTACGCCTCTGTAAAAGTCACTTTTGAAACCATTGTGATAAATGGAGCATTTGCTCCTAAGGAGCAAATGCTCTATTTATCACAATGGTTTCAGAACTACAAAATTCTAAAAGTTTCCTTTTTTCTAGTTAATGCTCCTTTTTGGTAGATTTGTTCAGAGAGGTTGTATCTAAAAATAGCCTATGAGGGAATGGGTTAATGTATTTATAGATACTGTGCAATAAGTATGGAATAGTATTGCGATGTATGTATAGCCTCCTGTAATTTAAATATGAATCACATGGTTTCTTTATAAAGATAATGATTTGTCTGTGTAAGATTGTAACCATGAAGAGACTCTAATAAAAAAAATATTGATTGCATTAATATAAATTACCAGCTAATTAATATCCATGGTGTCATTACATGAATATTAACCAGGTAAAGGATTAATCAGACCTCTGCAATGAAGCAAGGATGTAAGTTCTATTGTTTCTTGTGATCAAGCCGGTATGTTTAGTTGTGTTATTGTATGTCCCTCCAGTTTGTATTGTTTACAAACTTTAACCCTTTACTCCATGAACATTTATGTTAGGAATAATGACGTCATAAATATATTTTTTATTATAGCACATGGACACACGGAGTTTTGGTCAGGACAGAAACTGTAGAATCATATCTATATCATAGATTAAGCAAACAGAGAATACCATGATTTACTCTGTTTGCAAAGGCGCTGAAACGCGTATATGTAGTAAATGGCTAAGTTCTCTCATATGAAATTGAGCCAGAAACCAAAAACACTATTCGGTGGGTGATCTGTTGATATGTGTGAAGCCTGACGCGCTGGGTGTAATAAACCATCTGGCTTTTTGATAGTCGTGTCCTCAGGTCCACTATGACAAACGGTCCAAGACAACGTACGTTCAAATACCCGTCATAAGCCATCTATCATACTTAATCGGAACATCTCGACAGCGGCTGTATTGTTTTGTTGCTTGTCTAGTCTGAGAAGGTTGCGTTACTCGGATTGCGGATTTTGTGTGTTTGTATGTCAGATGCATTTTGATGGATAATTTTGTGAGCGCCAGAGAGGTGGATATTAAAGGCATTTACTGTAAGTCGGCTTTAGTTGTTTCATGTTTGACATAACTGGAGTAAATAAATCACAAATTACGATGAACAAATGACTTTGATGATGTATGTAAGTTTATAAGGCACTTAAGGAGCGATTTATCTCAACATCTTGCGCCATTTAACAAGTGAAGTTAAAGCATTTAATACTTTCATTGTGTGAGTGATCATTTTCCGACGTGCTCATGGCACATTGCATTTCTAGAGCAGTAGTACTGGTAACAATTACATGATTCTGTCGATAGATAACTTCAGTACCAATATCGTGTTACAGTAAAACATCTCTATAACGATCATTAAATTGTGTTAATTAGTTGGTATTTAGGGCAGGTGGCTGCTTAAAGCAAGGCGAACGTAAAACAGAACGCTCTAGGAGCGTTCTGTTTTACTTTCACCTTGCTTTAAGCAGCCACCTGCTTTTTAACAAAAAATACTTGATTTAGTGGCCGTTATAGACAGATTTAAATGTATCACATATCACGGTTACAGACAAGAAACGCGTCTAGAAAATCTGATTAGCCATTTTCTTTTCAGGTATTTTAAAATAGAGAAGATCCAGATCAGACGGCTTTTATAGGAGCCGTCTGATCAGGTTCTGTTCTATTTGTTCATGAAATTTCAATAGATCTGACTCTTCGGTTTCCACCAATACCAAACACAAAATCCTGTATGCATATACCATTATATAAATTCAAATAATAAATATTCATGATATTATTATGTCTTGCATGAATATTGAACAGGGGAAGAGTTAAAATGCTTTTGATATTTCTTCTCCAAGCCCACGGAAAGGCGAATCTAACGAGCTGCAGCAACAGTTGCAACAATGAAAGGGTTGGATTAGAAAC
The DNA here is from genome assembly GCA_963576725.1 of Azorinus chamasolen. Lineage (NCBI taxonomy): Eukaryota > Metazoa > Mollusca > Bivalvia > Cardiida > Solecurtidae > Azorinus > Azorinus chamasolen. Next base: position 51,161,289 of record OY755243.1, on the reverse strand, counting down.
AAAAGATATTGATAGATTAATAAACATCTTATTTACAGCCCTGGTCAGTACTAATACCTGCACTATTTGTTGAAATATTCGTGAATTAAAACTCCAATCCTATACTTGTCAGATAAGCATTTGTAGAAACGTACACATGAATTTGCTGCATGCACTATATAATTATTGTCACCTTGCAAATCGTTCCTGGTGGCGACTACATTGTTAGCAAATGCGTAGAAAGGCGTATTTATGGAAACCATGTAACAAGTATTTCCCAGGATTTTCCCAGTTATTCGCCAATTATGCTCTGGTGGAATGCTTGAATTTAACCGCTGATTCCTAGAAAATACAAACGTCTGTTGGGTGACGTCACACTTAACCCTTTCCCTTATGTAAGCGTATGGGTCTGCTCTGTTTGCTTATGGTGTAATATAGATTTGATTCTACAGTTTCTGCCTTAGCCAAAATGTCCTGTGTTCATATGTCATTATAAAAAATAATCTTATTAATATCCATGACGTCGCCATTCTTACATGAATATACAACAGGGAAAGGGTTAACCCTTTACATCATGGATATGCATGTAAGAACTGATTACATCTTGGATAAACCGACGATAAATTGGAATTTGATGTTTGTACAAATAACATAACATCAGGATTGTGGATTAGCAGAGTATGTCGAAATTCTCATTAAACTATTTTTTTTTATATTTCTCCGCTAAACCCTATCTTGCTGCAATGCATTAGACTCCCCTATCCGAATAACTCCGGCTGTCTAAATTAACCCTTTTCTGCAAATATTATTATACGCCTTTCTACACCTGTCTACGCATTTGAAAACAGAGTAGACCCAGATAAAAACGGCTCCTATGGGAACCATCTGATCAGAGCATGTAGTGTTTGCTGACGACATATTAATATAGATCTAATTATATACTTTCTGGTTTGGTTAAATATGTATGTGTTCGTGTGTTATTTTAAAAATACATGTACAACCAATTAATATGCAAAATGAAATGCCTCGTCATCTAATTAGTGACATGCATGAAATATAGCGAAACCACAGCCGGAGGGACCGGACTTAGTAGCATCATCAGGGAAGGAATACCCTGCTGAGCTTGATTCTCTTCGACGCGATTCTAATGAATTGCGGCAAGAATAGGGTTGGGCTGAGAAATGAAAGATTTTCATAGATCAGTAAATATTTTATCTACAATATAATGGGACAAAATAATGGGACAACTTTCACGGTAACAATCGTTTAGCGGTCGCAAATGCGATTTAACACTTAAAGTACGGGCACTGAGTATGTAAGACATTTGCAAACAGTGTAGACCCAGATCAAGAGTTTCAGTTGATCAGAGTCTTGCTTGTTTTTCATACAAATGATTTTTTTCTGTGATGAATTTTGATACAACTATTTGTTTAATAAATGTTTAGGGAAAACAAAAGGGGTGGGGATAGTTTTTATCATTTTTATTATTCAGCATATTAAAGCTTATGGCAAAAATAGTGTATCATTGTGGTTATATTTCTATCTTAGGAAATGCACCTTTCCTTTGACCTGTTTCCATGATAAGTAGGTGTCAGCTCCAAAAAAATGTTTGCAGCAACAAAGTCTTAAAGTAGCCCTTCCAGTTTTAGTCCAGCTTTACTAAACTTATCAGAATGTCAAACGGTTTGGGTCCTGACTTAATACTGCGTTATTCGGGGTTTGATTGGGATCCAACTGCAAAGTGTCGTAAATTAATTGTACAAAGAGGTTAACCCTTAGCCTAGAATGAAAATGGGGTCTGCTTAAGCTTCGATCTGTTGCCGTTATCACTTACTTCTGATTCGATACTATTGGCAGAATGTCAAACAGCTTGGATCCTGATGAGACGCCGAGTTACTCGGCGTCTCATCTGAATCCAAGCTGTTTACAAGTGTCAGGGTTAATTGGTGGATTATCTAATCACCGATTATCCCACATGTGGGCAGGGTTTATACTTTTGTTATCTGATTTATTCACCACAAAAAAGAGTTAACCACTTTCGGTTCATGAATTTACCTCAGTTTCAATAACTATTCACGGCAACGAACTTCACGTGTGTTGAAACAAATATGCCCATGCACGTGATCGTGTTTATATGTACTTTATACGTACATTTGATTTATGTAATGCCTTCATATTTTGTGATTGTGTATCGGTGAAAACCGAAACGCTCTTTTGGTCAACCAACATGCTCGAACAAGTTCTGCAGTTCAACGTGCAGCATTAATGCACAACAGTCGAGTCATCCAGAAGCATGTAGAAAAGGTCACCCAGATCCAAGTCATCTAGAAACAAGTCATCCAGAAACAAAACTATAAATAAATCACCCTTAAACAAGTAGCTCGACCCTAAATAAATGTGAAAGATCCACAGTAAGACCTCTCTAAAGCAGAATTCTAGTAGAGGAGCTTTCTGTGCGACTTTCACCCTGCATTAAGCTGCCATCTGTCTTCGAGACTGATATTTATACTAAATTGAACATCCGGTCTAGTGGGTTTTTACTGTATGCCCTGTTGGAACTATCTTACTTAAAGCCCATCAGAAACTTGTATGGTCTGCATTCTGTATGAAGACGAACGATTGATACCCCTATTTCTTCAAATTGTTTTTAAAAAAGAATATTTTTTAAACAAAAGCAATGCCATCAACGTACTTTAGTCATTTGTTATTCACTTCTAACATGACTGCATCTCATAACAAATATTCCTGATTTAATTATTCTTATTAATATTCACGAAGTAAAGGGTTAAACGAATGTAACGGCTTAATTGAATGTTTTTGCGTGTAGGTCCAGGCTAAGACTTCTATTTGAAGCATTCTTGTACTTAAGTATAACTTTTGTCTTAACTCTTTCCCTGTTCTATAATTATTCAACATTCGATTTCCTTATATAAAAACGAATGTTGATGGGCGAGCTCGACATACCAGCTCAACATTCGGTTTCTCTATATAAAAACGAATGTTGATGGGCGAGCTCGACATTCCAGATCAACATTCGGTTTCCTTATATAAAAACGAATGTTGATGGGCGAGCTCGACATTCCAGATCAACATTCGATTTCCTTATATGAAAACGAATGTTAATGGGCGAGCTGGACATTCCAGATCAACATTCGATTTCCTTATATAAAAACGAATGTTGATGGTTGATGGTAGATTGCTGAGCCAGCTTCACACACATAATTTCAATACCTACTGAATATTCATTAACAAAATAATTATAAAGACATATGGAAGATGGAAGATTGTAGACATTTTAGAAAGCAAAGAAACATAGCTATCAAATTCTATTAGCAAACAGAGCAGACCCTGATCAGACGGCTCCTCTAGAAGCCGTCTGATCTGGGTCTAATCTGTTTGCAAATGCGTAAAAACACGTTTATACGAGTATGGGGGAAAGGGTTAATTAGAACTTGTCTTAACCCTTTCCCTGTTCTATGTTTATTGCTAATTTCAATACCAACTGAATATTCATAGACAAAATAGTTAAAATGAAATATGGAAGGTGGGACATTGTAGCAATTCTAGAAAGTAAAGAAACAGATCTTTCAAATGTCACTAGCAAACAGAGCAGACCCTGATCTCGGTCTACTCTGTTTGCAAATGTGTGAAAAAGCGTTTATATGAATGAATGTGTTAAGCGGCCATCAAGAAGATGTCTAATTATGGGTTTGTAAGACAAGTGGTTGCTTAATGTAGGTCAAACGTAACGTAGAATGCTCTTATAGGAGTTTTCGGCATTACGTTTGCCCTGCATAAAGCAACGATCTGTTTTAAGACTCCTATGTTCAATAAATGAATGGTCGCTTAAGATATATTCTACTGTATAAAGAGTTTACTGTATATAATCTCATTGGCGCACATATTTGAAGTAAACGAATGGCTCCGTTAGTCAAGTGTCCAATTCTAGAGTTAATATTTGTCCAGCCTTCTTGACCGCACCTGACCCTGCATGTTGTGAGGTAACATTGACTATTGGATACAATACAATTACCCTTTCAATGCTCATTTTTCAAATGGACTATTCCAAATTCAAACAGGCTAAACTTACTGTGAATATTCAGGATTTTATTTTTAGAAAAATATGTAACATGACAAACAGTGCAGACCCTGGTGAGAGGGTTCATCTATGATCCCTCTCATCTGGATCTACAATGTTTACAAGGGATATAATTGACTCGTTTCCCGCACTGAAAGGGTTAAGGACAATCAAATTACCGCCTGTAAAAGTGTCGTCTGCTGTACTTTTCAGAGCCGGTTTTTGTTGTTGTTTTTTCTTCCATTTAGTGTATAAAGTTCGATCAGAAATTCAGGCAGTTTGGTTTCAAAGAAGGAAGCAATTGCTTGCAAAGTTGATAACAAAATCTCTCTTATAGTATATACATACACGAAACAGAAAGGTATCGCTAATACGACTACTCAAACAGGTGGTAGCTTAATGCAGGACAAACGTGATACCAAAAGCTCCTACAGGAGCTTTTGGTATCACTTTTGCCCTGCATTAAGCAATCACCTGCTTTTTTCAGACTCCTTTGTTAGTTGTAAATGATATGGTCGCTGTATCGTGACTGTACTGTGAAGTGTACAATATAAAAATAAATCCTCCTTAAAAAATTACTCAAAAACAGTCAAGTTATAGATCTTAATCATTGGCCTGCTCAAACTAATTAAAACTGGCTCATGAATATTATGAATATTAATTGACAAATGTTGTATCAAAATTTATCATTGAATGAGATAACTTATATGACAAACAGTGCAGACCTTGGTCAAAGGACTTACTCTGGAACCATTTGATTGGGTCTACACTGTTGTGTATAAAGGTGTCATGTACTCGGTTCCAGCAAAAAAAAAGGTTACAGGCTGGTAGGAGCTAAATACAGGATGCAATTGAAGAACGCTCCAAAATGAGAGATCTGCATTAGTTCGTAATACATTAAACCCATTCCCTCATAGGCTATTTTAGACTCAACCTCTTTAAATAAATCTACCGAAAAGAAGCACTTACTAAAGAAAAAGAAAAAATTAGAATCGTGTAACTTTGAAACCAATATGATCCATAGGAGCAAATGCTGTATTTATCACAATGGTTCCAAAAAGTGACTTTTACAGAGGCGTCAAAAGGCATCAATATAAGGGAATGGGTTAAACTCAGACACACCCGTTTTAATCTAGTAAGGGACCGATTAAAGATGGGTTTTAATGTAGTAGTTAAAGTCAGACGACTCATTAACTCATTCTTGCTCGCAAATAGCGAATATTGTGGACACAGTTTGGATCAAGAACAACTCGGCGTTTAATAAAGATTTAAACTGTTTTGACACCCTGAATATATTTGATAAGAAAAAAAGAGAAAATCAACAATGGAAAAATAACAGTCGACAAATTTGCAGACAACAATGCGTTAAGCTCAACTTATACGGCTTTAATCCTTAAACGGGTCGGTCTGGATAACAAATCTGTGGTCAGATGAAGAGGAAAGAAAATGGAATTATATACTGCAGAACCTCTCTAAAGCGGCCATTTTTGAATTGACATTAATGTCTTTAAAAGCAGGTGGTTGCTTAATGAAGGACGAAAGTAATGTTAAAAGCTCCCGTGGGAACTTTCTTCATAACTTTCGTCGAGTATTAAGCTACAACCTGACTTTAATACCCAATATTTATGGCTATTTGAGGTGGTTGCTTAAGATTGAGTTTGCTGTATTGCAATGTTTGTTAATCGATCTTGACATGTATAGTCAAACAGTATTATAAAATACTGGGTCATGTGTTGATAACATTGAACAGCATATCAAACGAAATTATAATTCCATTCAACCCAATCTGTGTACTAGAAAGATGAAGAATCTAAATAGTGCTTCTGATTGGTAAAGTAAAGTCTCTTTAACTCTTCCCTGTACAATATGCATGTAAGAAATAATGGCACCATACACAAAGTATGTACTAGCTGATTTTGTATGGTGTTTTCATGGAAATGTTTTGTTTTGACGAAAACTGTAGAATCAGATCTATATTCTGTCAAAGGTAAACAGAGCAGACCCTAATCAGACGGCTCTGATCTAGGTGTTATCTGTTTGCAAATGCGAGAAAATGCGTTTATATAGAGTTACGGATTAATACTACCACTCCAGAGAAATCTACTTCTAGATTTTTTAAACAGATGGTAGCTTAATGCAAGACAAAAGTTATGTAGAAAGCTCATATAGGGAAAATTCTCCTATAGGAGCCGTCTGATCAAGGTCTGCTCTGTTCCCTTATGGTGCAATATAGATCTGGTTCTACAGCTTCTGCCTGAGGTAAAATGTTTTATATTCATATGCCATCATAAAAATAATCTTATTAATATTCATGACATCATTATTTCTTACATGAATATACAACAGAGAAAGGGTTAAGATGGAGGGAATCGGGATGTACTATGCAAGAGATCAACGTGTCTCATATGCCAATTGGCTGCCCCGTTCAGTAGGGAGACTCTATAATAAACAAATGCGTTACCTTTTACATTGTGGAATTTTAACACAAATCAAGTCACACTATCCTGACACCAAACCAACCAGTCCTAGCACTGCAGTCATATACAGCGAGCAAAGCAGGTAAGGTTCTAGTATAGATTATTGTATTGTATTTAACCTGACTTTGGATCGAACTCGCGACTTCAAGCTCCGTAAGCAAACGAGCAATCCAGGCAGAAGGCGGTCAGAAACAAGTGAATGTCAAGGCTTTTACATCTCAGTCATATAGTAATATTAACCATTTACTCTATAAATATACATTCCTTTGCAAACAGAGTAGATCCAGATCAGACGGCTCATATAGGAGCCGTCTGATCAGGGTCTGTTCTGTTTTCTTATGATATAATACTTCTGATTCTACAGTTTCTATTTTGGAAAAGATTCCATATGTTAATATGCCATTTTGAAATATAACCTAATTAATATTCAGGATGTCATCATTTCTAACATGAATATGCATGGACTAGATGGTTAACAAGTCAAGGTTTCCATCGGTCTTTATATACAGTTGCATCACTATATGAATAATTTTGACTTAACAATAAAATAAAGAAAACCCTGTAAACGGGATTTTCAAAATAGTATCAATGCCAATCGTTAAAACAGGTTACAGCATAATGCAGGTTGAATGTCACACAGAAAGTTCCAGTAGGAGCTTCTTGTATGACTTTCATCATGCATTAACTCTTTCGGCGCCAATGTCGCCTGTTGGCACCATTGAAAACAGTGCAGTCCCAGGTCAGATGCCGCCTTTTCAAGGCGGCCCATGACCTGGGACTTCACTGTTTTCTGTATTGTTTTAGCCCAAGCATACAGGTTTTTAAAAACAAATGTTTAACTAATATACCTTTATTATTTAGTTTAGAATTATATTTAATATGAAATTATTATTGCAGACGACACTGTTAAATTTGGCGCCAAAAGAGTTAAGCAGCCACCTGCCTAAGCCTATCAAGATTAAACTTCTTTACTAAAGTCCGGTATAGAGAGTACTTACTGCGCGCACTTTTATGCACACACTGCATATATTATAGAGAATTCAGGGCGAATATATACGGAAATCGTGATAACCTATGAAAACGTGTACAGTGAAACCCCTCTAAACCAGGCGCTAAAGTTAGCTTAAATGTCGGTCTTGGAGACAGGTGGCAGCTTAATGCAGCGTGATAGTCATGCAGAAAGTTCCTCTAGGAGTTTGCTGCATGGCTTTCATCCTGCATTAAGCTGTCATCTGCATAATTATAAGTATCTAATTCTTCTCTACTAGAATTCCGGTTTAGAGAAGTTTGACTAGAATTTCGGTTTAGAGGTTTCACTGTATAAGTATTGAGAAAAATCTTTTGCCAGACTGAATTTCAGAAATGGTCGTAAAATAACACTTTTGAGAAAACTTTGAGACTCTTAGCTCTAAAACAGTTTTGATCCTTACTGGATATCGTAGTTAAAATTGATTCAAGTTTTTATAGATATATTGCGAAACTTTATATTTAGCATACTATGCAAATGTTCATCTTCGTCACATACACTGTAGTTTTCTTACATTCCTTTGTAAAATCGTTCTCAGGATGTGAAACAGTTTGGAACCTGATGAGACACCCCCTTAGCAAACAAAAGCTTAACTACAGCAAAACCTCACTAAAACAACATCTAATTCTTGACATGCATTTAGTATGTTGTAGCTTAATGCAGGGCGTTGTAGCTTAATGCAGAACGAAAGTTATGCAGAAAGCTCCAATGGGAGCTTTCTGCATTACTTTCGTCCTGCATCAAGCAACCACCTGTACTTAAAGACACCCATGTTTATTCATTAAGTGGTCGCTTTAGAGGGGACCTACTGTGTATGTTTTCAACATTAACCGAGGCTGTTTATGTATATGACCGAATGACAAAGCATATATTAACAATAACTCAACGCCCGCTGGTGTTCCGATGAATGACACCGGGTACTTGGATACCCGTGATGCTGAGAGGCTTGATCTGCATGGTTGACTAGATTGTTAAGCTCCAGATCACTATACAGCCGTGATATATACCTTTGTCTCCCCATAAACAGACATAATCGTTGCACATGCTGTAATGATGCGCCCCTAAAATTCCTAAATCACATCTCCTAGAATAGATACAAAGGAAAAGTTCATGGCCATAAAACGAGATGAGTAGGTGGTAGGTTACACCACGAAAACAGACACACAATTAGCACATTCCTTGAAGTTGATGATCTGTTCATCGCATGCTATGAGATTATGGGCGAAAATAACACATCCATCCTTATCTTCCTATGCAAATTGCCATCTGCTTAATACAGTAGAGTTTCACTAAAGCGGTCACATTATTTTTTCAACGTATGGGTCTTTATAAACAGGTGGTTGCGTAGTGCAGGGCAAATGTAATGCAAAAAACCTGTAAGAAAACGTTTGTCCTGCATTCAACTTTCACCCGCTTTAAAAAATTAGAATTCGACTTGTTTCCAGTGGTCGTATTAAAGTGAAATTTCTGTATGTGGTCTCTTAACCCTTTCCTCCATGAATATTCATGTAAGAAATAATGACGTCATGAATATCAATTAGATTAATTTGTGATAATAGTACATGGACACGTGAAGTTTTGGACATGGCAGAAACTGAAGAATCATATACTATATTAAAAGCAAACAGAGCAGACCCTGATCAGACGGCTCCTAGATCTGGGTCTACCCTATTTGACAATGCATAGAAAGGCGTTTTTAAAGAATAAAGAGTTATGGTGCTGTATCTAACTTCTAGGCAATTGTACGTTTAATCACATTTGGGTACACAATGTTGGTGTCAATCGTGATTAAAAATTAAAAATACCACAGGACCACATGATCTGATTCGAAATTAGTGATGTTTTAACCCATTCCCACTTAGGCTATTTTTAGATCTAACCTCTTTGATTAAATCTACCAAAAAGGAGTAGCAATTAGAGAAAAGGAAATTTTCAGAATTGTGTAGTTCTGAAACCATTGTGATAAATAGAGCATTTGCTCCTGTGGAGCAAATGCTCTATTTATCACAATGGTTTCACAAAGTGACTTTTACAGAAGCGTCAAAAGGCGTCAATATGCGGGAATGGAATAAGTGAGAAAAAAAACCACCTAAATCATTCTGTAGAATTACCCGTCTTTGAATCAGGCTCCAGTCTGTTTGACAAACAGACTGTACTTTTGCAAACAAAATGGAGTAAATTTTGCAGATGACATTTAACTCCGTCTGTTAAAGGTTACATTTTCACTTCTTGTTTGTTCATCCGTATCGTTATTTATTACTGTTATTTATTGTTTGTCTATTTACATACATGGATATAATAGTAACAGTATCTTGTTTCAGTTTTGAAAATTCCACTTCTATGGGTTCGTGGTTAACCCATTCCCTCATATTGATGACTTTTGACAACTCTGTAAAAGTCGCTTTGTGAAGCCATTGTGATAAATAGAGCATTTGCTCCTATAGGACCAAATGCTCTATTTATCACAATGGTTTCAAACTATAAAATACTAAACAAATCCCTTTCTCTAGTTAATGCTCCTTTTCAGTAGATTTATTCAAAGAGGTTGTATCTAAAATAGCCTATGAGGTAATGGGTTAAGGCTGCATTAATTCTGACTTGACCTTTCAACTCTGAATTATTAGAAAAGAATAGCTCATCAGTGTTAACCCTTTCCTCCATAAATACGTTTTTCTATGCAAACAGAGTAGACCCAGATCAGGGTCTGCTCTGTTTGCTTATGATATAATATAGATGTGATTCTACAGTATCTGTCATGGCCAAACATTCCCGTGTCCATGTGTTACAACAATAATTAATCAAATTAATATTCATAAGGTCATTATTTCTTAAATGAATATTCATGGAGTAAAGGGTTAAACCATAGAGAGTTCACTCAGTATGAAAGACTTCAAGTTGCCAGACGATTAAGATTGACAAACAGTAAAGGCCGTGGTCAGAGGGCTCCTCTATATAGGAGCCCTCTGATCTGGGTTTACACTGTTTGAAAATGTTACTGCACCTTATAAATACGCATTTTACCCATCTGCAAACAGAGCAGACCCAGATCAGACGACTCCTGTAGGAGTCGTCTGATCAGGATCTGCTCTGTTTGCTTATGGGATAACAGATCTTCTGTCATGGCAAACATTCCCTGTGCTAATATGCCATTGAATATCTTATTAACTTTCACGATCTCATTTCTTACATAAATAATCATGGAGTAATGGGTTAATGGTGTGGCAGGTATCACATACGAGATTATTTGAATTTCTAGACATATATACAAGACTGACACATATTTATACCACCTATATGTTACATTATATCCACCAAGGACCATTATAGTTTTGTAGAAACATTTTAAATATGTAACCTTACTGCCCTGAAGATTGATACATCTATAAAATGTATTGGTATAAATGTTATATTCGAGAAAGCTCTCTTAGATAACTTAACCATTTACTGAACCCTTTCATTCTAATTTTATTTTTCAAATTTGTAAAACAGGGTAGACCCAGACCAGACAGTAACCCTAGGACCTGTGTGATCAGGGTCTGCTATGTTTGCTTATGGAATAATACAGATCTGATTCTGAAGTCTCTGTCACAGCCAAACATTTCAGTGTTATTTATATCTATAGAACATTCAGTCCATGAATGTTCTTACAGTGATAAATTCTTAAATTGATATTCTTATTCTTGAACGTGTTTAACCCTTTCCTCCATAGGCTATTTTTAGACCCAACCAATTTGAATAAAACTACCGAAAAGGAGCATTAACTAGGGAAAAGGAATATTTTTAGAATTTCGTAGTTTGAAACCATTGTGATAAATAGAGCATTTGCTCCTATAGGAGCAAATGCTCTATTTATCACAATGGTTTCATAAAGTGACTTTTACAGAGGCGTAGAAAGGCGTATTTATGGAGTAAATGGTTAAATACGTACCTTATCTGGACCTCAGTGTAAGTATTTAACTATATTCTATTTCTTTTTCAAAGACCTACATCTACGTATCAAGCAGTTAGGAACATGTGGAATTACTTTAAGTTTAATTAAGAGTCAAACTGCTTACAAGTATTAGTACCTTATAATTATCTTAATTATTGTATTAATAGAACAATTGGGACCGTTTAGGCAGGTGTTTGTTTATGTGAAAGTCATGCAGAAAGCCCAAAGAGGAGCTTCTTGATTGACGGTTATCCTGCATTAAGCAACCACCTGTCTTAAACCTACAGGATTATATTTATGTTAGTGTTTGGTCGTTGTAGACAGGGTATACTGCAGATAATTGGTACACTTAATTTTCCACGTGGAGCACTTCTCCTTATTATGCCGTAACAAAGTATCCAGCCTTTACTTCAGTTGATCTTACCCTAATTACCCTTAACATTCTTACAGACAGGCAATTAGAGCAGATCCAGATCAAACGGTTCCTTAACCCTTTCCCTCATATTGACGACTTTTGACGACTCTGTAAAAGTCACCGTGTGAAATCATTGTGATAAATAGAGCATTTGCTCCTATAGGAGCAAATGCTCTATTCATCACAATGGTTTCAAACTACAAAATTCTAAAATTGTCCTTTTCTCTAATTAATGCTCTTTTCGGTAGATTCATTCAAAGAGGTTGTATCTAAAAATAGCCTATGAGGTAATAGGTTAAGGAGCCGTTAAATTTGGGTCTATACTTTTTGCCACTACGTCAGTTTTAATTTAAAATAAAATCTCGATTATTCGAAGTTTCTGTATAGAAGAATTTAGACCCTTTTAGGCAGGTTGCTGCATGACTTTCACCCTGCATTAAGCTGCCACCTGTCTCAAAGATCGATAATGATACACATCTTAGTGTTCGAATAATCGAGATTTCAAAGTAGATATATCAAAATGGTACAAAGTTGAATTATTGAAAACAGTTGGAGGGCGCTGATTGAGTGTCCTAATACATAGCGTAATTAGGGTAATTTGTATGAAAGTAAACCTTTTTCTTTTTTTTAAATAAAAGGACAACTTGTTTATCATCCAGGTGACATTGGGTGGTAGATCTATATCAGCATATGACACAGCTATACAGACACATAAATAACTACCAGCTTTAACCGTGACATCTTAGACTCTAAATACCGTGTCGCAATCTATATAGATAAGTTTAAATCCAAAACGGAAGTCGTCCTCTCACTTTAATTAACCCTTATCCTGTCAAGCACGACTTCGTCACATTTGCAAACAGCTTGGCTCCAGATTAGATTCCGGATAACTCCGTGTCTCATCAGGATCTAAGCTGTTTATCACACAGACAACCACTTCCTACATACATTAAGGAATCCGAAGTAAGCGAAAAACACAGCACTTCAGAGTTTGAGCAGACACTTTTTTTTCGCAGGATAAGGGTTAATAGAGGTTCGAGGTTTTTCCTTCCTCGTTGACGTTCTTGGACGAAAATGAACTCCTGCCCAAGGCTTACAGTTCTCAACACTCACTGATATCTAAAGTACAGAAAAACAGATAAAATGCGTAAATTAAAACATTTTCAAGAATAACTCCTTTATTTCTCCTCTAAACCCTATACTGTGACCACTCTTTAGAATCGCCTCTTCGAGACGATTCTAAAGAGTGGTCACAGTATAGGGTTTAGTGGAGAAATGGCGATTTTAGTATTTTGGGTACGCACCATTATCAGTAGCTCTACAACAGAGACAATATATTTTTTTTATTTCTGAATTTGGGCAAACGTTTTATCCTTACCCCTCTGTAAAAATAAATGGCAGCTTGAAGTTGGTCTGGTTCTATATTGACTACTTCCGAATCCATCAACTTTTCGACAAACTATTGACCAAATTGTCATGACAACGTGACTATTGATCAAACGTTAACTCTTTCGGTGCCAATGTCGCCTGTTGGCACCGTTGAAAACAGTGCAGTCCCAGGTCAGATGACGCCTTTTCAAGGCGGCACCTGACCTGGGACTTCACTGTTTTCTGTATTATTTTAGCCCAAGCATACTGGTTTTTAAAAACAAATGTTTTACTAATATACCTTCATTATTTAGTTTAGAATTATATTTAATATGAAATTATTATTGCAGACGGCATTTTTAAATTTGGCGCCAAAAGAGTTAAACAGGTTAGATCCTGATGAAATGCAGAGTTACTCGGAGCCTTATCTGGATCCAAAGTGATTGCAAATGCGAGCCATGTCGCTGTTTTCCGTATAAACCTAGCGTTAATAAGGTCGTTATTTCATCGTTAAAAAACCCTACATCACAGGGTAGCCAAGTGCATTCCAGCTAGTTATACTTTTGCCATGACATCTAAATTCCGAAATCAGATAAAACCATTTATTAACTATCTGTTCACATTTCCTTTCTATAAACGTGAGCTGATAAATATTTAAGTCGGAATGTATTCACATCGTGCTCAGTGTTTGTATATTTCCGCATAGATCCATAACGGACGGTGCTCTTGTAATATTTGTGAATTGTGAGAATTACAATAAAGTTCCTAATATTATAGCAGACGACATTTTCGGAGCAGTCAACAATATCGGTCGTCGAAAGGAAATACTAAAATACATATTTTTCTACCTTTCTAACTTTCCCTTATGTCAAGGGTGTATAAATCAAGTTAACGAGCCCTATCCATTTTCCCGACGAATAATTTGTCGTCTGCAAAACAATTTCAACTGCTAAAATTCTTGTAGTATGTGTTCTTTTATTGCACTGCTAAGGCATAGACAATGTGTCAAATAGTATGGATCCTGATGAGACAACGAGTATCTCGGCGTCTCATCAGGTTCCAAACTATTTACACAAAATAAACATATTTAGCCATCGCGTGCTTAACAGTTTTTATTGAGATTATCTCATAATTTATGATGACTTAGGCTTCTTAATCCGTATATATATCCCACGTTGCTCTTTTTAATCTTGATGCAGCAGAACATTAATTTTTTACACATGGACTGTAATTATAACGAACCTACGAATGGCTGCCATCTGTTTTGAAGTCCATATATAGACGATACTCTCTAACGCGACCCATATCTGAACAGACATCGCTGGTTTATATAGAAGCAAGTGTGTCTCTGCGTTAAAGCTTCTCTGTCTTAAATCTTAAACTTCTCTGTGTAGAAAACTCAACATAACAAATAGTGCACACCTCAAGGAACCCACTCATCTGGGTATATACTGTTTACAAAGGACATTAGTGACTCTGCGTTAAAGCGGCTCTGAGTTAAAGCTGTTTTGCACTCTGCGTTAAAGCAATTCTGCGTTTAAGCGACTCTGCGTTCTTTGGTCGCCTTCATCGTTCACTGAATGTCAGTGAAATAATGTGTGTTCCCCGAGTCATGTCTCAGAAACGGTTTAGAGTTTTCAGTAAAACCTTTCTATAACGGCCACTAAATTCTGTTAATTAGTCCTATAGGAGCGTTCTATTTTACTTTCACCTTGCTTTAAGCAGCCACCTGCCTTTAACACAAACTACTTGATGTAATTTAGTGGCCGTTACTGTACTTCTTGTATAATACAGTAGAACATGTCTTAGTGACCGCAGAATGAATAGATACGGGGGTCTTTAAGAAGAGATTGTTGTTTAACCCTTTCACCGCCAATGTCACCAAAATGCACCACGACCGATAGTGCAGTCCCAGATCAGACGTCACCTTTTCGCCTGGTCAGGGACTACACTTTCTGTCTCAAACTGTATTTCTATATGTGTGCTTTATTGTTTTGAAATTTGCATTTATTTATCTTATTTCCTTGTTTTGCCAAATTATTTAACAAAATTGGATTGCAGACGACAATTAGAATTTTTGCACCGAAAGGTTCAATGCAGGACGGAAGTAATACAGAAAACTTCAAGGGGCTTTCTATACAACTTTCGTCCAGCATAAGCCATGAATATTCATGTAAGAAAGTCATGTCATCATGAATATTAATTAGATTATATGTTTTAATACCACATGTGCACACGATCTTTTGGCCATGGAAATAAACTGTAGATTCATATCTATATTATTTCATAAGCAAACAGAGCAGACCCTGATCAGATGACTTCCAGGGGAGATATGGGTCTACTCTGTTTGAAAAGGCGTAGAAAGGCGTATTTATGGAGTACAGGGTTAAGCTACCACACGTCTTACCCCCCCCCCCCCTCTACCCCCCCAAAAAAAATAAAATAAATAAATAAAGACTTTTGGTGGCCGATGTAGACATACATGTATTTCGCTGTATTGTCCCTCATGCAGTACACTGGAGACGTCCCTTTCATTTTTGCTTCCTTTTCGAGGCGTCACTTTTTTGTATAAAACGCGTCCTCATTCATCTACATCAGACGAGGGCTTAACACTTATCCTGCCAAGAGCGACCTGGATTATCTTTTTAACCCTTTCCCTTATGTAAGCGCATTTTGACGCATCTGCAAACAGAGTAGACCCAGATCAGACGGCTGCTATAGGAGCCGTCTGATCAGGGTCTGCTCTATTTGCTTATGGTGTAATATAGATCTGATTCTACAACTTCTGTCTTAGTCGAAATGTCCTGTGTTCATATGCCATTATAAAAATAATCTTATTAATATTCATGACGTCATTATTTCTTACATGAATATTCACCAGGGAAAGGGCTAAAACAGCCATGATACATAATTATGAGAGGCCGGGTAACTCGCCGTCTCATCAGGACCAAAACTGTCTGACTCTCGGTCAATAGTTACATAAAATATATAACGAAGCGAAACTAGGTAAAACTTGTAAACAAATTTGAGCTTAAGCGGCCATTAGTTTAACAGAATATTAAGTGTTAATGGATGGAGCGGTTTAATTATGACTATTGTTGAATTTGCAGTTTGTTGGCATCCAAAATAAATGACGCTCATAAAGTAAGCTATTTTCACGTATTGCACTTATCGTGTATAATATTTTTTATCTCCTTGCCACAGTCTCGAAATAATGTCATTATGAAGTTTTAAAAAGGCGCATGAAAACATGGAGTTTTGACCAAGGTTAAAACTGTAGAATCATATCTATATTTTATATCTATATCATTTCAAAAGCAAACAGAGCAGACCCTGATCAGACGGCTCCTACAGGAGCCGTCTGATCTGGGTCTACTCTGTTTGCAAATGCTTTAGAAGAGATAATTATGGAGTAAAGGGTTAAGCAATCAGTAAAACCTCTTCAATGCGACCACAACGTTGTAAATAAACACCGGGAACTACGAGCAGGTGGTAGCTTAATGCAGAACGAAAGTGATACAGATAGTTGCCTGGTAGTTTTCTTTACACTCCTCTTCCTGATTTAATATGCCACCATTCTTCAGGACGAAAATTAAGACGTATGTTCAGTGATTGCTTTTTTAGAAGATTTCTATATAAATGAAGGAAATCCACGTAGGACACATATTGTAGAACTTATACATACAGGGCACATATTTTAGGACTTATATATATGTATGGTATATATTTTAAAACTAATACACATAGGGCAAATAATTTAGGAGTTCTACATGTAGGGCACATATTTAAACACGTATACATGTAGGATACATATTTTAGGACTTATATGTAGGACATCTATTTTAAAATGTATGACTTATACATGTAGGGTACATATTTTAGGACTCACACATGTAGGACACATAGGTTAGGACTTAAACATGTATGTGCTGTCTAATTTGGGTATACTCTCTTTGCAAAGGCATAGACATCTGTATCAATGGAGTGGGTTAAACATGTAGGACTAGTCTGCTAAAATTTGGATATGTTGCCATTCGATCAAGCTTTTGAGAAACTGTTGAACAATTCTATTTTGTAAATTTTACTTCGAATTATCCTGAGTTCGAGTTATTGGAGTTCGAGATATCAAAGTTCAACTGTATACCAAGATTGCTCACCGCACCGGAACGGAACTACATGTACTACAGTCGATGATTTGTCTACACTGCTAAAGAGCAATAGATATAGCAATAGATACAGATGCTTATTCAATAGTAAAGAAGTCATTCTCCATCATACTAAAGAGTGGTCACAACACAGGGTTTGGTGGAGAAATAAAGAAGTCATTCTTAAAAATGTTTAAATTACGCATCTTATCTTAACCTCTGCTATTACTAAGTTTCTTACAAGATCCAGTATGTATATCCAGATCAGACGCTGAATATTTAATCCAGAAGCTGATCTACAATATCTAAATCATCCTAGTCATACCGCTAGTCATAGCAGTTTGTTTTATTCTTGTGCTGTCCTGGAGCAGTTTTGATGTGTTTATCTTCTGTCATTAATTTTACCGTCAACTTCTGTATAATTATCACTTATACCATAATAAATTATAAACGTCTTTCATGGTAGTTAAAAAGCTATGTCCCCCGTGGTAAATAAATTGTAGACTGTTAAAGTCGTGTCCCTGTAGCGATTAAGACAGTTATACTGTCAGAAGATAATGTTCCTTTTGCGTGTCAACAAACGGGCTTTCTTGCCTAGAGAACCTGCAACCCTTTCTTCCACTTCTACGTCATTGAAAACAGAGTAGACACAGATCATACAGCTCCTGTAGGAGCTGTCTAATCAGGATCTGCTATGTTTGCTTATGCTATGATATAGAAATGGTTCTACGGATTCGGACATGGCCAAAACATGCCTATATCCTTGTGCTATTATAATAATTATAAAATCTCGATTATTCGAATTTTCTGTATAAAATAATTAGGACCCTTTTAGACAGGTGGCTGCTTAATGCACGGTGAAAGTCATGCATAAAGCTCCTCTAGGAGCTTTCTGCATGACCCTCACCATTCATTAAGCAGCCACCTGTCTTAAAGATCGATAATAATACGTATTTTAGGGTTCGAATAATCTAATAATTTTACTGTAATTAATATCCATGCTGTAAATAGTTTATGAATATTCATGGAGTAAGCACATAAATACGTTTGACCAAATTTTGCCATAAAAGAAACAGTAATTCAGATCTTTGTTATTCCATAAGTAGACACAACACATCCTGATCATGCAGACGGCTCCTACAGGAACCATCTGATCTGGGTCTACTCTTTTTCCAAAGGCGTTAAAAGGCGTTAAAAGGCGCATCTATAGGTTAAATGATTAACTTATCAGGATATACGCTTATTGTCAGATACTTATGAGTACAGTAAAACCTCTCTATAATGGCCACTAAATTACATCAAGTATTTTGTGTAAAAGGTAGGTGGCTGCTTTTAAGCAAGGTGAAAGTAAAACAGAACGCTCCTATAGGAGCGTTCTGTTTTACGTTCACCTTGCTTTAAGCAACCACCTGCCCTAAATACCAACTAATTAACACAATGCAGTGGCCGTTATAGAGAGGTTTTACAGTTTGTAATAATTCAGACCCAGATTAGACATTGCATGTCTGATGTCAGCGAGATTGGGGTCACCAATCTTTGCAGAAAACTGAAGAGTGACTTTCTCCTGGGAAAGTAACGCTAGACAAAACCATACCAACCAATGTGTTTTACTTCTACGAACGTAGAACACATGTATCCTTAACTAACTGCATGGTGCGCAGTTACGGAATATGCCTGCTATGTTTGTTGATATATTGGTCACTAAAATACAGCAGATTCTCTCTAGAGTGACCACTTAACCCTTTACTCCATGAATATTCATGTAAGAACTAATAACAAAATCAATATTTATTAGATTATTTTTTCATAATGGCATATGAACATAGGACTATTTGGCGATAGGAGAAACTGTACAATCATATCTGTACTATTTCATAAGCAAGCAAGGCAGATCCTGATCAGACGGCTCCTATAGGAGCCGTCTGATTTGGGTCTACTCTGTTTGCAAATACGTGGAAAGGCGTGTTTATAGAGTAAAGGGTTAAATATTACAACATGATTTTTTAAAGGCGAGCGGTGTCTTAATACAGAACAAAAAGTAATGCTCATTTGGGAACTTTCTGTATTACTTTTCCCCTGCATTAATTTGTCTAAAAAAATCCAGCATTGGATTTCGTTTGGTGTAGGTATCAATATAGAGAGGTTTTACAGTACGAAAACGATACAGCTTTTACTCTTCCATCTTTAAACAAATGCCTTTATTGGGACGTCTCTTCTACTCATAGATAGTTTAAATAAGTAGTCACGACCTTCGGAATCAGCCAATTAAAACGGTGAATGGGGGGAGTTGAGAAACACTCAACCAATCAAATATGTTTTGTCATTGAGATATATCTACATGTATAGATAGGTCCAGATATCTTGCCAGAAACATTATATCTCATAGTATAACATTTATCTCCGTTTCAAGTCGTGTTCGTATTTGTAGTGTTTTGATTTTTATAGCTAATAAGACGACTTCAAAGAAATTATTTGAAACATGGTACAGTGATAAAGATGAAATAAAGAAAACGACTGTTGATAGCTGCATTGCTTACATGTGCATTTTTCTTTTGGCCCACACACATTGCAGATATTGTAGAAGCTTCATTTTGAACAACAACCGTTAACCATTATCATGCTTTAGAAATTACAATTGAACTTCGATATCTCGAGCTCGGATAACTCGAACATCGAGATAACTCGAGGTAAAAGTTTGGTCCTTCCTAGATTTACAATACAGAATTGTTTGAAATATATCACTGCACATATCTAGAAACACCTGTGACAGCATTCCTCATACTGACGACTTTTGACGGCTCTGTAAAAGTCACTTTTTGAAACCATTGTGATAAATAAAGCATTTGCTCCTATAGGAGCAAATGCTCTATTTATCACAATGGTTTCAAACTTCAAAATTCTAAAGATTTTCATTTTCTCTAATTAATGCTCCTTTTCGGAAAATTAATTCAAAGAGGTTGTATCTAAAAATAGCCTATGAGGTAATGGGTTAATGCATGTCGAAAGCAAGGCTCAAAGCTCCTATGGGTGCTTTGAACATTACTTTAGACCTGCATTCAGCTGTGAACTTGAAAAATTGTTCAGATTAGAAATGGGATGACTCGAATCTCTGCTATCTCGCAGTTACTTGTATTGTCCCTTGAAGTTAAAGATATCTAAGTTCAACTGTATTTGAATTTGGACCTCATACGTTACCAGTTTTTCGTCACACCGATTCGTTGAGAATTTGGGTTCTCTTTTGGTTCCCCGGTCCTTTAAATTGCATTGGTATTGAAAGTACTCAAAAGGCTCATTATTCTAACACAGAGCAAATCAGCCGTGTGCTATGTTGTGTGCCCAGCAGTTGAGCCAATGTGCTTAGCAGGATGGCAGCCAGGAAACACTTCTCCGTTGTGCGTCCGTCTGTCTGTATGTATGTTGGTAACTTTATCGTCACTTTCTCATGGCAGGTGACTTGTTAAGGTATGGAATGCCCCGGTCTGCAATCGAACCCATGACCCAGCGCTTCGACTGCAAACACTCTACCAGCATAACTATCAGAGGAACACAAACAGACACCACATAGCACTATTTTACCTTTAGAATGGAACATAAATCAACTGCATGGGCAATCTGGGCATACTGCGCAGTTCGGCTCGGGTTTTATACTGGCCGGCATAAGCACGACATCGAGAGATTTCCTTTCAATCATGACACCCTAAACGGCTACAAATTTATTTGGAGTAATCTATTATGGTCTTCTTCATGTCTGTGTTATCGTTTCATCTTTATGCCCTTTTAACAGCTGTAATTGTATTTTATTTGAGAGCTCTCGGTGTTTAAAAATGAGGAAAATTCGTGTCTATAATGAGTGAAGCTGGACTCACAAACTAAGGAATATTGGAGTAAGATTATTAGATGTTTTCGGTCCGGAGACCCTTTTCTGTGGTTCATACTGGATACGAACTGGAGGGCAAATAATGAAGTTTTATAAAGGAATCTTTTATTGGCTCTTAAGACATATTCGTTGGCTAATAGACTCGGAAAATTAATCACATGTTGTTCATTTTCGTGTTACTTTCAAGTGGAGTACAATGCTCCTTTTGAGGCTTGCCAGGACTAAAGTAACTATATACCCTTGTCTGTGTATGACGCGGCATTCTTTACCTATCTTTCCATATACCCTTTAACCCATACAATGCTGAACTTTCAAATTGACTATTCCACAAGTCAGATAGGTCAAGTTTAGGGAGTTTCTAAAGAAACATGTAGCATGACAAACAGTGCATACCCTGATGAGAGGGCTCCTCTAGGAGCCCTCTCATCTAGGTCTACACTGTTTGCAAAGGACATTAGTGACTCGTGTCCAGCACTGTAATAGTCAACTCTCACTCAGCTGCGAAAAATAATGTCGGCTCAAAACTGGATCTGATGCAGTTCTAACTACTTCCGAGTGAATCAAACTTTCGAGAAACTATTGACCCAGTGTCAAACAGCTTGGATCCTGATGAGACGCCGAGTTACTCGGCGTCTCATCTGAACCCAAGCTGTTTTCAAATGCGAGACATATTACGAATGGCGGAACAATGGTTAGTACCAGTATATTAATACAATGAAAATTGGACGCAGTGCAGATCTAGATCAGACACAATTATCATCTGATTTATTCTTTTATTTCACACAAGTTTGGTACCAAAGATGTTCACTTTTTTCTGCGAAAATTCCATGGTGAGGTATCTTAACAAAAAACGCATGGTATCTGAGCCTTTTGAAGAATTTAATCATGTCCTCGAAAACCCTACAATAACGCTTCATCATGCTTTGTCCGCGGGCGTTCGACACCGTAGCCACGGCTCCGCCCACAAGAGGGCGCTAATCTTCTCCATCTGTACAAGAAAGGTGAGAGGGGCGTGTGTAGTTACGCTCATTGTCACTCGGGCCGAATCGACGTTTGGCCCATTCGGTATATCTCGGAGCTTATGTTACCAACGCTCGTGGGTGCTAGACCACCAATATTGTTACTGAGATACTAAGGACAAATAAATAGTAACGCACATATTAATTGACATCTTGTATCCCGTGACAATTTATTGTTGGACTTATAGTAACGTTATCACATGTCTAGTTTTCATTAGGATCGTAACGTCAATGCGACACGTCCACATAACGGTCGTATTTTTAAAGCGACAGGTCTTCATTCCGTCTCTAACATTAATATTACATATCTACATTATGATCGTAACATTAATGCGACATGCGTCCATGTTACGGTCGTATTGATTATGCGACAGGTCTTCAATACGGCTCTAACTTTCATACGACATGTCTACAGTATGTCGTAACGTTAATTAAGAAATGAATGACGTGCTTCCGGTGTTCATGAGGTTATGCAACGCATAGCTTTACGAGCAAAGTTAGTGAAGCCCGAAGGGCTTCACGTGAATCTTTGCTCGTAAAGCTATGCGTTGCATAACCCATGAACACCGGGAGCACGTCATTCATTTCTTATATTTATATTCCATAGTATTTCTTATATTTAAGAAATGAATGACGTGCTTCCGGTGTTCATGAGGTTATGCAACTTTCTTTTTAGAATAAGGTTATATAAGGACGTTGCAGGGCGAATGTAAATATTGCGACATATTCACATAACGACATTGTTAAAACGACAGATCTTCCTGACGGCTCTAACTTAACTTTCATTCTATACGACATGTCTACATTACGGTCGTAACGTTATTACGATATATCTACGTTATCATTCCACTCTTACATATTGGTGGTAATGGTATCACGGCATGTCCAGATTATGTCTGTAACGATTACATGTCTACGGTATCGTAACGTAACGTATACGGTCGTAACGATATGACGGCATGTCCTCATTACGATGGTAACGTTATAATTACATATCTACATATAAACACATAGAACAACTGCTTTTGTACTGTACTATATACTAAGGAGAGGAACTTAATAAGCTAATAGCTTCCATTCCAATCCTAATTAGAGTTATGTATATTTATGCATATTGTAAATTGCAAAAATAAAATATGTTTGAACCAACTACATATCTAAATTACTACCGTTACGTTATCACGATGTCTTCATTGCGTTATCGTGTTCGATAACATTCTATTATTTATTGAAAGCCATACAGTTTCATTAAATCCGTGTCCTTAACGATTTTAAGAAATACAGTAAAACGTCTCTATAAAAAACTAAATTGTGTTAATTAGTTGTTATATATGGCAGGTGGCCGCTTAAAGCAAGGTGAAAATAAAACAGAACGCTCCTACAGGAGCGTTCTGTTTTACTTTCACCTTGCTTTAAGCAGCGACCTGCCTTTAACACAAAATACTTGGTGTAATTTAGTGGCCGTTATAGAGAGGTTTTACTGTAGTTAAATTGGAAAAAAACACGTATTTAAAAGAAATAAACAAAAAGGTTGTAATAACCAAATGGTGGAAGAATTGGTCCGTATACGGAAAATGCCGAACGTAATGCGAATACTCACGAATTTCGCTTGTCTGACTTGCCTTAAGGTCTTAATCTCACAAATGCATCGTCATGACATTCCTACAATTGCCTAAATGTCTAACGATGTTTGACATGGTACAACTGGATTTAAGCGATTATCCACGGAGACTTGCTTCCACAACAGCTTAAACTTCTTAACCCTTACAATGCCGAATTTTCAAATTGACCATTCCAAAGTTCAAACAGCTCAACTTTATGGTGAATATTTAGGGCTTTCTCTAAAGAAAGGTGTAACATGACAAACAGTGCAGACCCTGATGAGAGGGCTCCTATAGGAGCCCTCTCATCTGGGTCTACACTGTTTGTAAAGGACATTAGTGACTCGTTCCCCGCATTGTAAGTGTTAACTAAAATCCCGATGTCAGTGATCTAACTCGCATTTGCAAACTTGGACACAGATGATACGCCAAGTAACTCGGCATCTCACTCGGCATCTCATCAGGATCCAAGCTGTTTGACACTCGGTCATTGGTTTCTCAAAATCTTGATCGAATCGGAATTAGTCAAAATTGAACAAGATCCAGAATTGCGCAGACATTTTTTTTATTCACAGTATAGTAAGGGTTGTAGTACAAATCACTGATCCACATAAGTATATGTAGTCTTATCATTGCGTTCTTACTTCGTTATCTGATGAAAAAGTAACTTACTTCCACTACGATAAACGGATTTCCTAACGAAAGCACGTTAATTGTATGAAAGCTTTACGGGGGTATTTAAGATATTTAAGAAGTCCGTACACAAAGGGCATAGCCTACACATGTACAAAAAATTCAATCTTACACTGACCACATAAAAGTGGTCTACGTTTGGAACACTAAGTCAAGTGGTAGCTTAACGCATTCCCTCATAATCTATTTTTAGATCAAGTCTCTTTGAATAAATCTACTAAAAGGAGCATTAAGTACAGAAAATGATACTTTTAGAATTTTGTAGTTTTTAAATCATTGTGATAAATAGAGCATTTGCTCCTATGGAGCAAATGCTCTATTTATCACAATGGTTTCAATAAATGACCTTTAAACGGGCGTCAAAAGTCGTCAATATGAGGGAATGGGTTGATGTAGAACGAAAGATCTACACAAAACAACACTTTTTCGTTCTTCATTTACCCATTCCGTCATATTGACACCTTTTGACGCCTCTGTAAAGTTACTTTTCAAACCATTTTGATAAAATGGAGCATTTGCTCTATTTATCACAATGGTTGCAAAACTACACATTTCTTATTTTTTTTCCTTTTCTCTAGTAAATGCTCCTTTTCAGTATATTTTTCTGTGGTGGGACCTAAATAGTCTATCATGAGAGAATCTATGTTAACCAATCGTCTATGTTATACTGGTTACGTTAGAGATATTCTACCGTTGCAAACAGTCTACATCCTGACTGGGCACCACGGGCTGACTGAGCTGGGCTTGGTCTACATAGTTTACCAAAAATCTCCATGTGCCATTTTTACTACCATGACGATATCGATAATGACCCTAATCTCGCTTTTGAAAACATGATGCCTGTCCTGGTCTACTGCAATTTATTTTTGCTTCAGATTCGTTCAAGCTTTTGAGAAACTATTAACCCCTTCCCTCATATGCTATTTTTAGATCCAACCTCTTTGAATGAACCTTTCGAAATGGAGCATTAACTAGAGAAAAGAAAAAGTTTAGAATTTTGTAATTCTGAAACCATTGTGATAAATAGAGGATTTGCTCCTTAGGAGCAAATCCTCTATTTACCACATTGATTTCAAGAAGTGACTATTACAGAGGCATATAAAGGCGTATTGATGGAGGCAAGGGTTAAGCGACTTTCAATGTATTCAACACGGGCCTTTCATTCAAAAGACAGGTTGGTGCTTAATACAGGGCAAACGGGATGCAGAAAACTCAATTAGGAACTTACTTCATTGTTTTCGACCACCTCTTGCCACCACCTGTCGTAATGACCCAGAAATTGACTTTTATGGACATTTAAGACAGGTTTTATAGAAAGTTTTGTGAATGAAACGGTGTATTTACAGATTACTCTGAACATGCTTTCAATGTTCGAATCACAAGCGTTCGAAAACAGAGCTGGCCCAGATCAGTGGTCTGTTGAAAGAGTTTGATCTAGACTGGTCTGGTCAGGTTCTTTTCTTAGCATAATAGTCTACCAGATTTACATAGGGAATGTATTTCATTTAATGAAAATCAAATTTGTTAAGCATACAAATTGGAACCATCTTCATCTCTTTGATCTTCTATGCTTAATCCATTAAGGAGAAAAGCTTTAGTGTTTGCATTCTAGCGGTTAATCCGTGATGACACAGTTTGGACACAGAGGAACAATTCAGTGTTTCATCAGGATCCAAACTGTTTGATACTGTGAACATGTTTTGTTTAATAAAAAACAGTTTGAAGAAAATAATTTGGCAGACTATAGGAGTTTGCGTATTACAAATACTTAACGTGCAAAGTGTTAAGCTGCTTTTATTTCCATATTTAGCATCAACGATTTTTAACCTGCATGCCCCGTTTCGAAAGCCCTTAGACAACGAAATCCGTCTTAAATGTTATGTCGACAAATGCCACACAGACCTTTGAAGTGAATACAGTAACATCTTCTAAAGCGACCGCAAAAAGGTCTACATCTGGGTCTTAAATGCAGGTGGTAGCTTAATGCAGGATGAAAGTTATGCAGAAAGCTCATGCATGAGCTTTTCGCATTATCTTCGTCATGCATTAAGCTACCACTTGCTTTTAAAGACCCCCATGTTTATTAAAAAATGTAGTCGCTATAGAGGGGTTTTACTGGACTATATTTATTTAGTAGCAAATTGTGACAAATTGCTGAATAAGCACTTAACACTTTTACCACGAGTGACCTTCACCGGCCGATGATACGTTTTCGTTCAGTTTAATCTTCTAAATAGGCCTTTCTTTATTCTCATTAAACAAAACCCATCCCTATAGCATTATTCAATGTATAATTGCATTCAAAAGATGTTAACCCTTTCATCGCCGATGTCGCATAAATGCACCACGACAAATAGTGTAGTCCCAGATCAGACGCCGCCTTAAAAAGGCGGCGTCTGATCAGGGACTTTCACTTTTTGTCTCAATCTCTATTTCTATACCTGTGCTTTATTCCTTTGAAATTTGCATTTATTTATCTCATTTCCTTATTGTACCGAATTATTAAAATAAATTGGATTGCAGACGACAATTAGAAATTTGGCACCGAAAAGGTTAAGCACAATTTCTCCGACAGTATAATAGACAAAATCTAACTTTTATCGAGAATTTAGCATTTCAAAACTATTAACTCAGTCTCTGCTACTGACGCCTTATTGCGCCTATGTAAAAGTCATTTTTGAAACCATTGTGATATTTATCACAATGGTTTCAAAACTACACAATTCTATAATTCTCCTTTTCTTTAGTTAATGCTCCTTTTCGGTAGATTTATTCAAAGAAGTTGGGTCTAAAATTAGCCTAGAAGAGAATGGGTTAAACATGGCGTAAACTTTAAATTAGTAACAATAAGCAATAAAATATCAATCAACAGTACATAACACTTCCTTCGTATAAACGCTTTAATTTCGCGCCTTTGTAAACAGAGTAAATCCAGACCAGATGACTCCTGTAGGATCAGGATCTTCTTATGAAATCATTATATAGATCATTTAACTCTCTAGTTTCTACAAATACCAGAAAAGCCTGTATGCATATGCCATCATAAAATTCGAGCTAATGAATATACATGATATCATTATTACTAACATGAATATACAACAGGCAAAGGTTTAACACGAATTTATAAGATATAAGTTTTGCACAACTGTGATTAGTTATCATTCAAGCATAGAACAACCGGAGACATTCGGTGAAAACACATATTTTATGTACAGTTATAACTTACACGTCAACACTAACTTACTCGACTGTCAGAATGACGTCATATGTAACGGAGGTGCGTGTCAAAAGGTAGCAATTGTCCCATCCATTAAAGTTTCGCCTGTTGCGGGCGGATGAGTAATAACCTATGCAAACAGTTTTGGGTCCAAATGAGATGCCGAGTGACTCGGCATCTCATCAGGATCCAAACTGTTTGAGATTCTGAATGTATTTTTGGGAAGAAAAACAAGATTAATTAATTTTGAAACTGATGAAGACAACATCTACTGCCAAACAATCATTCAACAGGCTACAGATTAAACGGCCGACCCATGGCGCCCATATCCGAACCTTACTTCAACTGAATGTCGAATTCCCATAATTATAATACTGTAATACCAAATTAGTACACAAATACTGTAGTAATCAATATGAGATGTATGCCCCCTTTCTCAAAATTTGTAATAATGGTGTACATATGTAGATCTAGCTGTTTTAGTGATGTAATTATGTCATTATATCAAGTAGGCTATATTATGTCATTAGTGCGCCATTTGTATCATAAAAACCGCCGAACTATTGATGGCAATACATAATGCAGGGGGTGGGGGTAGCTAGCAAAGCGCACGTACGCACGTACGTAACATCAATCTGAAACTTGAATCCATTATTATGGTCAAATTGGAACAAAATTCGAAGGCTAAGGGGGTAGACTTTGATAAGAATTCTATCTTGTCATGTTAGTTTTAACCCATTCCCTCATTATGACGCCTTTTGACGCCTCTGTGAACTTGACCTTTTGAAACTATTGTGATAAATAGAACATTTGCTCCTGTAGGAGCAAATGCTCTGTTTATCACAATGGTTTAAAAACTACACAATTCTACATGTTCCCGGGGGAGCATGCCCCCGAACCCCCATAACCATGGTGCGTATATTATATTTGGATTCGGCTACGCTCCTGTCATTCATAATTGGGCGTGGGTCCCGGCTCGCTCCTAAAGCACGTGATTAACGGAATTACAAATAACGTCGATGACGTAATTCTTACGTAGACGCAGTTTTCAGCTACATAAATTAAAATTGATTTAATTCCCATTTATTTCCCATTATTATCTGAATCGTCGACTTTTATTCTGCATTAAGCGACCACCTGACTTTAAAACTCAGATTTAGGCCTTAGATGGGTAATTGTTTTAGACATAGTTTAGACGTTGTAGTTTATAAACTGTGTGCACAGCGTTATTCGTTTACACCAATATTGCGTTTGTTTAAGCAACCAGTATAATATGATACCAGGGATCCCTCTGGAACCCTCCTACCAGGGTCGACACTGTTCCCATTTGTCCATTTATAATGACACTCGTTCACTCGTTCACTCGCTAACCCACAAACTCACGCATAAACTCACAGATACAACTCCCTATCGCCCTCCTTCCCTCCCTCCCTCATTCTCTCACTCAAACTCACTCACCCACTCACCCAGTCACTCAAATTCACTCACTCATTAACTTATCCACTCTGAATAAGAAATAAATGCTATCTGACGAGTTGTATAGAACATGCACCAATCAGTACGATGGGCGACATGCGGTGCAATCACTGTTAGTCCACGTGTGGTGTATCTCGAGTAGGAAGTGGGTCGTATGTCAAAGTCAGCTTGACACTGTCCCCACAAACTAAAATAAGTACAACAATTAAAACTAACCACAGATCATAATGCGGTGACTCTTGTGGCTAGATTAGACATTAGATTCCGTAAAAATGTTATAATGACTTGAATTTGTGTAAATTACTTGATTTAATATGCTGTGTGAGTAACGAATGCACGTTTTGCTTAAACCCCTCATGTACACATTCCCTCATATTGACGACTTTTGACGACTCTGTAAAAGTCACTTTGTGAAACCATTGTGATAAATAGAGCATTTGCTCCTATAGGAGCAAATGCTCTATTTATCGCAATGGTTTTTTGGGCTGAAATCTCAAGGTCAATTCTAAATGTTTCCTTTTCTCCAGTTAAAGCTCCTTTTCGGTAGATTTATTAAAAGAGGTTCTATCTAAAAATAGTCTATTAGGTAATGGGACAAAGATGAAACGCGCAAATCAATACTTTACTCCTTGAATAATCATACTTACAAATGTAGATCTTTATAATTTCATAAGCAAACAGGGCAGACACTGAACAACAGATCCTACCGGAGCCGTCAGATATGGGTCTACTCAGTTTGCAAGGGCGTTTAAATTGTTTTATGGAGTATAAGGTTAAGCGTCGTTTTTCAAAAATAACTATTTTCTTCTCCACAAAATAGACAATTACATTTGCTTGTCTGTAAATATCCCAAAACGTGAGTATAAATTTAAATTAGTTTTACGATCTTTGTGGAACCAATCCAATGCCTTTTCTAATCGGATTCCCTTGGGTAACATCCTTGTAAGATAAAGAATATTACTACATGTACTATTATTATTATCTATAAATAGAACATGGGACATAATTATCTTTTTACGCCTACAACCAATAAGCCAACGACGTCCATCGTGATTACTCTCTACATGAGCGGATAGTATAATACCATAGAACCCCTCTAATGCGACCACTTAATGAACAAACATGAAAGTCTTTATCAGCAGGTGGTTGCTTAATGCAGGATGAAAGTAATGCAGAAAGCTCCTATAGGAGCTTTCTGCATTATTTTCCTCCTGCATTAAGCTACCACCTGCCTCTAATACCAAGAATTATATCTTATTTTGGTGGTCGCATTAGAGGGGTTTTACTGTACTGTAGAAATACCTTGATGAGTTGAAACCAGTTTAGAACCATATAAATTACCAAGTCGACTTCAGTTGCGAGGATTTCTCATTGCTCATTTCAAATAGTAGCCCTAATCAAATTTATCGTACCTTTGATTCTTTAAGGCAGAAGGTAGCTTAATGCTGAATGTAATTTAATTCAAACGCTCCCAATGGCGCTTCCTCTATTACGTTTGATCTGCTTTACCCATTCCCTCATATTGACGCATTTTGGCGCCTCTATGAAAGTCATATTTTAGACCATTGTGATATATAGAGCATTTGCTCCATAGGAGCAAATGCTCTATTTATCACAATGGTTTGAAAACTACACAAT
Source organism: Azorinus chamasolen (assembly GCA_963576725.1). Taxonomy (NCBI): domain Eukaryota; kingdom Metazoa; phylum Mollusca; class Bivalvia; order Cardiida; family Solecurtidae; genus Azorinus; species Azorinus chamasolen. The sequence goes on along the minus strand of OY755243.1, from coordinate 51,130,348 downwards.
TCTAAACTTTTCCATTTCCCTAGTAAATGCTCCTTTTCTGTAGTTTTATTCAAAGAGGTAGGATCTAAAAATAGCCTATGAGGTAATGGGCCACACGTGTAGGGTTTTCTTTAGCTGCAGCTTTAGGAAGAATCTACAGCAAATTTCTATCAATGTATAACTCTTTACTCTATGAATATTCATGTAAGAGATGGTGACGTCGTGATATATAAATTTGATGGTTTTGTAGTGACGTATGAACACTTGTATTTTAGTCGAATCATATCTTTATTATTCCGTAAGTAAACAGAGCAGACCGGTAGGAGTCGTCTGATATGAGTCTACACTGATTGCAAAGGTGCCATAGGCGACTCTATGGTGTAAAGGGTTAATGAAAAAGATCCACCCATCTTCAAGAATGTCTGGAGTGCGTCTATACACTATGCAGTCTAAACTTCTTAACCCATTCCCGCATATAGACGCCTTTTGACGCTTCTATAAAAGACACTTTATGAAACCATTGTGATAAATAGAGCATTTGCTCCACAGGAGCAAATGCTCTATTTATCACAATGGTTTCAGAACTACACAATTCTGAAAATTTCCTTTTCTTTAGTTAATGTTCCTTTTTGGTAGAATTAATCAAAGTGGTTGGATCTAAAAATAGACTAAGTGGGAATGGGTTAATACGCATGGTGGTACAGTAAAACCTCTCTATAACGGCCACTAAATTACATCAAGTATTTTGTGTTAAAGGCAGGTGGCTGCTTAAAGAAAGGTGAAAATAAAATAGAACGCTACTATAGGAGCGTTCTGTTTTACTTTCATCTTGCTTTAAGCGACCACCTGTCCTAAATACCAAATAATTAACACAATTTAGTGGCCGTTACAGAGAGGTTTTACTGTAGTCTTGTCCGTTATATATTTCAAAGCAACACGACTGAGACTAATCATATTTATAATAAGGTGACCTTTTTCACCTGGGTATATTTCGCAGGGTCAAATAAACGCTAGAGTAAGGTTATAGTACAGATACAACGGTGATAATGTTCGCTAGATCTAGATGTCTGGCTATCAGCATACAAAGTATTTCAAATATTTTGATTTTTAGCAACACAAACCTATCAACAAATCATCTGTAATCTAGTTAAGTGAAAGTGACGTCTGCTTAAAACAGTTTGGTCTGCCTCGAATAGCTCGTCTGCTTCAAACAACTGATTCAAATTTGACGCCTGCATCAAACGTCGTCTGCTGTAAATAAAATCAACAGATAGCTAAAAAACCTATATAAACGGTTAAAAAGAATTATAGGTATTTCAGGCAGGTGGTTTTAAAGCCTTCTTTGAAATAAAAAAAAACACAGTCTAATGAATGGGCAGGTGGTAGCTTAACACCAGACAAAAACAATGCAAAAAAGGCCATTGGTAGATTTCTGTATTATGTTTGCCCCGCATTTAAAAACTATCGGCTTTTAACACCTTCCTTCATATAAACGCATTTTCATGCATTTGCAAACAGAGTAGACCCAGATTAGATGGATCCTATAGAATCCGTCTGATCTGGCCCAACTGTGTTTGTAAATGATCAGATTCTACATTGTTTGCTTATTATGTACTGTGTAATAATGATGTACTGTGTAATATATTTCTCTGTCTGTAAAATCAAATGTCAGTTATCGTGCATGAATGCATTACGTGCTGTTGTGAATGAGGCTTCACTGCCCAATAAAACATAATACAGTAAAACCTCTCTTAACCGGACATTAAATTTAGTATAAATATCGGTCTTGGAAACAGGTGACAGCTTAATGCAGGGCGGAAGTCATGCAGAAAGCTCCTAGAGGAGCTTTCTGCATGACTTTGACCTTGCATCAAGCAGTCACCTGCCTAAAATATCTAAATTCTTCTCTATTTGAATTCCGGTTAAGAGAGGTTTTACTGTAATCAGTTAAAATACAACAGACCCTCTCTTAAACGACAACTTAACTAATTAACATGAACTTCATAACCCATTCCATCATATTGACGCCTTTTGACGCCTCTTCAAATATCACTTTTTAAAACCATTGTGATAAATAGAGCATTTGTACCATAGGAACAATGCTCCATTTATCACAATGGTTTCAACACTAACACACTTCCTAAATGTCCCTTGTCTCTAGTAAATGCTACTTTTCGGTAGATTTATCGAAAAAGACTATGAGGGAGTGGGTTAAACTGCAGATGGCTGCTTAATGCAGAACGAAAGAGGAGCTTTCTGCATAAACTTTCATTCATCATTTAGCTTCCACCTCTGTCAACCCATGTTTATTCCAAATTTCAATACCTTCTGAATATTCATGGACAAAATAGTTATATAATGAAATATGGAAGGTAGAACATTGTAGCCAGTTTAGAAACTAAAGAAACAGATTTATCACATTCCATTAGCAAACAGAGCAGACCATGATCAGACGGCTCATATAGGGAAATGTCTTTATTCCTTTCCCTCGTATAAACGTGTTATCAAGCATTTTGCAAACAGAGTAGATCCAGATCAAACGGGTCCTATATGTATTGAAATTTGGAAAAAACATAGAACAGGAAAATGGTCATATGAAGGAAAGTGTTAAATATCCAGACATGGGAATTTTTTGGAGTGATCGCTTTAGAGATGTTTTACTGTAATTTATTATTGCACTTTATAACGGAGAGATGTAGATATTTGATTAAATGATAGTATTTCTTGTGAAGCAATCTTACAAACACGCAGATGAAATGTGGCTTAACGGATACCCCGTGTAACGTTTTGAAAACTTACAATACAGTAGAACCCCTCTAATACGACCACTTAATGAATAAACATGGGTGTCGTTATAAGCAGGTGGTTGCTTAATGCAGGATAAAAGTAATGCAGAAAGCTCCTCTAGGAGCTTTCTGCATTACTTTTGTCCTGCATTAAGCTACCACCTGCTTCTAGCACCCATAATTATAAATACCTCTTTTAGGTGGTCGCATTGTAACCCCCCCCCCCCCCCCCCGAAGACACAACTAATCCATGTTTATGCAAAAAATGTAATTTATTTGTCTCTGTGACTAATGATAAACAATTTTATTTGGCATAAAATAGATGTCGGTCAATTTTCTTTTTCTTTTTCTATTTTCCCCCTTGGAGACGTCTGATCTGGGTCTATTCTGTCTATTCACATTGCTGATGTCATTATTTCCTACATGAATATTCATGACGTAAAGAGTAATTGTTTTTAATTGGGTAATATTTCAGTGGGTTTGGCTCCTCTTTTTTTATCTTTCTGTTCCACTTTTTCACTACTGGTTCATTATGTTTTTCTCAGCTTTTTCATTTTTCAAATATTTCGTTTTTTATTTCGCTTCATCATCCTATTAATTCCCTCCTCCTCCTAATATTTTTTTTATTTCTTTTTTCCTTTCTTTGTTTGTTTCTTTGTTTGTTTCTTTCTCTTTTTTTCTTTTTCTTTCTTTCTTTCTCTTTTTTCTTTCTTTCATCTTACGCTTCATCTTCTACTGTTCTCTATCGCCTTATGTCTACATATACCTAATTTCTCATCCCTCATTAACCCTTTACTCCATAAGTACGCTTTTCTACGCTTTTGCAAACAGAGTAGACCCAGATCAGATGGCTCCTATATGAGCCGTCTGATCAGGGTCTGCTCTGATTGCTTATGATATGATATAGATATGATTCTACAGATTCTTCCATTGCCGAAATTTCCTGTGTCCATATGCTATAATAAAAAATAATCTAATTAATATTCATGATGTCATTGTTTCTTAAATAAGTATTCATGGAGTACACGGTTAAGAAACGTGGGAAAAGAAAAACGAAGACAAATTGAAAAAAACAACCCGACAGATCTCATTTGTACTGTGTTGTCCTACGCATGTTGACATGTTTTAACTTTGATATGACTCATTATTTGTGATAGTTTTGCTGATTGAAATTTACGCATTGAATCCTTATCCCGCTGTGAAAAAAAGATATTTAGTTGACTCTGACCTGCTACAACTCTTAATTTAATTTACTTCCGGTTTGTTGAGAAACTATTAACCGAGTGTCAAACAGCTTGGATCCTGATGAGATGCCGAGTTACTCGGCGTCTCATCTGGGTCCAAGCTGTTTGCAAGTTTTGTTTGGTCTCGCTTATTAAGGTATGTGTTAACATTGCCAGGGTTTAGTCTGAAGTAGAACTAAATGAATTAAGCAAAAAGTGAACTTATTCAACAAACCCACTTTTGTTGGAATCTACATAACTCAGATTAAGTATGAAAGCCCTTATTCGATTTATGTCCACGATAAGCCGCTAAAACTAGTATTACGAACCCTTTCCCCTTTAAACATTAAAACAATTTTGTCCCATTCAATAACGATGCAGACTTGACGAAAATTCGAGATGAGGATTATTCGAAATACTCATTGTTTGATCTCAACACAAACCCAAATGTCTATTATGATTTTTTATCTGAACACTTTATTGATAGTATTTATTTAGACAATAAATGGGAGAATATTTTAGGAAGGATATCATTCTGCGGGACCTATAAGAATTTATGATTTCCTAATATAGTAAACGAAAAAGCCCTTATCGCCGCCTTACCATCGTCTTTGGTCTACAATACACTGCATTCTTCGTTCTCGTAGTGAAATGCATTTTGCCAGATAACGGTACAAATTTATAATTAGGGAAATGTGATATAATCTTATAGATTTAATGCACTTGAAATCTAAATTCTTTTGCTACGATACTTGTTCTCTTTTCCCCCCATTTTTTTTGTCGTTTTGGGGACTTGCTGAACATTTTCCCTTTTGTTGGCAATTTTTGAAAAACTCTTCGAAAAGTTTGGTTCTTAATGAGACACCGAGTAACCCTTTCATTATATAAACGTCCTTTCACGTATTTGCAAACAGAGTAGACCCAGATCAGACGGCTCCTACATGGTCAGCTCTGTTTGCTTATGTAAGTTATATAAATACAGTTTCTGTCGAAGCAAAACATTTTCTTGAACAATTTACATTATAAAAATTCAGCTAATAAATATTTATAATGTCATTATTTCTTACATACATATTGAGCAGAGAAAGGTTTAACCTTTCATTACATATGTACTCATATTTTTGGATCTGACAGCCGAGTAGATTCAGCCCAGACAACTTCTGTAGGAGCTGTCTGATCAGGTTCTGTTATTATTAATGTTATTGGTCTGATTCTACATTGTATTGCAAAAACGTCCATGTAGCACGTTCCATGATAAAATTGATCCCATGCGTATTCACGAAGTAAAGTGTTACAGATTATCGTCTTTATACAGTAGAACCCCTCAAATGCGACCACTTAATGGATAAACATGGATGTCGTTATAAGCAGGTGAATGCCTAATGCAGAACAAAAGTAATGCAGAAAAGCTCCCCTTTCTGCATTATTTTGTCCTGCATTAAGCTACCACCTGCCTCTACCACCCATAATTATACCTCTTTTAAGTGGTCGCATTAGAGGGATTTTATTGTATACTGCACGTGCATATTTTTAATAGGGATATTTAACCCTTTCCCTCATATACACACCTTTTCACACATTTGCAAACAGAGTAGACCCAGATTAGACAGCTCCAACAGGAAATATCTATTTCTTTAGTTTTTAACATAAGCTACAATGTTACACCTTCTATGTTTCATTATAACTATTTTGTCCATGAATATTCGGTAGGTATTGAAAGTTGGACTAAATACACAACAGGGAAAGGGTTAACGAAAACTGTTGCATGTTGATATTCGGAATACTTTATCACTTTAATCAGAAAATGAATTCACCAATATAAAAACATAGTTTTTTCGATAGTTTGCTTTGTATCACAAAAAAGCCAATTAACCGAAATTCCTTAGATATTTACGGCAAGAATTTGTTGTATATCTTATCTGTAACAATGAACGATTATAAAAGTTGAGAAGTTAGAGAATACTTGGCAAACATCCTTGTACAAAAATGCGATCGTATCCTTATCCTACTAAACGAGAACTGAATGGCGCTTCCAAACTGCTTAGGTTCATACGGTACGCCGAGTAACTCGACAACTCGGCGTCTCATTAGAACCCAGGCTGGTTGACGCTCGGTAAATAGTTTCTCAAAAACTAATGAAGAGTAAGAAAAAATGCTCCAGAATTTAACAGACATGCATTTTTACAACAGCATAAGAGCTAACCTTTGATGCCCTCAGTGTGTGTGCATTTGAGATAACCTCGGGTTTCCTTTGCAGACAGTTTGGTTCCAGATGAAACATGTGACGTCACGCCAAGACTCAAACACTGTTGTCACTAAAATCCTTACTTGATGCTTTAACCCTCTCCCTGTCTGAATATTCATGTAAGAAATGATAACTTCGTGAATATTTATAAGCTGAAATTGATAATGGCATTATTAGCATATATACACATGGGGTTTATTTTTGTATTAGTAGACACTGTAAAGTCAGCTCTATTTATAATTTCATAAACAAACAGAGCAGACCCTGATCAGACGGTTCCTATAGGAGCCGTCTGATCTGGGTCTACTCTGTTTGCAAAAATGCGAAAAGGGTTTTATATGAAGGAACGTGTTATTTTTTCTCTGGCTCCATTGTCTTGCCATCTGTATTACGTCTGACAAGGCGCCAACCAGGTTACCCTGTACCGTTCTAATTGACGAAGCATGACGATTACCTTTATACGACGACAAGACGTCATCTACTTAGAACTAACCTCTATCCCGCTGTGGAAAAAACACAAATGTCTGCCCAACTTTAGATCTGTCAAGTTTTGACTACGTCATATCCGATTAAGCTTTTGAGAAACTATTGACCGATTGTCAAACGGTTTGGATCCTGTTGAGACGCCGAGTTACTCGGCGTCTCATCTGGATCCAAGTTGTTTGCAGGTGCGAGTTAGGCCGCGATTAGCGGTTTAATGGTTAATTTCTTGCAGGTTCTTTCAATTTTGGCAGCAGCTCAATTCAAGTGTCAGAATTTTGTGTCATGAAAAAAGTGCACCATTTTTACAGTGACATATTTATCTTTTGGCGTCCCACAAGTGCCAGACAGCGCACAGTTTCATTAAAATTGTATTTTATAATACAAAAGACTAGACGACTCGCACTCCTTTAGGTGTATACATCTTAACAAAATCAGAAAGTTTAGCCTCTGAAAACTGTTTTATCATCGTGTGCTTACATGAAACAAGATACTGCACATCCGTCTATAATATGCAAACTGTAAAATTGATGACCAAAATAAGACGTCCGGCAGATAACCAACAGTACATGACGTTTGTGTGATACAAAAACTTCACCTCTTACTTCATGGATACTCATGTAAGAAATAATGATTATCATGAATACTAATGGCTATACCAGCACATGGACACAGGGACATTTGTCCATGGCAGAAACTGTAGAATCATATCCTTATTATATCATAAGCAAACAGAGTAGACTCTGATCAGACGGCTCCTCTAGGAGTCGTCTGATCTGGGTCTGCTCTGTTTGCGAAGGCATAGAAATGCGTATTTATGGAGTAAAGGGTTAAATAGTTGGAATTTAAATGTTTAGATTCACACACAACAGTATGACTTTATCCAATTATCCCCTATATACACAGTCATGTTTACGCATTTGCAAACAGAGTAGACCCAGATCAGATGGCCCCCGAAGGAGCCGTCTGATCAGAGCCTGCTCTGTTTTGAGTGTGGAATCAAATTGATCGGATTATAAAGGCCAAACAATCCTGTGCATTTGCTATTGTAAAACTTAAGCTGATATTCATGAAATCATTAGTTCTTACATGGATATTCAAGAAGTAAAGGATTAACCCTTTACTATATAAATATGCCTTTCTACGACTTGGCAAACAGAGAAGACCAAGATCAGACGGCTCATGTAGGAACCGTCTTATCAGGATCTGCTCTGTTTGCTAATGATATTATATAGATGTGAAGTTTCTGCCATGGCCAAAAATTCCCTGTGCTATTATAACATTCAATATAATAAATATTCATAAAGTAATTAGTTACATGAATATGCAAGAAGCAAATGGTTAAGAACGACAATGTCCTACGCTACTAAGCACTGGCATATTGGTTTTTAACCCATTACCTCATAGACTATTTTTAGACAAAACCTCTGTGAATAAATCTACCGAAAACGAGAATTTACATTGTACTAGAGAAAAGGAAACTTTTAGAATTGTGTAATTTTTAAACCATCGTGATAAATAGAGCAGTTGCTCCTATGGAGATTACCCTTTCCGATATATAAACGTGTTTTCACGCATTTGCAAACATAGTAGACCCTGATCAGACGGCTCCTATAGGAGCCGTCTGATCAGGGTCTACTCTGTTTGCTTATAGAATTTGAAAGATCTGTGTCTTCACTTTCTTAAATGGCTATAATGTACCGCCTTCTAAATTTCATTATAACTGTTTTGTCCATGAATATTCAGTAGGTATTGAAATTTTAAATTAACATAGAACAGGGAAAGTGTTAATACATCGCCCGTAAAAAGTTAACTTTTATTCTGCTGTTGGTTGATGGGTGATTACATAATTATGCTAACAGTTTGGACGCAGATGCAATGCCGAATAACTCGGTGATTTACTCGGCGGCATCTCATCAGCTGTTCAACTCGGCGTCTCATTAGGATCCATACTGTGTGACACACTGATTGCATTCTGGTAGAAACAAACTGATTATAGCTTGAATTTTGAAAAAGTAGCGAGTGAAAAATTGTGTAAAAATTACTCGACAGGATAGAGGTGAAAGACTGCCGGAGATAAGCAGTGAATGCATGTTTTTATGCACACTGATGGCGTGGTGTTGTTTGATCTTGTACAACGTCACCATGACAAACCCTGGCATTGCAATACAAATGCCACCTACTAAGAAATATCAAAGTACTGGAATGACTAAACCTGGTATGCTATCGCACACCATGTCCTAAGCCCATAGCAACAATTTGCTTACATAGCAACAGTATTTAACCATTACAGCGCTGAATTTTCAAATGGACTATTCCAAAATTCAAACATCTCAAGCTTATGGTGAATATTTAGGTTTAAGAAAGGTGTAACATGACAAACAGTGCAAACCCTGATGAGAGGGTTCCTCTAGGAACCCTCTCATCTGGGTCTACACTGCTTGCAAAGGACATTACTGACTTATTTCCCGCACTGTAAGGGTTAACCCTTATCCTGTTGAATGCGATTTGGTCACATTTGCAAACAGACTGGATCCAGACGAGATGCCGAGTAACTCAGCGTCTCATCAGGATTCAAGCTGTATGCGACTCAGAAACGTATTTCCTAAATACTGATAGGAATCGGAGGTAAGTGAAAAACACAGCATATCAGAGATTGAGCAGAGTCTTTATTGGCGACACAGCTCGTACAGCGTTTTTGTATGCTAGCTTCTTGGCTTAGAAGAAACCACAAAGTCGTACACAGAGTTTCATACACTTGGTACGTATAAAACAGGTTAATAGAAATTCTGTATTTGCGCGAACTAATGCAAATACATGTACATGTAGTTGTAATGTTGGGCGTTTTACTGAACGATCGACTGGTACTGAATATTCGAGTGTAGCGAAAACAACAATGGCATCGTAATATGGTTAACCCTTTCCTCCATAAATACGCCTTTCTACGCCTCTGTAAAAGTCACCTGTTGAAACCATTTTGATAAATACAGCATTTGCTCCTATGGGATCAAATGCTCTATTTATCACAATGGTTACAAATTACAAAATTCTAAAAATAATCCTTTTCTCTAGTTAATGCTCCTTTTCGGTAGACTTATTCATAGAGGTTGGATTTTAAAAATAGCCTATGAGGGAAAGGGTTACACCGAATACGACACTTCAAAAGAGTAGACAACAAAATGGAAACATTATATGCAAAATTATGACACATATCTTGAACATATTCATTGCAGACATAAGGCAAACTATAACACTAATATCATTTTCTACGGTTAATCCTTTCAACGCTGGATTGTCACCAGTGTTTAACTCTTTTGGCGCCAAAATTAAAAGTGTCGTCTGCAATAATAATTTCATATTAAATATAATTCTAAACTAAATAATAAAGGTATATTAGTAAAACATTTGTTTTTAAAAACCTGTATGCTTGGGCTGAAATAATAAAGAAAACAGTGAAGTCCCAGGTCAGATGCCGCCTTGAAAAGGCGGCATCTGACCTGGGACTGCACTGTTTTCAATGGTGCCAACAAGCGACATTGGCGCCGAAAAAGTTAACTATAGTGACCGTTCAGTATGAAAGGCTTAAACTTGCTGGATATGTTTGAATGACAAGCAGTGTATACCCTTATCAGAGGACTCCCCTAGGAGCCCTCTGATCTGAGTCTACACTGTTTGTAAATGGCAATGTATGCGTGTCCCGCTTTCTGAGGGTTAACGTCACTACTTGAATCATCAAAGACACGACACAATATACTTTGTATCGTCACGAACCCTTTCCCTGTTAAATATTTCTGTAAGAAATAATTACATCATGGATATTTATTGGTTGAACTTTTATAATGCAAGGGAATGTTTTGCTTTGGCAAAACTGTTGAAACAGATCTATAGCAGGCAAATGCAAACAGAGCAGACCCAGAACAAACCCTATAGGAGCCATGTGATCTGGGTCTACTCTGTTTACAAATGAGTGAAAATGCATTGTGATGGAAAGGGTTAACCCTTTCCCTTATGTAAACGTATTTTGACGCATTTTGACAGAGTAGACACATGTCAGACGGCTCCTATAGGAGCCGTCTGATCAGGGTCTGCTCTGTTTGCTTATGGTGTAATGTAGATCTGATTATATAGCTTCTGCCTGAGCGAAAATTATCATGACTTTTTGTGTTCATATGCCATTATAAAAAATTATGTTATTGATATTCATGACGTCATTATTTCCTACATGAATATTCACCAGGGAAAGGGTTAAGCACTTCTTAACACTTATCATGCTAAACGTGCATTTGCAAACAGCTTGTATCCAGATGAGTCGCAGAGTAACTCGGTATCTTATCAGGTTCAAAACTGTTAGACAATCGGTCAGTAGGTTTTCAAAGGCTGTTTGTGAAATTGCAAGAAAACTTAGTTTAAGCAGCAATGACTTTCTTCAGCATTGTCAATATTACAGGAGCATGGCATTTTTCTCGGATAATACAAGCTGTTCATTTGGAATAAGCCCAAGAGAGTCCTAAAAATGTTGTCGCGTGACTCTTGCCAGTGTCACGGGATTCAAAACTGTTTGTTACTCTGAAAACATTGTTTGAAGGAAAATGGGGGAAAAATCAAAGAAAGAAAATTGGAACAGAGGACAAAATTTACAGATGACAATAACTGGTCGCCAAAGTGTTAATGAAGAACGAAACAAATACAGAAAGTACTTTTTGAAGTATGTATTCACTTTCATCCTGTATTAAACCATTCCCTAAACTATTTTAGACCCAACCGCTTTGAATAACTCTACCGAAAATGAGCATTAACTATAGAAAAGGAGAGTTTTAGAATTGTGTAGTTTTGAAACCATTGTGATAAATGGAGAGCAAATGCTCTATGTATCACAATGGTTTCAAAATGTAACTTTTACAGAGGCGCAAAAATTAGTCACGAGGTGGGAACGTGTTAAACTGTTCATCGAATCAGAAATTGCATCAGTTCAAACTTTGAGCAGACATTATTTTTTCACAGAGATGTTAGGTGTAATTTCCAATTCAATAATGCAGCTCTAATTGATATTAAATATCAAATACTTCATTCAATCCTACATACTATAAGGAATTTGGCACCAAAACCCCGCAAACCAGTGTAATGCAATCTAAATAGATAGCTAGACATTTGATTGACACATAGACCTGACACCAATAGCTTTTGAAGTCATTCACTCTTAATTAAATATGCATAGATGAGCTTTTATTTTGATACTTAATCTCACCCCTATATCCGACGGGAAGGCAGAAATCGGTCAAATTCTGCAACAAGCATTTTATCGTTTTATCGCGTGTATGAGCGAAACTAATAGGAGTATCATAACGTGTATCATTTTCAAGATTAATTACAACAGAGGGTGAAATTGTATATTTTAAACCTGCTATTCCAATAGTCGCTACTTTGACGGAGATCGCCATTAGCCCATTCTCTCATATAAATGCCTTTTCACGCGCTTGCAAGCAGGGTAGACGCAACGGACGGCTCTTAAAGGAGCTGTCCGATAAGGCTCTGTCCTGTTTGCATATGGATTTATAATAGAACTTACTACTAATGCCAAAAACTCCTATGTATATACATGTATGTCATTATAAAAAAATCAGATTATAAATATTCATTACTTGGAACATGTATCAAAGTAAGATGCCATTATTTCTTACATGGATAGTATCCATGAGGGGAAGGATTAAAATGCCTTATATATGATGCACTATTACTATAACACAGATCTACAGATAAAGGTGCGTACCCAAATACTAAAATCGTCATTTCTCCATCAAACCCTATACTGTGACCACTCTTTAGAATCGTCTTTTCAAGACGATTCTAAAGAGTGGTCACAGTATAGGGTTTGGTGGAGAAATAAAGGAGTTACTCTTGAAAATGTTTTAATTTACGCATCTTATCTGAACCTCTGTAATATATTACAACAGTAGTTTTTACTTACAACGAGTTATACAAGTGTATAGCTATGGTGTTTTAACCCTTCTCATATAAAGGTAAATCAGTCATCAGTGTTTGCAAAAAACAGTGTAGATCCAGATAGGAGAGCTCCCCTCTGATTAAGATCTGCACTGTTTGCTATCCTATAGAATTTCAGCAGTTACTCTTATTTAAGGTATCTCTGCTGCAGATAAACAATATGACCTGCTACATTTTATTGGACAATTTGCTGTGCTTGAAAATATGGTGGTGTTATTGAAATAAAAGTTCAAAGTTCAAAGTGTTTGGAAAAAGTGAATTTGGAGCATTTATCATATAATAAATACTTATCATTACACCAACATGACTAAAGAAGATATTTGGAAGGACACTTCTGAATTTTTTTGAATTTTTTTTTAAAAAATCGGGAAAAGTGAAATATATGACACCTCTTTTTTTTGCATATTTTCAGGTAAAAATTAAAGCTTTATTTAACTCTTAAAAAGTGTAACTTAACATTTATGAACTACATTTGGATCTTTACTAAATAACTTTATTAAAATAATTGCTGAAAATAGTTTTTAAAAAAAATGAAAAGAAGTAGACAAACGGCCAAATCGGTTCTACTGGTGAACAATGAACAGACAGTCAATTTTGAAAGTTTAGCATACACCATGTCAGATATTTACGCGTATTTCAGCATTCAAATGTGTTACTGTTTTCACGAAATCCTTGAATATATATTTCAGAGATACATAAGTGCTTACCCAAATACTAAAATTGGCATTTCTCCACCAAACCCTATATACTGTGACCACTCTTTAGAATCGTCTCGAAGAAACCATTCTAAAGAGTGGTCACAGTATCAGGTTTGGTGGAGAAATAAAGGAGATATTATTAAAAATGTTTAAATTTACGCATCTTATCTGGACCTCTGGATATATTGCAGTTTATCAAACCAGGGTCTACCTTAACGTTCAATGTCTCGTTCTAATCACCGATAGAAGTTGAAATAATTTCAACCAATTAGCCCTTGTGCCTCTATCCGTGACCTGATTCACTTTTGGAAACAGCTTGGATCCAGATGAGACGCCGAGTAACTCGGCGTTACACAAGGGTCCAAGTTATTTGACACTCGGTCAATAATTTATTCAAAGCTTGATCGTATCGGAAGAAATCAAACTAGCATCAGATTAAAATTAGAGCAGACGTGGATTTTGTCACAGCGTGGTACGGATTAAGACTTGATGACACTGTTTTTTCTGTGTTTCTTTTTGTACTGAATCCCAACGCCATACTACAACATTGTGCATGATAAATTGTGTGCGAGTGTCAGTCGAACCAAGGGCAAGAAAAAATTAGAATTAATCAGTTCTGCTCAAAGAAAGAATGAAGTGGGAACATTTGTTATCTCTATAAATAATGTGACTAAAATTTAAAACATTTTATAGGATTTGCCATATTTATGGGATTAGTTCTTACCCCTGCTGTGAAAAAACAAATGTCTGCTCAAATTAGCAATGTGTGCAATTTTGACTACTTTCGATGTGGTCAAGCTTTTTAGAAACTAGTGATCGAGCGTCAAACAGCTTGGATCCTGATGAGACGCCGAGTAACTCGGCGTCTCATCTGGATCCAAGCTGTTTGCAAATGCAAGTCATGCTGTGGATGGCGGGCGGAAGGTTAATGCATAAACAAATTATGCTCATTTTTAATGCCATTCTAATTATTGAATAAAATTCTTGTCTAGAGACACTAGTATGAATGGTGTACTGCACAAGTTATCTATCTGTTTATCTCTTATCCGGCTAATCGTTACATGATTTGCATTACCAAACAGCTTTGATCCATGCTGTTTGACATTCGGTCAATTATTTTACAAAAACTTGTAACCAAGAGATTGGTTTGACGCTTCACCTCAAAGACACGCCTTTGACGCCCTTGCAAATGGAGAAGACCCCGATCAGACGGCTTATGTAGGAGCCGTCTGATCAGGGTCTACTCTGTTTGCTTATAAAATAACATAGATCTGATTTCTCAGTTTTATGTACAGTTTGTATCATGGCATAAATAATCTTAATTCATAATACTATAATGAATGCTTATAAAAAAAAAAATCAGCTGAGGAATATTCACATTCATTATACTTGAAGATGCGAAAGTAAGCAAACCTTGTATCAGAGCGAGTTTAGCCCATTTCCTCATATTGACGCCCTTTGAGACGCCTCTGTAAAAGGCACTTTATTAAACCATTGTGATAAATACAGCATTTGATAAACCATTGTGATAAATACAGCATTTGCTCCATAGGAGCAAATGCTCTGTTTATCACAATGGTTTCAAAAACTACATAATTCTAAAAAGTTGCCTTTTCTTTATTAAATGCTCCTATTTGGTAGATTTATTCAAAGTGTTTTGGTCTAAATAGTCTAAGAGGGAATGGGTTAAGCAGATATCAAGTTTACGGTAGTATAATATAAGGGATGTAAAAAAGCAAGACAAGGTCTCTGTATAACAATGAAACTGGTAGAATTATTAAACCTTTGTCTGCTATAAACAAATCTTATGTCTGCTTAAAATTCGTATGTCTCAATTTTCTATGACTTTGGATTCGTTCAAACGTTTGAGAAGAAACTATTGACCGAGTGTCAAACAGCTCAGCCCCTGAACAGATGCCGAGTTACTCGGCGTTTCATTTGGATCTACCCTGTTAGCAAATGCCCGTTAGGTGGCGCTTAGCAGGCAAAATGTAAGAACGCATTCCACTGATTGTGAAAAAAACAAATGTCAAAGTAAAAACTGGTATTCATTGAATAAAAACATTCATAAATTTGGCAAAACGGTACAGAAATGTGAAGGACTAAATGTTTTTTTTAACCCGATGTGGGCGAAATGTCATTTGCAAAGAGTTTGTGTTCCTTGTAAGACGTCGAGTAACTCACCGGGATCCAGGGTGTTTGACAACATGAAAACGTCCGTAACCCTTACGGTGCGGGGCACCAGTCACTGATGTCCTTTGCAAACAGTGTAGACCCAGATGAGAGGGCTCCTAGAGGAGCCCTCTCATCAGGGTCTGCACTGTTTGTCATGTTACACTTTTCTTCAGAAACATTCCTAAATATTCACCATAACCTTGACGTGTTTGAATATTTGAAATAGTCCATTTGAAAATTCAGCGTTGTAAGGGTTAAGAACAAATGATAGAAATTATATGGTGAAATCTCAGATAAAAAGACATTTTATCGTTAAAACATTTTCTTACGAGGCTAAACAATAACCTTGTTACACTTTGTCTGGGGGAAAATGTATTTGACTGAGCAAAGTTTTGTCTGAAAAATAATTATAATGACCCTCTGTAAAATTTAAACCTGTTTGCATCTTTCACATTGCAAGTTACCTTTTCAAGAAGCCTTGCAGAAACGCCCATTAAACTGAAATTCAAATTGATTTTTTTTATACATAGTTCGACGATTGCACGTAAAAATCCTAACTTTTACGCCGCCATAGGCGAATCGATAATAAACGTTGCAAATAATTTGGATCCGCGGAGGAGACGCCGAGTAACGGTTTAACACTTTCGGCGCCAAATTTCTAATTGTCGTCTGCAATCAAATTTTGTTAAATCATTCGGTAAGATAAGAAAATAATCTTAGCAGATGAAATTTATTTAGCACCGATAAGGCAAAGTTTCGATACTTGCGTCTGACCTGGGTCTACACTGCTTGTAAATGTTATCGAGCGTAAAATGCTGTTAGCCCTTTCCCCCATGAACATTCAAGTAAGAAATAATGACGTCATGAATATTAATCAGATTAATGTGTTACAATAGCACATGGACACAGGAAGTTTTCGCCATGCCAGATACTGTAGAATCATATCTACATTATATCATAAGCAAAAACAGAGCAGACCTTGATCAGACGGCTCCTATAGGAGCCTTCTGATCTAGGTCTTCTCTGTTTGCAAAGGCGTAGAAAGGCGTTATTGAGTAAAAGATTAAATTCAAATGTACAGTAAACACCATATAACCCTGAATTTAAGAAAAAATAGATCTCTACAGGCAGGTGGTTACATGATGCAAAATGAAAGTGACGCAGAAAGCTCATTTGGGAGCTTTCTGCATTAATTTCATCCTGCATTAAGCAGCCACCTGTTTTACAGACCAGCATTCATGCTAATTGTAACGTCCGGTTTAGAATAGATTTACTGTATTAATATTGAACTTTCTTTACACACTTTTGGGAACTCAAATTTGACCCTAATGAACTTGAAAAAGCCCATATTAGGTCATTTGGACCACTTTAGCAAATCATTCACGTTACAACTAGTTCCTGAAGTCATCAGGCGAATCGTCCAGTTCTTATACAGTATACAGTAAAACCTCTCTTTAACGGCCACTGAAATGTGTTGATTAGTTGGTATTTAGGGCAGGTGGTTGTTTAAAGCAGTGTGAAAGTAAAACAGAACGCTCCTATAGGAGCGTTCTGTTTTACTTTCACCTTGCTTTAAGCAGCCACCTGTCTTTAACACAAACTACTTGATGTAATTTAGATGGTCGTTATAGAGAGGTTTAACTGTATTTTTATATTGTAATTGGTGACAAATAAATATAAAAACGGCCTTACCCGGGCTCGAACTCACCCCATCGAGTTCCCTAGGCAGACGGTTAACCACGTCGCCATAAAGCCTTGACTGTTGTATCAGGTAAAGCGATAGAATGTTAGAGCCAGAACCACAAACTAACACATAAAATAACTATTGAATAAGTCGTTTATGGTCGAAATGAAAGAGACAGACTAATAAAATAGGCATTATTCATACAGTGTCTCTGGTATTTAACTTTAAACATGTAAGTAGCGAATACGTGACAGCCTTTGCAAAACTTTTGGATCGAGATGAGATGCCGAGTAACGCGGCGTCGCCATCAGGATCAGCACTGTTTAATACTCTGAGTATGTCTTTGAAAGCAGTGAAAGAAAATCATGAAATTATAAGATGGTTTTATTTCTATAGACTAAAACGTTGCCAAGGGTGACGAAGGTTAAGCTATACTCGTGGTAATTTGGTAGTAAAACCAGGCAGTTTGGTGTTACTACTATTAGGTGAAAGGTTGTTGCAGGTACTATGTGCTATCCAAAAAGTGTACAATAAAATCCCTATTTACCGGAATTTTAGTGAAAGGGTTTAAGATCTTTGACTGCTTAATGCTAATTGAAAACCATGCAGAAACCTCCAGTGGCAATATAGTGTAACAAATGTAACAATACCAAATGTATGTCAACATGGGTTACATATAAATGGTCTCTCTTATCAAGAGTCAAATACATGGTTATCTTCGCAAGCAGCTTGAATCCAGTGACTCGGCGTTTCGTCAGAATCAAACTGCTTGACACATCGCTGAGTGTTTTATAAATGTATTACAATACTTTTAACCCTTTCACCGTCAATGTCGCATAAAGGCACCACGACAAATAGTGCAGTCCCAGATCAGACGCCGCCTTTTCAAGGCGGCGTCTGATCAGGGACTTCACTTTTTGTCTCACTCTCTATTTCTATATCTGTGCTTTATTGCTTTGAAATTTGCATTTATTTATCTCATTTCCTTATTGTACCGAATGATTGAACAAAAATTGGATTGCAGACGACAATTAGAAATTTGGCGCCGAAAGGGTTAAATGTTTTTGGCTTGTGAAAATGTAAATAGCTCTATACAGACTAATCAGCCAGAGCAGCTATATACAGATGAAGGTGCGTGTCCAAATGCTCTTCGAGGCGATTCTAAAGAATGGTCATAGTATAGGGTTTAGTGAAGAAATAAAGGAACTATACTTGAAAATGGTTAGATTTACGCATTTTATCTGAACCTCATAACGTATGACTCCAATTTTAACAATGCAAACTTAGAGCCGATATATGGTCGATGGCGTCAATAAAAGTCAAATGAAAACGTCTTCGGTTCGATTAAATTACCATGGATGCTTATATCTTGATAGTGATCGGCTATTTGGAGGGATATTTACCGGTCAGTTGATTTTACTAATCTGGGTGGGCTTGCACGTCAAATTTGGACGTAACAAAAAGCATTTTTATACCGTCGATCTGTGGTCAAGCATATTTTGAACTTTATAACCTTGCTTTATTTGACTTTAGTGCAATAAGTTTTATTGAATTTCTCCTGAAAAGGTGTGGCACCGCCAACTTCCATCCATAAAGGAAACAAAATGAAAGGAAATGATTGAGACAAGATTGAGGTATCCATTTGCTACACATATCATAGCAATTTCAGCGAATTTCATTAAATATAGCAGTTACCTGAGAAACAATAATATCACGCAGGGGCAGGGGCATGTTGATTTTGCTCTGTCTGTTGGTCGGTTGAATTGTCTGTTTGGCCCGAACTTTAACGTTGGCGATAATGTTGTCGCCATTACACATACATACATGTTCTTCAAACTTGGCCTGCATGTGCAACTTATAGAGGCGAAAAGTTTTAGGGATGAATTATTTAGGTCAATGTCATACATAAAGGTCAAAGGTCATATCGGGGACATAGTGTTTCACAAACACATCTTGTTTGGTATATTTTGATAAACCTGTTCAGTAAAACCCTATTCATCCGAATTTTAGTACAGAAAAATCGAGAACTTTTAACAACTGGCTGCTTAATGTAGTGTTGAAGTCAAGCAGAAAACTCCTATAAAGATTCCTGCTTTAAGCTACACCCTGTCGTCAATGCCAACAATGATTATTTGAGTGTTCGGATTAGCTAGGTTTACAATGTATATGAGATTCAGGACTGTAAACAGAGCAACATATAAGACTGCGTAATCAAATACTAAAATTGTCATTTCAACACCAAACCCTATGTTGTGGCCACTTTTTAGAATCGTCTCTTCGAGACTATTCTAAAGAATGGTCACAATATAGAGTGTGTTGGAGAAATAAAGGAGTTATTTTTTTAAAATGATTTAATTTACACATCTTATCTCGATCTCTGTGTAAAGGTTGACTCGAAGGAATGCCATGATATCACTGATTATGTGAGGATGGTCGACTTTAGATCAAACCAAGTAGTTTTAACCCCATTACCTGATGCATATTTATGTATACAGTAAGAATTAATGACTGTGAATATTGATAAGATTTTTGTTTGTAAATTCTATATTAGAACATAGAGGATCTGTTGCGAGTTGTCTTTTTTTAAGATCACATGTTCCTAATCGAGCCTTAGAAATTGTCATTAAGCGAGCCTTGGCGAGTTTAATAACATTTTCTTGGTGAGTTTAGGAACATGTGATCTTAAAAGACAACGAGCATCAGATTTTTTTCTCACATATCAAAACAGTGTATTTTCGCCGTTTAAATGACATGTAAACATAGGTTTCCATGGTTTGACGTCATATATGACGTATGACGTCATATATGTTCTAAAGTGATCTTACACGTGTTACAGATAAGGGAATCTTAACCTGTTGTTCTAACTCGGAGATAAGGGAAGGTATGTGAGAAAAAATATTTTGTCCATGGCAAAAAACTGTGGAATAAGATGTTATTCCATATGTAAACAGAGAAGACACTGATCAGACAGTTATGTCTACGATGTTTGTAATGACGTTAAATGGCGCATGCTTGTAGCGAAGAGTTAAGTCATGCTGTATCAGAGGTCAAGGTAGGCTAAAATGCGCAAATTCAAATATTGTCAAGCATAACTCCGTTTTTTCTCCATCAGGTCCTATGTTGTGACCGCTCTATAGAATCGTCGCTTCGAGACGATTCTAAAGAGTGACCACAACCTAGCTTTTGGTGCAGAAATGACGATTTTAGTATTTGGTTATTTCAATATCTGTAACAGTATGCAAGATAAATAAAGAATGAGATAAAAAAGAACCCGACTTATTCGAGGAATATTCCAATAAAAGTAACAAAAGCTTGAGCGTTTTGCTTGGTTGGCAGTTTATTTGAACCCAGCCGAGAGACCATGGTGCAACGGACCTTTGGTAACAACGATCAAAGTTGTCGCGGTTTTAGCCCATACCGAGTCTTCACCACGGAAGAGTTATCACGCGGCGTACGAACATTGGTTTTTAAATATAGAATGAGTGCATGTACCCGGTGAAACATCCCTCCTTGGAGCGACTGCTGAATAAAACATGCGTTTTCTTCGAGAAAGGGTCATTCTAACGATAAATTGAACATGCACATGGGCATACAGAGCAAATTTAGTAGAAAAACAATAAGTAGGGCTCTTAATGGAAATAATACAGTTTTAAAATGTGTTGTACCAACACATTGTAGTTCGCTACATTGCAACTGGATAACTGTCATCTCTCTATTGACGAGTCTCTATCGATAAAAGAACTATCATTTATAGCTTTCATATCAGTTACTTCAAAGCTACTCTTCACATTATGCCCGTGAAGAGGATTTGAAAAGAAATAAACACGGTTATAATTGAAGTGAACTATGCAGAGACGAAAATTGAATTTAGGGGGATAAGCATGTCTCTTTTTAACACTAATACTTCTATGAAAAATGATGTCAGCTCAAATTCCGACATATTTCAGCATTTGGACACTTCCGATTCGTTCAATATTTGAAGAAACTCTTGACCAAGTATCAAGTAGACTGGATCCTGATCAGACACAGAGTTACTCCATCTGTTATCTGGATCCAATCAGTTTACAAACACATGTTATATTGTGACTGGCTTGATAAGGGTTAAATACATTTTTATGACAGGTGTTACCGTTGCTCTTTAGAATATTCATGAGTTTAAATAAACTTCCTATGGTATGCCCCCTATACAATGCAAATAATACGCTAACACATCGAGGGTCCTCAACGCCTTTGAAATACCAAATGTTTCGCCCCTTCTACCGACATATTTTGTTCCCTGAGTTGATATTCTGTTCTTTGGAATGCTGTAGCATAATTGCAAATACAAACCCAAACTTAATCAAACAGTTTGTGATCCTTTAACAGCTGAATAAAAAACATTATTAGGACTTATGATTAATGCTTAGGTATTCTTGGGTTTTGTGCCAAAGGTAGAAAATATGCGGAATTAATATTAAACCCTTCTTATGATTGCTGGTATTTGCAAACAGCTTGAATCCAGATGAGACGCCGAGTAATTCTGCGTCTCATCAGGATCCAAGCTGTTTGATACGCTGTCAAGGGTTTCTTATAGAGCCTAACGAATCGTATGTAGGTAAAACTATGGTAACAGATTAGGGTTTCCGCAAACTTTATCTTTTCAGCATGAGAAGGGGCAAGGTATACAAATAAATCATTTTACCAGGGGTTGCTGTTCAAAAATGCAGCGCACGATTATCAGATGTGTAATTATAGTCCAGAAGATGGTATATTTTGGTGCAAATATGATATAATTATAAAACTTCAACAAAAGCATTCTATGCGGATTTTCCCTTGTTGAGCAGCAGTGTTGTATATCAACTTGGAATGAATAAATAATTTGCGCCCCGTTAATATCAAATTATATGATAGAACCGACACCTCACAATGCAGGTCATTGTATATAGAATGCTTCTCGCAGTCTGTTTGAATTGACAGAGTGGTCCTGTAGGATTAGTTTGCACTGCCAATACCTTTCGGGTATTTTAGTGCACAGCCTGAAATATCACCAATACAAATGTCTTGTTATGTATTGCTTGAAATTATATAGAACCATAGATCAACTTAGGGGCAAATGAGGACCCACACACACAGGGAGACACATACCCAAATAATACATTGGACAACGTCGAACACACACTTGTATATAAAAAGGTGCAATAGAGGATCTGTTGCGAGTTGTCTTTTAAGATCACATGTTCCTAAACGAGCCTTAGAAAATGTCATTAAGCGAGCCTTGGCGAGCTTAATAACATTTACTTGGTGAGTTTAGGAACATGTGATCTTAAAAGACAACGAGCATCAGATTCTTTTTCTCACATAACAAATAAGTGTATTTTCGCCGTTTAAATGACATGTAAACATATGTTTTCATGAGTTAACGTCATATCTGATGTATGACGTCATATATACGTTCTAAAGTGATCTTACACGTGTTACAGATAAGGGAATCTTAACCCGTTGTTCTAACTCGGAGATAAGGGAAGGCATGTGAGAAAAATCAATATCTGTGACTACTAATTAGAATCGCTTCTTTTTAATGAGCACAATAATTTAAATACCCTAAGTATTTGAACATTCGAACTTAGAGGAATAATACAGTCCTAGAGCTCGAGATAAGAGGCGTAAATTTAAACATTTTCAACAAAAGCTCGTTTATTTCTCCACCGAACCTTATACTATGACCACTCTTTAAAATCGTCTCGAAGAGACGATTCTAAAGAGTGGCACAGTATAGGGTTTGGTGGAGAAATGACGATTTTAGTAGTTGGATACGCACTTTTATCTGTAGCTCTGATTGGCTGCTCTAGACACAATGTCCATGAGTAAAGGTTTAATAAATTACACAAAACTTAAGTTAAGTATGAATACGAAAACGGGTTCAAGAACATCCAAGCTGACCCAGCAACTCTTATTTGTCATATGAATGTAGGAAATCGTCCATTGAGTGAAGTTAACAGGTTTAATCTTAGAGAACACGATCTTCTCTGTTTGCTTATTATTTTAGACATTTCTGTAGCCATGTCTCAAACACAGCATAATGAAGTCTCTCTAATATGACCACTCAAAAGAAGAAGAATTCTGGTTTTTTTTAAACCAGGTGGACGCTTAAGGCAGGGCAACAGCTATGCGGGAGCTTTCTGTAATACGTTTTTCCTGCATTAAGCAACCACATGCTTTTACAAACTCCCATGTTAATAATTTATGTCGTCGGATCAGCGCAATAAGGGTCAAATTGTTGAACGGTAAATAAAATATTTGTCAATGTTTACCTTAGAACCAAAAATAATTAACCAGAAGAACAGATTGCATTTGTATTTATAAACAAACATTCATGTGATTATAGATGTTATTACCTTAATATAAACCGAGAAGTTCAAACAACTCTAAATATAGATTCTAGAAACAAACACGCAATACTGTGAAAGAGTTCTTAATCTGCCATCCACTAAAATAGTCCCAGTCGCTGAGCTGTAAGACAAGTGGAAGCTTATTGAAGGACTAAAGTTATGAAAAAAGTTCCAAGTTGGGACTTTCTAATTTTCATTCACCGTATCCTTATCTTGTCAATCGCCACCTAACTGCATTTTGCAAACGGTTTGGACCCAGATTAGACGCAGAAAACACTTAAATCGATGTTTTATCCGGATCCAATTTGTTGCCATACTGTCAGACGATTCTTACATATTGAACGAAGCGGAACTAAGTAATTATTGCTATACAGATCTAAGTTAAATAGTCATCAGATTCTACAATAGGATAATTTCTAAAAAAAACCTGCATGTCTATTCACTTAGTGTTTGCTTTAAACAGACTCTTCTGTACAATGATTGATGTAAATGCCCTTGGAACACAGTGTGATTGGTTTTAAAAAGTGGTTCCGAATATGGAAACAGGACAGAATTCGTTCATTAACCTTAAGCCCGCTGGACAAATTATTTTTATACATTTCTTCACACTATGCACTTTCAAAATTCAAATTCTAATCACTGTTTCTACCAAAATGTAACCAGGATGTCTAACAATTTGGATCGTTATGGAATACCAAGTTACTCGGCGTCTCATCTGGATCCAAATTGTTTGCAAATTGAATCATGTGTCCGCCGGTACCAGGTTTATGGTTAAACTAATATTTTATTTTCCAGTTTCGTATGTTTGCGCGCATGTAACCTGCACCTTAAACCATTTGTTTACAAATTCATGTCGAAGTCATTTTTAGAAAGTGACATGGTAATAAACAACGAATATAACGCTGCTTGATCTAAAAATAGAAAAAAGACGTGAAGCTAATGCGATATAATAATCCTATATCAATAACACGTTATGGGAATAACAGGTGTTTCTAGAAAACACGACTGGCTTATTTGAACAGTAGAAATGAAATATTGCGTTTTGACGAGTTTATTGATGTACGTTCTCTTTAATAAAATACACATTATCCCTGCACGTCATGTGCGTGCACAATCACACACATGCGCTGCAACTGTTTAACCATTATGCTGCTGAAAATAATTTGGTAGATAGGAAATACCCTCTTATTGAGTTTCAAAGCAGATTTTCTATTCAAAGACCTTAATCAGCGTGTCTTACAGTTTGGACTATGATGAGATGCAGTGTTACCCAGCGTCTGATCTGGATCCAAAATGTTTGTAAAGGCATTTATTAATTTGTCAATAGCAAGCTAAGTATTAACTCATTTCTACACAGTGTTACAGAGGTGCAGATAAGAAGCGTAATTTTCCATATTTTCAAGAATAACTCTTTACTGTGACCACTCTTTAGAATCGTATCTTCGAGACGATTCTAAAGAGTGGTCACAGTATAGGGTTTGGTGGAGAAATATTTTAGTATTTAGGCACGCGCCTTTAACTGTAGCTCTGGTACTAGCGCTCGAATACGTTTAGAAACTCCCCCGCAACTTATATAAATATATTCATTTGAACCCTATTTTAAGTGACCACTAACTCAGTAAAAATGTGAGTCTAAAACAACAGGTGCTACAGAGAAATCGCTCTCCACAAAACCCTGTAACCAAACCTTGACTAAGAAGGAACTGTACATTAGTTTATAAAAGCTAAAGATCATGGTGAACTAAGTTTGTGTCAAGACCTTGGCGTAAAAATAACCATTTCCCTCATATAAACGCCTTTTCACGCATTTGCAAACATAGTAGACTCAGATCAGACGGATCCTAGACTTTGGTAGATATGATTATTTTAGTTCATAAAATGACTACACCTTCCATATTCAATTATAACTATTTTGTCCAGAAATATTCAGTAGGTATAGAAATTTGGAATAAGCACAGAACAGGGAATGTGATAACTGACCAGTCAAACGTGTCTAACATCTATCCCTTACACTTCGGTTGGCATCATTAATAGGTTGCGGACTACCTTCTTCGCGACATGACGTCATTTCTTTTATTACCATTTGTGCATTGGTCGTAGGTGTAAAAGGGCGCTGAAATATACTAAAACTGTACTTACATTTGGGTATAGTTACAGACAAATAAATCTCTCTGTTATTTGCATTAATATGCTTCTAAACAGAAACAACTTTCAAAATATGAAAAGTCTTGTCAAGAATCTTTACAAAACAAGCTGCGCCTGTGACAGAGGTGAATAGGGAGACTCGGTGCAAGGGGGTCTAACAGTCAGTATCTAAGAATTATGTAAATGCAGGTCGAAAGTATGAGACGAATGCGTGCCTAAAAGAAGCATCCATATACTGTGTACCCAGTGTTTGATACAAAATCCGAATCTCGAAATAGCTTTGAATATTCCGTAATGCATGCGATGGACAATATATGACTGTCCGACAATTTACGACGTTTCGAACAGTCATCATGTGCTTCGGAAACATTATGGAATATGTCAGAATATATAGGATTTCGGCTTTCGTACTATAAATGGGTATCTCAATTCAGCGCTTCAACGCTGTTCTGCGGTAGTATTGTTAATTATATCACCTGGTGATTATAGGCATATTCGATTTTCCATCGTTTTCAGTCATATAAAGACAGGGATCGTCCTGTTGGTATCATTACTCTGTTTCTATTCTTGGTTATTGACAGATGTCTGTGAATCTAAATTTGATTCCGGGAAAATTAACCTTTAGCCTGCTATTGGCGAATCGGAGATAATCATCGTAATTAGATTTGATCCTGAAGAGATGTCAAGCAAATTGGCGTCTCACCAGGATCAAAATTGTTTAAGTCTTATAACATCTTTGCAAATCAGAGCAACAGATAAATATGCGTACGCAGATACTAAGTTCGTCATTGATCCACCAAACCCTATGTTGTGACCACTCTTTTGTAACAGCTGTAACAGTTGTAACAGCATAGGGTTTGGTGGAGAAATAAAGGAGTTAATTTTATTTACACATCTTATCTGGACCTCTGAAAACATTGGGGAAAATGTCTATATCAAAATTTAATTAGAAGACATTTTTTCTAGCGACATTTCAACAGACTAATGATTAAAATGCGGTCGTTTTAAAATATACACATCCTATTTTTAAGGAATGTTATGCAAGTTGTCAAAGAAATTCAATGATAAAGCATTGCCTAATAAAGTATTCGAGTACATGTATATGGTATTCTTGTAGTGTACTATATTGTATTGTATTGTATTGTATTGCATTGTATTGGATGGGATGGGATGGGATGGGATGGGATTGGTATGGATTTGATTGGATTGGATTGCACTGCATTTCAGTACATTATATCGCTTCTCATAGCATTGCAGCGCATTGCATTGTCTCTACTTTAGAACTAAAAGTCATAAACAGTACATAAATCATTTGTTAATATCCTGAAAAGAAATATATTGTAAGGACACTGACCGACTCAACACTGAAGAACACCAAAATATTTTATTGTGATTGATGTCGAAGACTTATTAAATGCTCATTTATAAAGAGAATTCATCGTGTTTCCGATTGTGATGACACACATGCATCACCATAATTGTGATATTGAGAATAAACGTGCACGTGTAGTAAATGTATATATCGATTTTTGTACCATGCGTGCACTGTATATCGTACCTATAGCGATACCGGTGTATCGACGCTAAATCGCACTGTCAATGAGCGATAACTGTGCACCATTCGATATTTGTACTTTGATGGACTTGCTATGCTAGGTTACTGGAACATAAGTATGTCCTTGTGAATGATTATCTTTTTGTTAACCCTTTTGATGCGGGAAAAGAGTGTACTGTCATTTGCAAACAATGTAGACCCAGATCAGATGGCTCCTAGAGGAGCTCTCTGATCTGGATCTGCACTGTTTGTCATTCAAAATCTTCTCGCAACCTATACCCTTTCCACACTGAACGGTCTCTGTTGTTAGACAATGATGGAGTAGTCCGCCTTGAATATTCAGTATTCAGTGGTTAATGACTTAATCCTTCAAACATTAGCATTACTTACATAGGTCACGGAAGCACCGAGGCGTACACACAAATCACCAATACTTTCTGTCCCAGCGAGGGTAGCATTGTTATTGCTATCATAGCTTCATGGTTGCCTGAATCGCCACAGCAGGACCTACCGAGGGAACCAATTTCAAGGGATTACATAGATCATGATTTCATAAGTCTCAACATTATTTAAATTCCATGCATTTTGAAGCGAAAGTGATTTGTCATTTAGTTGGAAAATCCACAAATCTGAAAACCAGTGAAGCTGATTTTCTGTTTAACCCTTTACTCCAATACGCCCTTTCAACACCATTGTTAACAGAGTAGCCCTAGATCCGACGGCTCCTATAGGAGCAAATGCTCTATTTATCACAATGGTTTCAAACTACAAAACTAAAAAAAAATCCTTTTCTGTATAGTTAATGTTCCTTTTCGGTAGATTTATTCAAAAAGGTGAATCTAAAACTAGCCTATGAGGTAATGAGTTTAAAGATACAAGGTGCCATTGTAAACTACATACTTGATATTTCCGCCTCTCTGTCCCTTACATACAGAGTAGACTAAGATCAGACAGTTCGTGTTGGAGCTTTGTGATCAGGATCTTCTATGTTTGCTTACGTATTACAGGTATGACTCCATGCAGTATACCACGACGACGTATTCCCTTTGTTAGTTCTAACACAATAATTAAACGAATTAGTATCAAATAGGGGTTGTGTATGCATATTCATTAAGCCCTCTCATTTGGGTCTACTATGTTTGCAAAGGGCATAAGTCCCTCACTGTAAGGGTTAAAACATCTCGTTGGTTATAATAGAGCGAAAGTAATGCAGATAACCCACAAAGGTGCTATATCTCGAAGAGACGATTCTATAGAGTGGTCACAGCATAGGGTTTGGTGGTGAAATAACGATTTTAGCGCTTTAGTACGTGCGTTTATATGTTGCTCTGCAGGGTTAACGGTATCTTCAAACTAAGACAATAGGAGCCATCTGATCAGGGTCTGCTCTGTATGGTTATGATATTATAATATATCTGACGCTACAGTTTCTACCAGTACAAAATCATTCTGTAAACTTTTGTCATTATTGATCAGCTATGTGAGAATACGTGAACATTAAACAGCGTTAGGTTAAAGACGGCTTTTCTATTTACAGTAGAACCCCTCTAATGCGACCACTTAATGAATAAACATGAGTGTCGTTATAGGCAGGTCGTTACTTAATGCAGGACAAAAGTAATGCAGAAAGCTCCTCTAGTAGACGCTGTCAATACATTCACCTATTTAAGTGTGAACTTAACTAATGAAATCTATATGGCCACACACTGTACAATATCCCACACATGTGCACTTGTATGGAATATGATTTCTCGCTTCTCAGCCGTGCTAGATAAGCTGAGTTACTAAAAATAGCCGTACTAGAAATCCTTATCTGGAACACCTCGTGACTAGTGTATTCATACGCGCGATTGGGTAAAATCAATACAAGGGAAGGAATTCTTACAGAATTATACCAACATTTCTATAGGCAACAGCCTTATAAATTGAAATTAATATAAGTAATTAGCACGAATATGAAATTCTATTTATCATATAAACACTTTAAAAGCCTATTTAATAAACCGAAGACGTTGTTTTGTAGTCACTCAGTCATTTATATTTTACGCTAAAACGTAACGTTTGTGGTTGTCATAACAAATGACGTCATTTTGGTGTCACGCCTAAAGTTATGCTGCAGTCTGTTGCTATTAGATATGGAAGTCGTATTACGCAATGTAAAGTAGTACTTCACAAAATTCGTTAATTTACTTGGTAGTAGGGCGTATTTCAGCGAGAAAAATAATCAAGCATGGGTTTTGTTAAAGCCGGGGGGTTCTATACCCTCGGTGGTCTGTTCCTATCAGAAACTCGCTAAAGCTCGTTTCCGACTGGAACAGACCAACCTCGGATATAGAAACCCCTGTCTTTAACAAAACCCATGCTTGATTCTATTATGCAACACCTGTTTTCGAGTACGAGTAGAGCGTTCCGTACACAAAGGTCACTCGCTAAGTTTTATATACTCTTTAGGCCAGAGACTACTAAATCAGTGAGATTCTGATTAGATGGTCAATTAATTTAGGAGCATTAATAATGTGTTCATATTGCCAGTCCCACATTTGTTTAAAATTGACAAATAAAAGAGAAAATGTTTGTTTTGTCATCATACCTCAATATTTGTTTTGAAAAACTGGGTCAATGCTTATAAAGCTTTTTAGTTAAGTCTAAGTTTGTTCTCAAGCTTTTGATTGGTCAGATTTGAGCTAAAGGCTCAAATCTGACCAATCAAAAACTTGCGAACGAACTCAGACTCAACTAAAAAGTTTTATAAGCATGGATACTGTTATTTGAAAAAGGTTAAGGGTTACCATG
This sequence comes from Azorinus chamasolen, assembly GCA_963576725.1. Classification (NCBI taxonomy): domain Eukaryota; kingdom Metazoa; phylum Mollusca; class Bivalvia; order Cardiida; family Solecurtidae; genus Azorinus; species Azorinus chamasolen. The sequence goes on along the minus strand of OY755243.1, from coordinate 51,100,217 downwards.
TTTGGCAGTTTACAGCGAAAACAGGAGGTAGATTAGCCGCGGGAGTAAAGATGCGGAAAGAGCTTGGACAAACCTTTCAATTGAAGGTATCTAAATGATCGATACAATGTAGCGCTCGAGTCCAAATATAAGGTAAACGGAAGCTAAAACACATACGTTATAACGGAGGCCTGCGGAAAACAATTTAGTACTCTCTGACCAAACGTTACTTTGCTCTCTACTCTCAACAATAACAGGTAATGGGGGTTTTATCTTTGGATTGTTACCACAGATAACCACAAAACCATTGAATTACATTCTTAAGTCTCGAACTGCGTTGTCATGACATTAAGCCGCCATGCTGGATTAGTTCTAATAATATGTCTACGGGTAGCATTGCCGTATGGTGCATTCGCAGATTTGTTGTCTTCGGTATGCCTTATACAGTAAAACCTTTCTAAACCAGACATTCAGTTTAGTATAAATATCTATCTTGGAGACAGGTGACAGTAAAACCTCTCTAAACCAGACATTCAGTTTAGTATAAATATCTATCTTGGAGACAGGTGGCAGCTTAATGCAGAGTGAAAGGCATGCAGAAAGCTCCTCTAGGAGCTTTCTGCATGACTTTCACACTGCATTAAGAAGCCACCTGCCTAAAATGTCTAAATTACCCTCTACTAGAATTCCGGTTTACTACTACCACCACCGCAACTAATACTACTGCTATTACTACTACTACAACAACAACTACTACTACTACTACTACTACTACTACTACTACTACTACTACTACTACTACTACTACTACTACTACTATTACTGCTGCTGCTGCTGCTGCTACTACTACTACTACTACTACTACTACTACTACTACTACTACTACTACTACTACTACTATTGGTCGCTATAGGAAAATTGCACTGTACATTTTTGCACTGATCAGTGTCTGATCAGGGTATGCTCTATTTGCTTGTGAAGTAATATAACTATTTGCCAAAACTCTATGTGTTCATATATCATTATAAGAATTGCTCTAATCATTATCCAGGATGTCATCAATTCTTGCATGAGCATTCTTGGAGTAAAGGGTTAATTGTCGAAATATGTTAATAAAACTTAACAAGAATGTCGAATGTGAATGCTGACTCAGCTTTTCGTATTTTAAATGCAACACGACATGTTCCATTAACCCATTACCTCATAGGCTATTGTAAGACCCAACCTCTTTGAATGTATCTACCGAAAAGTAGCATTAACTAGAGGAAAGGAAAAAAATAGAATTTTGTAGTTTGAAACCATTGTGATAAATAGAGCATTTGCTCATACAGGAGCAAATGCTCTATTTATCACAGTGGTTTCATAAAGTGACTTCTATAGATGCGCAAAAATGCGTCACTAGGGGATAATGTGTTAATGAACAGTACAACCTCCTCACGATGTCCGATCAGAGGTTGGCCTTAGTCTGGACTTTATGGCCGGTAGTGGTTTGATGCTGGACTATGTACAGTCCTTGTGAGCTTACTGCATTACTTCGTTCTACATTAATCGACCACCTGTTTCTAAACTCACCGTATTTATTCATCTAGTGGTCGTTATAGAGAGGATATGCTGTAGTTGTAAGAGTTTGGCACGGGTACCTCGAATGTACCTGGCAGGAATATAAGTAGTAATAGGACATTAGTCCTCTATTATGTTATAATTAACATTAATCTGCTGAATTATTAAAACTTGCTCCTGCCTTTCTGAATATCAATCAAACAAACATTTTCATCAACATGTATCACTGAAGAAAAATGATTTTAATTACAAACAGTGCAGACCTTGATCAAAGGGTTCCCATAAGAACAGTTTGATCTGAGTCTACATTGTTTGCATAGGCCTTGTATAGTCGGTTTCCGTACATTAAGGGTTAAACTAATATAAAATACTGACATATGAATAGATTTGAGAAAAAACTCCCAAATATATTTGAGGGTGGCAGCTGGCACTAGTTAATGCAAATAGAGACGACAGCATACGTTGTCACGGTTCCCTTTTGTTGGTGCAATACAGAATGTGACGGTGTTAGCCTACTGCTTGTGTCATCACTAAATGTTGTACAAAACTTTCTTTTCCATAAAATTAGCAAATAGGAGAGCGAAGAATAACTCTAGTGAAGCTCGTTCTTTACAAGTTATATAGTTGACTATATACTCTCGCTATAGCGACCACATGAGTTATTAACATTGGAGACTGTAAAATCTGGTGGTTGCTTAATGCAGGGCAAATGTGATACAGAAAGCTCCTATAGGAGCTTTCTGTAACACATTTGTCCTGCATTAAGCAACCACCTGTTTTAAAAATCCAGAATTAGACTTCTTTACTGTGGTATTAATTCTCTAGTTTCAATTTTTAAAAGCCGAAATGTTCAGAAACAAACCGTAAGGACACAGGTGAGATGTTACGTTTCATCTTGATCTAAACTGCTTGAAACTGTCGTCTAATATTAACTGTAATGTATAGCTACCATCGATATAATGCAACATGTGCATGTAATACGAAACAGCGAAATTATCACTGAACTTAGAATATAAAGCAACATCATCACTACACTTATACGACACTCCCTGGGATGAAACACATTGCATTGCAGACAGTGTAAACTCAGATCACACAACGTTACGATGGTGTATAGAATCAAGTTTTATACTGCATGAAATGTATGTCATGTTAAATATCGGTCAAAATCCTTAAAATTAGTACAACTGCCATGCTATACTTATGAGAAATAATAAATGTATGATCATTAATTAGCTGTATTTTATAATTGCACCATGAGTAATGGAAATTTTGACCATGACAGCAGCTGTATAATTATATCTGTGTTATTTCATAGCCAAACAGAGTATACCCTGATCAGACGGCTCCTTAAGGGGTTGTCTGATCTGGTCCTATCCTGTTTGTAATCCTGTCAAAATGCGTTTTTGTGAGAAAAACGGTTAAACCCTTTACTACATGAATATCCATGTAAAAAATAATGACGTCATGAATATAAATTAAAAATAATTTGTTATAATAGCACATCGACACAAACATTTTTAACTATGACTGAAATTGTAGAATCATATCTATCTTATATCATAAGCAAACAGAGCAGACCCTGATCAGACGGCTCCTATAGGAGTCGTCTGATCTGGGTCTACTCTGTTTGCAAAGTCATAGAAAGGCGTATGTATTTAGGTAAAGGAAGATAAACGAGATTCACGGATACATTTCAACTGAACACACCTTGCGACATTTTAAAAGATAAAAATGCCTGAGTTATGTTTTTGATAAGAACACTTCATTGCAATCAACATTTTAATGCTAAGCCAAATCAGTCGTTTGAGTGACATTCTAATCTCCCCGTTTGTCCTTTCAATAGTATGGAACTCTTTAACTTTTAAAGATAAGTGATTGATTAAAACTGCTCTTGATTACGCGCTGGACGATATAATAGTCGACTCTACACAGGCGGCACACATAATATTGATTCAAAAGAGTAATGAAAACCTAAAATGTAAATAGTTGTTTCGATTTGGTCACAACTGTTCTCACCTGGTCCCTGTATTTAGAAGGTAAAAAAATACAGCAAAAATGCTATCTTTGTAGCCAGGCTTAACTTGGTATTACCGAGGTACAATTTGATGCAGCTTTTCCTTAATCTCACTGAACGTATACTGCCCGTGATTTCCAGTGTCTGACGTCATAGCAAAGTCAACGTCAGATCAGGATGCGATCTCATTATTGCCCGGTCTTCGCAATTTTAGGCAAAGAAACTGTTTGGAAATCAAATGTGCATTAAACAGGCGACAAGTGAGGCAAGCAGACAGCGGCTTATGTCGTTTAAATGATAACGAAAAGAGGCTCCCCTTTGAAATTTCTTACTCACAAAGAACAACGTCGTTTTGGGGCAGCAAAGAGGTATTACAAGGTCAAGTTGAAAACGATTTTCGGATGAGCGATAACGATGATAAATCGCCCCAGCCTTCGTTCATATTCAAACCTAATATGCCCCTTCTACGACGTGCAATGTCGTCTGCTTATAACATTAACGCAATATTTACCATTAATATTACACCAAAAGTTTGCTTCTTCTCGAACCAAATCTTTATTCAAGAGTCAAGCTATTTGTAACCATAACAACCACTGAGGTATCTTCATAATTATCTGGATATAGGTAGCTTGTATTTTATAGAACAAATGGTTTTGGGCTGTGCTAAGACAAGTATGCACGTTCAATGGAACATACCTGTAGCGCCCGTACAATGAATAAACATGTAAATTCATAAGAGCAGATGGTTGCTTAATGCAAGACGAAAGTAATACAGAAAGCTCCTCTAGTAATGCAGCTCCTAGGAGCTTTCTGCATTACTTTCGTCTTGCATTAAGCTACCACCTGCCTTAAAAATCCAGAATTACACCTATTCTTTGATGGTCGCTGTAGTTATGTTTGGCTGTATCTTGACAGCATAGACCAGATAATCTGATCCCTGTTGTAAGGGCATTGAGACCTTTTTTCAGTATTTGTAGTATTAGCAGCATGTTGATAAGAGGTGTAAGGCAATGCAGAATGCCACTTATAAAATGTACCCGTGAACCTTGGATTTTTTAAACATTTCTTTGATAACAATTAGGAGACAGAGAGAGTGTCCTGATTGTGCCAAACTTTCACAGAAATGTGACTGCGTTGTAGCAAACATTGTTAGCGAACAGTGCAGACCTAGAACAGTTGACTCCTTTCCTGCTTGCACGTGTCCCATTTATGGGTCCTGCTTACACGTGTCCCATTTATGGGTCCAAAGGAGTTAATTTTTCGATAGAACTTATTTCGATATGGCCACCAACGACCGTTGTTTTCCTATTTCATAATAGTGACGGCAGCTAGGGTAGACCCATATCAGTCGACCCTTGATCAGGTCTGCTCTGTTTGCATGTAAAATAGGATTCTTGTAATTGTAAAAGCAATATATTTACTTATTTTTTTTATATAATAGAGTCTTGCTAAAGCGATCACATGCTTTTTAACTTAACATAAATTCAGTCGGTAGCTTAATTCAGTGAAAAAGTGATACAGAAAGCTCGTATGTAAGCTTTCTGTATCACATTTACCCTGAATTAAGCTACCACCTCTTTATTGGTAGTGTATTCCACGTATATTCATTAGGCACAGGTTTAGATGGCTGTTGCTCAAGTTTGGCATAGGTAACTATACAGAGCTACCGATAAAGGTGCGTACCCCAATGCTAAAACACTTAAATCGTAATTTCTCCACCAAACCCTATACTGTGACCACTCTTTAGAATCGTCTCTTCGAGACGATTCTAAAGAGTGGTCATAGTATATAGTTTGGTGGAGAAATAAAGGAGCTATGCTTGAAAATGTTTAATTTACGTATCATTATCTGGACCTCTGGGTTAGGGAGTTTAAAGAGACATATCATTCTTCTATTTAATAATAAAACGTCTCTGAATTTACCTTGACGTACTGACTAGAAAATAAATGTTGATAAACACGAAGACAAATACATATGTATGTTAAGTTTTACAGAAATGACGTTTTAATTTGATAGAGAATGATCTAATTACCCTAACTATCAGGGCGCCCTATTGCCCCTTTTTTATGGGTTTCGAAAGCTGAATAAGTAAATTGGACTAAACTGATAACTTTAAAACTAGACAGACATAGTAACAAATAGTGCAGACTCTGATCAAACTGCTCCTTCAGCATTTGCGAATTCTTAGGGAAATTAAGGTATGTGCGAAATTAACGACGAAAGTAATTCAAAACCACAAACTATGTCTTGTTTTGTCGGTTTATGATGGACGACCTCTCCATGGTATCCCGGGGGTTAACAGAAGCAGTTTTCTGTTTCCCTTTCAAAGGCGGGGACATGTGTCGTCTGCATCATTTGTAAGTTGTCTAAATTCTGTAAACACTCTCATTGTTTTAAACGTGGAAAGAAATCGCACATTTCCAGAGCAAAATTTATTTTTGACCACTTTCTAGCAAATATTTTATCGACGTCTGGTATGGAATTCAAATGTTTATATACGTTTCGTGCCGTTCTGTCTAGAGAAGGGAGGGATCTAATAATGATTTAGAGGTTGAAACCTTCAATATGTCACAACACATGAGCGTTGTCCCATATTAACCCTGCAACCGCTGAACGCAAACAGTCTCGTATTTGCAAACAGCTTGGATCCAGATGAGACGCCGAGTTACTCGGCGTCTCATCAGGATCCAAGCTGTTTGACACTTAGTCAATCGTTTCTTAAAAACTTGAACGAATCGAATGAAAATGAAAACATATAGCAGATGAGAGTTTGTGCAGATTTTATTTTTTCAGTATCAAAATGGTTAACGAATTGTCCTGTGGATATTTGTACTTTACGAGAGTTAAAAAATTTCCTAAGCCGCAGTGTGAAGAATTTAAAACATGCAACTCTTATACAGCTTATCGCAACCTGGTGACCAGATTTGACAAACAGTTTGGATCCAGATGAGACGCCGAGTAACTCCGCGTTTCATCTGGATCCAAACCGTTTGACACTCGGTTAATAGTTTCCCAACAGGTTGAATGATTGGTAGAAATTGAGAACTATAGCATATCAGAGTTTGAATGGACTCGTAAAGTGTAACGCTTTAATAAGTAAAACCTTCTCTTTGGCCTCAGATATTTCGCTTGATTGCGTAATCTAGACTTCAGATGATGGAAAGTGTCAAAACAATGTTAGGAATATTTCAGTTCAGTTTTTTCTTTTAAGTTTTAAATGAAATTACTTTTGTAAAACCACCATTTATAAAGTGCGTTTGTGGTTTACAAATAAAACTATTTTAATGACAAAGAATGCAAAACGCTGCTTAATGCAGAGCTAATGTAAGGGAGATATCTTTTGAAGCTTTCTGAATAATTTTCAGCCTACTTTAATCTTTACTCCATAAATACGCATTTCTACGCTTTTGCACTTTGCAAACAGAGTAGACCCAGATCAGACGACTCCTGTAAAAACTTATTACCAGGTTCTGCTATGTTTGCTTATGGAATTATATGTATATGGGTGTGATTCTACAGTTCGTGTATGTCGATGCACCATTATAAAGATTCAGATAATAAATATTCATGATGCCATTATTTCTAACATGAATATTAGTCAAATAAAAGGTGAGCCCCTCAAAATTATTCATCTTTTGAATTGTGTATGTAAAAAGGTATATACTATACCTGTAAAATCCCTCCAAACCGGGGTCCTAGTTGAGAAGAATTTAGATACTTTTAGAAAGGTTGCTGCTTTCTGCATGACTTTTACCATGCATTAACCCCTTCCCTCATATTGACGACTTTTGACGACTCTGTAAAAGTCACTTTGTGGAACCATTGTGATAAATAGAACATTTGCTCCTATAGGAGCAAATGCTCTATTTATCACAATGGTTTCAAACTACAAAATTCTATTTTTTTCCTTTTCTCTAGCTAATGCTCCTTTTCGGTAGATTTATTCAAAGAGGTTGAATCTAAAAATGGCATATGAGGGAATTGGTTAAGCTGCAACCTGTCTCCAAGACCGTTATTTATACTAAATTTAACATCCACTACGAAGAGGTTCTACTGTAGTTACAACCAGTTGATAAGTTTTTAGTTCCCTATCCGGGATGTGTTTATATACTGTTTGTGTAGTTCTCCAATGAGAGGTCTATTAATCAGAACCCCTTTATACGATCAGTAACCCTTTCCCTGTTGCATATTCATGTGAGAAATAATGACATCATGAATATTTATTAGGTGAAGTTTTATAATGTAAACTTTGCAAGATAATGTTTTGCTTTGACAACAAGAGTACCGCATACGGTACATAATACGCCCACTTGCAAACTTTCTCTGATTCAACATGCCTTATAAGTGTTGACATTTTCTAATCTGTGCTTCAGAACTTGATTTCCATATTAAGGTGATACTATTTTCAAAAAAAATGAAGTGAATATCTTATTAAATAAAAAAGTTAAATAAAAAATATCCTCATATTTGCAGATTTTTGAAAAGTGCAACAGCCATAACTCTGTAAAGACAAACTGAATGAACCTCAAAATAGACTCAGCTTCAGATTTTGTTGCTTAAAACATTTCTTTTAAGTTTCATTTATATCATTTTAATAGTTTTCCCAGAAAACAAGAGACAAACTAAAAGCTGACCGACAAACAAAGCAACGAACACACAAAGTTCAAGGACCATAACTTTAGAATAAAATGACTTACCAAAAACACCGCAATATATGTGAAAATTCATATTCAGGTTTAACCATATCAAAAAATTGAAGTAAATATCATTTCAAATGAAAAAGTTATGGCCATCCTCATATATATTTGCATAGATTTGCATTATTTCTTTTAAGTGCAAGGGCCATAACTCCTAAACGGCAAATCAAATGAACCTCAGAATTGACTTAGCTTCAGGTCTTGATGCATTAAACATGTGTGTGAAGTTTCATTAATATCTGTCAAACAGTTTTCCCAGAAAACAGCGGACAAACTATATGCATATATTTGCATTATTTTTTAAGGACAAGGGCCATAACTCTGAAACGAAAAATCAAATGAACCTCAGAATCGACTCAGCTTCAGATCTTGATGCATTAAACATGTGTGTGAAGTTTCATTAATATCTCTCAAAAAGTTTTCCCAGAAAACAGCGGACAAACTATTTGCATATATTTGCATTATTTTTTAAGTAAAAGGGCCATAACTCTGAAACGAAAAATCAAATGATCCTCAGAATCAACTCAGCTTCAGATCTAGATGCATTAAACATTTGTGTGAAGTTTCATTAATATCTCTCAAATAGTTTTTCCAGAAAACAGTGGACAAACTATATGTATATATTTGCATTATTTTTTAAGTAAAAGGGCCATAACTCTAAAACGAAAAATCAAATGAATCTCAGAATCAACTCAGCTTCAGATCATGATGCATTAAACATTTGTGTGAAGTTTCATTAATATCTCTCAAATAGTTTTCCCAGAAAACAACAGACAAACTATTTGCATTATTTTTTAAAGACAAGGGCCATAACTCTGAAACTAAAAATCAAATGATCCTCAGAATCAAATCAGCTTCAGATCTTGATGCATTAAACATTTGTGTGAAGTTTCATTAATATCTCCTAAATAGTTTTCCCAGAAAACAGCGGACAAACTATTTGCATGTATTTACATTAATTTTTAAGTAAAAGGGCCATAACTCCGAAACAACAAATCAAATGATCCTCAGAATCAACTCAGCTTCAGATCTAGATGCATTAAACATTTGTGTGAAGTTTCATTAATATCTCTCAAATAGTTTTTCCAGAAAACAGTGGACAAACTATATGTATATATTTGCATTATTTTTTAAGTAAAAGGGCCATAACTCTAAAACGAAAAATCAAATGAATCTCAGAATCAACTCAGCTTCAGATCATGATGCATTAAACATTTGTGTGAAGTTTCATTAATATCTCTCAAATAGTTTTCCCAGAAAACAACAGACAAACTATTTGCATTATTTTTTAAAGACAAGGGCCATAACTCTGAAACTAAAAATCAAATGATCCTCAGAATCAAATCAGCTTCAGATCTTGATGCATTAAACATTTGTGTGAAGTTTCATTAATATCTCCTAAATAGTTTTCCCAGAAAACAGCGGACAAACTATTTGCATGTATTTACATTAATTTTTAAGTAAAAGGGCCATAACTCCGAAACAACAAATCAAATGAACCTCAGAATCGACTCAGCTTCAGATCTTGATGCATTAAACATTTGTGTGAAGTTTCATTAATATCTCTCATATAGTTTTCCCAGAAAACAGCGGACAAACTATTTGCATTTTTTAAGGACAAGGGCCATAACTCTGAAACGAAAAATCAAATGAACCTCAGAATCAACTCAGCTTCAGATCTTGATACATTAAACATTTGTGTGAAGTTTTATTAATATCTGTCAAACAGTTTTCCGAGAAAACTGCGGACAAACAAAATGTTGACGGACGAACGAACGAACGAACGAACGGACGGACGGACGGACAGGGCCACGCCAATATACGACCACCTTTATTAGGTGGGCGTATAAAAACTGTAAATTGTCATGAGCAAGCAGAGCAGACCCTGTTCAGACGGCCCCTACAGGAGCCGTGTGATCTGGGTCTATTCTGTTTGCAAATGCGTGAAAAGGGATGTGAAGGAAAGGATAACTGATTTAAAGATGGCTATCTTTATCTTTGATCCCCAGTCTGCTGAGCAAATTATTTTTACAGAAGATTTTCAAAATTTAAGCTGTAATTAGAGAGTCTACCAAAATGCAAGCAGGTTGTCAAACGGTGTCGATCCTGCTTTCTAGCATAACTCGCCGACTCATCTGGATACAAACTGCTTGCCTAAAGGTTAAAAGATATTTAAAAAAAATAGGCGATTGCTTAATGCAGGACTCATAGGGGACCTTTCTGCATAACTTTCGTCAGGCTTTAAGCTGCCAACTGTCTGAAAACTCCCGAATGAGGCTTCTTTGGAGTGGTTGCAAAACATAGAGAGTTGTTTATATGTGTTTATTTAACCATAATTGTACATATTTTTTTTACATATTTTATAAAACCTGACCAATTCAAACTTTTAGTAAAGAAGACTTAACGTTTTAGGCAGATGACTGCTTAATGCTTAATGCAGGTTGAAAGTCGTGCATAAAACCCTTGAGGAGCTTTCTGCTTGCCTTTCATCCTGCATTAACCCTTTCCCTTATGAATAGTCATGTAAGAAATAATGACGTCATGAATATTAATAAGATTAATTTTCATAATGGCATATGAACACATGACATTTTGGCTCAGGCAGAAGCTGTAGAATCAGATCTGTATTACACCATAAGCAAACAGAGCAGACCCTGATCAGACGGCTGCAATAGGAGCCGTCTGATTTGGGTCTACTCTGTTTGCAGATGCGTCAAATGCGCTTACATAAGGAAAAGGGTTATGGCGCCACCTGTCTTAAAGGCCGATAATAAATTTGAGTGTTCGGATTGGCGAGGGATTGCTATAACTGTTGCTATGTTACAACGGAAAGTGTAACACAAAGGTCACGACAGTAAGTCTTTTTCCCTGGGGACATGCGCGTAAGTTGGATTGAAAGTGATCGGTTTTATTACTAACAGGTAATTTTTTGAAGAATGTCTCGCTGGAATGATATGTCTGACTAAGACGAAACAAGACTCTTCTCCTGCAAAAACTGTTCACAAGGGTATTAACATAATTGTTGTGGTATTTGAAGATGGGAGAAATGATCTGTTTTGATAGCCCGGGGGACCATCCATGAAACGCACAAGACAGCTATCATGTTTTGTTTGTTTTTAATTCGGGGGTTGTTTTAATTTTCAAGTAACTCTTGAGTCCGGTCGGACGTATCACAAGGCATGCAAAACTACCCCCTAATGGAAGCCCCGAGCAGGATGAGACAGCATTTATCATTCCCGCCAACCGAAAATGTCGTCTGCTTAAATTTTAAGCTCGCTGTGAAAGAAATTATTGTCGTCTGAAAATATGATATCGTATGCCTCAGTCTCCCAAAACGTTATGTTTTATCATGTACTTTAAGATACACATCAAACGTGTTAACCCTTTCCTCCATAATTACGCCTTTCTACGCCTCTGTAAAAGTCAATTTTTGAAACCATTGTGATAAATAGAGCATTTACTTCTAAGAAGCAAATAATCTATTTATCACAATGGTTTCAGAACTACACAATTCTGAGGAAAAAATACCTAGTTAATGCTCCTTTTCGGTAGATTTATTCAGAGGTCAGATCTAAAATAGCCTATGAGGGAATGGGTTAAGCAGTTCGGATCAGATGAGACACTGAGGTCATTAACCCCTTCAATGTCATGGAGACGGATCGTGATGTCATATATGCAAACAGTTTGGATCCAGATGAGACATTGAACAAGTCCCACCCTAAAACTTGAAGCAGACGAACATGTATCACGCAGACGACAATGCTTGCACTGAAAGTGTCAACGTGTCAGCTCGTCCCAACATGTCCCAACATGTTTTATAGATACAGTAAACCCCCTCTAAACCGGAATTCTAGTAGAGAAGAATTTAGATACCTTTAGACAGGTGTCTGCTTATTGCAGGGTAAAAGTCATGCAGAACGCCCATAGAGGATCTTTCACCCTGCATTAAGCTGTCACCTGTCTCCAAGGCATATATTTATACTACACTGAACTCCCGGATTTGATGGGTTTTACTGTACAACAAATGCTTGTCAGGTCACGCTTAGCATAATAAAGGCATAGAGCAACGTGGACACTGTGCCACATGTTTTAACCCTTTCGCCGCCGCAGTCGCACAAATGCACCACGACAAATAGTGCAGTCCCAGATCAGACGCCGCCTTTTCAAGGCGACGTCTGATCAGGGACTTCACTATTTGTCTTAGTCTCTATTTCCATATATATGCGTTATTCTTTTTGAAATTGGCATTTATTTATCTCATTTCCTTATTTTACTGAATGATTTAACAAACTTTGATTGCAGACGACAATTAGAAATTTGGCGGCGAAAGGGTTAAAACACACCCATACCTCCAGATAATATGCGAAAATTAAAACATTTTCACGAACAACTCCATTATTTCTCCACCAAACCCTATGCTGTGACCACTCGTTCGAATCGTTTCGAAGAGACGTTTCTAAAGAGTGGTCACGGTAAATATAAAGACAAGTGTGTTTATTCATGAAGTGGTTGCTTTATAGAGAAGTTTTACTGCCATAGTAAATAAGGCTAATTAGTGTAGAATTTCTAGATACAAATGTATACTTGATTCTGTCGCAAGATGACACCCGTGTACAAAAACAAATCCAAAACTAAAATTGGGGAATTCTGTTAAAGAAATCCCCGAACTCGTGAGTGAAAGCTCAGAATTCAATTAAAATGTTTTTGAAACATTTGATATACTTAAACTAAATGCATTTAAATTGTTTAAAACTACATGTAATCGACATATATCGTTGTGATCAACCCATTTATATTGATACATCTGTGTTCGAAGAAGGTTTGGGAGTAAGGAACATATTGAGAATAAATACTCAGATAATAATGAAGTGAAATAAAAGCTTCCATTTGCTAGTGGATGGCAAATTTGAGACAGTCGTCTCCAGCCGTCATCATAAGGGATTCGACCTTTAAATGCAGATGACGTGTTTAAGTAGCATTTGCAAACAGTGTAGACTCAGATCAGAGGTTTCCTTAAATTGCCCTACACCAGGATCTGCACGGTTTGTCATTTAGATTCCTTTGACAAATTTAATGTGTTCATGCTAAATTGATCGTTTGACAAAAATGAACCATTCCACTTTCAAAATTCAAAATTCAAAAGGTCATGACAACCGCAGCTGTTCGGGTATATGGACCCTCTACCGCAGGTGCACGATAAATAAGGTCCAAAGAGCGATGCAAGGGGCGCCATGCTCGTTAAAAATAGTTGGCAACATGTGCATACTCAAGGTGAATGTCAAGTAAAAACGTATACAATTATCTACGCACCTATTATTCTTATTCTTCAGATTGCAGCTGTAGTCTACACATAAAACCCATTAAAATACAGTTAAAGTCCCGCTAATGCAACCACCTAAAAGAGGTATACGTCTGTGTGCTAGAGGCAGGTGGTAGCTTAATGCAGGACAAAAGTAATGCAGAAAGCTCCTAGAGGAGCTTTCTGCATTACTTTTGTTCTGCATTAAGCTACCACCTGCTTATAAAGTCACCACGTATATTCATTAAGTGGTCGCATTAGAGGGGTTCTACTGTATCGCTAATCTGAACTATGACCCTTGAATACATGAATATTAATGTCAGAAATAATGACATCATAAATAAACTAGATTATTTTGTAGTGGCACATGGCAGACACTAGAATCATATTTACATCATTTCATAAGCAACCAGAGTAGACCCTGATCTACTCTGTTTGCAAAGGCGTAGAAATGCGTATTTGTGGGGCTAAGGGTTAAATAAGTAATATTAAATGACGAAATGAGAACGTTTAAGCCATTTGGCTGTTTAATATGCAGATGAGAGCTTTCTGTATGACTTGAACCCTGCATTAAGCTGCTATCTGTCTTATTTACCGATTATAACCCATTTTTGAGTTTTCAGATCTGTGCGTTTGTGTACTGTTGCAATAAAGAAATACATGTGACCAGAGTCAAAAGAAACAATAGATTTGCAACAGTGTAAGCACATATCAGCTAGTGTATCGGAACAGAGTCTACATTGTTTGTCAGTCGTCAAAAACACCAGGCACTGGGTTTTAAACTATATTGCAACATAGAATCTGAATTCAATCTCACGTATCTGACTGGTAAGACTTTGAGTTTTACTCACAATGAGCTCAAAACATTTGTATAACCTCGGGGTCAATCTTCCTGTCCACTACACCTTTGACCGTTGCAATCAATTATCAGATGTTGCATTTTCAACGTGGGTCTACATTGTTTTAAACTTTTGATAATGCTCTTTTCCATGCCATCGACAATATAACAATGTCTCATGTAAAAAGATGTTCAGACCAAATAATCAGATGTAATAAACGACTAATCAGATGTAATAAACGAAGATAATTTTAACTTTCACCCAAATCATATAATTTTAATGAATATTTTGGTCTTATTTAGATTTATTATTGTTTTAATCTTTCTTGTTTTTATATTAATTTTAGTTTATGAAACAACTAAAACAGGAGATATAATCAGTGCCTAGGGTGCGCATCTGAAAGAAAAAAACATCCATGAATCACTTACCCAGAATGCTTGAAACGAGAGTACTATATGTAGTAAAACCTCTCTTAACCGGAATTTTAATAAAGAGGAAATTTAGGCAGGTTTAATGTATGGTGAACGTCAGGTAGAACGCCCACAAGAGGTCAAGCTGTTTAACACTCGGTCGATAGTTTCTCAAAGGTTTTAACCAAATCGGACATAATCAGCATTACATCAGAACAAAAAAGTTGAGCAGACATAATTTATGCAATTGAATTAGTGTTAAGATTGAGCAACAGAGAAAACATGTGTATTCAAATACTAAAATCGTCTTTTATCCACCAAGTCTATGTTGTGACCACTCTTTAAGAGACGATTCTAAAGATTGGTCGCAATATAGGGTTTGTTGGTGAAATAAAGAAGTTATTCTTGAAAATAGTTTAATTTACGCATCTTTATCCTGAATTAAGAATAAACCTTTTTATTATCCCGTACAAATGTAAAATTATATAAAGCCAGTATTTCTTTTCTTTTCAAAAACATGATCTGGATATGAAACTTTTTTTTGGACGGTACTCGGCGCCTCATCTGGATCCAAACAGTTTGCAAAGGTCACCACGCCTTAGCCCAAAGCATGCTCAAGGTTAACGGGTGCAGTATTCCCACCCACGCCGGTAACTAGCCGATAATATCCCATATCCGATCGAAATCACCAGGACCTTGTTATCCACTTTGACATTTCCGTACGCACATAAAATTTACGCCATCAGCTATTAACAAACTGGGCACAGGTTTAACCGCAAGAAATAGTATCTGCTAGATACTCTATTCTTCACCAAGTCCACTGTAACAGTTCCATCGGTATATTTACGGAAAAGGGAGTTATAAAATTACTCTTTTCTTAATATGCACAGAACAGGAAGCAAATCCCAGAGTAACCATTATACAGAACATAGAGCAAAACCTTGCTAATTCGAGGTTTTTCATAAAGAAGACTTATGAGAACTTTTAGGCAGGTGGCTGCATAATGCAGAGAGTAAGTCATGCAGAAAGCTCTTAGAGGAGCTCTCTGCATGACTTTCATTCTGCATTAAGCTACCATCTGCTTAAAAACTGATATTGGTACATTGTACTTAGTTTAGTGTTCGGATAAGTGTGTTTTACTGTATATTCTATATTTATGAAACCAGCTTAAATCAGATATTTGTATAAGAAGAATAAATATTTTTCAAACATGAAAAAGTTCGATTTAGAGTTCCAGAACAGAACTCGATTCTGGACGACAATGCAAATCAAGCCCGAACCGTGCTATCGACTGGTTTCCGGCACTCTTAAACAAACCATTTAGAATACTGATATAGGCAATGACCGCCCCAGTTATTGGTCTACAGCTAAATCATTTTCTCTGCTTTGGTCTGGTTTCCAGCCTACTCAGTAGCAATTCAGCTACGTCTTCAATCCAAATTACAGTAATTAAGGGTCTTTAAATAGCGGGGAGAATGTGCGAAATGAGGAATAAATGTCGTTGTAAATGTGTCGTCGAGAACAACTCGTATGAATGGAAGTTGTAGTAAACATTAACGCTTCACTTCCTCATGAATATTCAGGTTTAGACGTAATGACATAATGAATATTTATTAGCTGAGGTTTGGCCATGACAAGACCAAAATTTAGCCTATTATATACACACCCTTAAGCAAACCGAACAGGCTCTGATCGGAGGATTCCTTCAGGAGCCGTCTGATCTGGATATACTCTGTTTACAAATGCGTGAAAAAAGGCATCGGCATCAGGTACATGGTTAGGATGAATGGAAATGGTGCATTTATCCGCTTAGGCAATAACACTGAGACATTATTTATGGGGTCGTACAAAAACACATCGAAATAATTAGATATATGAGCCTATTTCTTAGAAAAGGGGTCTTATTGCACTGCAATTACGTTGTTCCCTAATTACATGTAAACACGTACCTGCTTATAAAGACTTATAGGTGGCTTATTTATGATCGTTATAGCGACGATGTAAAAATATCTGCTCAGCCTAGAAGCTGCTGAAACTTTGACGACTAAGCTGATGAAAAACTATTGACAAAGATTCATAACACAAGCTTTTAACCCTTTAACTGCTCTACAGTTATTCCAAAATTCAATACCTACTGAATATTCATGGACAAAATAGTAATAATGAAATATGTAAAGTGGAACATTGTAACCATTGTAGTAAGTGAATAAACTGATCTTTCAAATTCCATTAGCAAACAGAGTATACCTTGATCAGACGGCTCCTATATGAGCCGTCTGATCTGGGTCTACTCTATTTGCAAACACGTGAAAACACGTTTATATGAAGGAAAGGGTTAAGATACTACTTTCTCACATACCTTCCCTTATCTCCGTGTTAGAACAACAGGTTAAGATTTCCTTATCTGTAACACGTGTAAGATCACTTTAGAACGTATGACGTCATATATGACGTCACACCATGGAAACCTATGTTTACATGTCATTTAAACGGCGAAAATACACTATTTTCATATGTGAGAAAAAGAATCTGATGCTCGTTGTCTTTTAAGATCACATGTTCCTAAACTCACCAAGAAAATGTTATTAAGCTCGCCAAGGCTCGCTTAATGACATTTTCTAAGGCTCGTTTAGGAACATGTGATCTTAAAAGGCAACTCGCAACAGATCCTCTATGACCAAGTGTTATGACTCAAGCTTTTTGACAGACTATTGACCGAGCGTCAAACAGGTTGGATCCTGATGAGACGCCGAGTTACATCATAAGCAAACAGAGCAGACCATACTATAGGAGCAGTCTGCTCTAGGTCTACCCTGTTTGCAAAGGCATGGAAAGGCGTTATCATTAATGGTTTAACGCCTGCAACCCTTACAGTGTGAGGCACACGTCACTAGTGTCATTTGCAAACAGTGTAGAGTCTGTAGACCCATCAGGGTTTGCACTGTTTGTCATGTTACATTTTTCTTTAGATAAATCCCTAAATATTCACCATAAGCTTGACCTGTTTGGATTTTGGAATAGTTCATTTGAAAATTCAGCATTGTAAGGGTTAAGGTTTTACAGAACCATCAACATTTATTTTTCTGACGTACGGATGTCGACATTTTCATTTTCATGTTATTGCGTTGGGTCTTAACTTTATGATCAATCTAACAAAAAGGAGCTGTAAATAAATGCCAAAAGTAACATAAAGCATAAATAGGTATTACCCTATATTTTGACAAAATCGAGAACCAATACTTTAAGAAAAAAATATGAGAAATAAAAGATGGCATATTTATATAGCTTTATCATAATTATTGATCAAAGATTAGACAAACTTGGTTTAGAAATTCTCTTATTTTGCTAACAAAAATGATGTCTGCCAAAACCCTTATCAGCTATATAACTCTTACTTGTTTTCGAATTGTTTATACTTTTTGAGAGAAAAAAATAGGTTCGTTTGTCAAACAGTTCGGATCATGATTAGACGCCGAGTTACTCGGCACTCATCTGGATTTAAGATATTTGCAAATTCAAGTCAGGTAAGGCTCAGCAGCTTTACTCAAGCTGGCTCGGCACGTGATGAGTTTGGCACGTGATGAGTTGAAAAAAGATTGCTGCGAAATATTAACCCTTTCCCTGTTCAATGTTTAATCCAAATTTCAATACCTATGACAAAATGGTTATAATGAAATATGAAAGGTAGAACATTTTACCCATTTTAGAAACTAAAGAAACATGTCTATCAAATTCCATTAGCAAACAGAGTAGACCCTGGTCAGATGGCTCCTCTAGGAGCCATCTGATCTGGGTCTACTCTGTTTGCAAATGCGTGAAAATGCGTTTATATGAGGGAAAGGGTTAAGTTTATCCCAATTATATGGTGTCCTTAAACCCATACAGTGCGGGACACGAGTCACTAATGTCCTTTGCAAACATTATAGACCCATGGGAGGGCGTCTAGAGAAGCCCACTCATCTGGGTTTACATTATTTATCATGTTACACTTTCTTTATCAAAATCCCTTAATATTCACCATAAGCTTGACCTGTTTGAGTTTTGGAATAGTCATTGGAAAATTCAGCGTTGTAAGGGTTAAATTACTTGACGTCTCATAAGACTCATTTGGATCTTTAAAAATGTTTAGAAGATACATGTGAAACGTGCCTGAAGCGATTGCTAGTGTGCTAAGAATATAACTCTTTTAGCGCCAAATTATTTTCGTCTACAAATAATGTAGTCTTCTTTAGTTTCGGGATGGACTTTCCTGCATTTTTTCTCTTATAGGTAAGTGGTATGTCAAAACTGTTTTGATCCTGATGAGACGCCGAGTTACTCGGCGTCTCACCTGGATACAAATTGTTTGCTAAGGTAATCACAGATTCAGTCCATTTGGGCAACGCCCGTGAGTCGCTTTCCAGCCACTTCGGCGATTAAACAGTTTATGATTTCCCAGAATTTGAATTTGTCATGATTCTTTATACGACGTAATGGCGACGCCTACACCCTCCGAATATAAACTTCGAAAGCAGTGAATGCTTTATATATAGTTCCTGTAACCGCTGAATCGTACATGAAAAATGTAAAAAATACAATTTATGCATTTACTGTTATAAAAGTGTCATGTTTAATTTCAAATTTAGTATTGCTTCATACTTTTCGTGCAGAGCTACCACCCATGTAGTTGTCAGGTTTCACGTGCAAGCTTTGACCTTTAGCACACTCGTGGGCGAATCCTTGATGACCTTTGCAAATAGTTTGGATCCTGATTAAACACAGAGTAACTCGGCGTCTCATCTGGGTCCAAACTTTTTGACGCTTTAATGACGTATTAAATCATTTACCCATTGAATTTTCATACAAAGCACTGCACATTATGAATATTCATTAATTTTAGAAAATGAGCATATTTTTACCATGGCAGAATATAATGAGATCTGTAAAAACATTAAGCAAACAGAGCAGACCTTAATCAGACAATGCATACAGGAGCTGTCTGGTCTGTGTCTTCTATGTTTGCAAATGTGTAAAAAGATTGGATGATCAAGTAGAGCGTTAAAAAGAATTTTAACCCTTGACGTGAAAAATGTCTGCAGCATGTTTTATTTAATTCTGATTAGAAGAGGCGTTTTAACTCTTTGCAAGCTAGCGGCGAAACTGTCATTGCCTATACAAAAACAGTTTGGACCCAGATGAGACGCGTCTCATCAGGATCCAAACTGTTTGTCATCTTGACCATATTTTTGCAAAAAAAAATGACAGAAAGTTTATTTTAAGAATTGAAGCAGACGACAATTGTTACAGACGAAAAAATACTTAGCGTGCAAAGAGTTAAGAAACTATTGACCGGGTATCAAACAGGTTGGATCCTGATGAGACGCCGAGTAACTCAGCGTCTGATCAGGATCCAACCTGTTTGCAAAACGCGAGTGAGATCGATCGTAGCATGATAAGGGTTAAAAGCGCTACACTGACGATGGTTTCTGTTGATGACGTCTTGTTCAGCAGGTTAAGGGTTAACCCTTTACCTGATAGAAGCGGCTTTTAGCGTGTTTGATTTATTCCTCCGCTGAAGAAAATAGTTCAAATTCATACAGTCATGAACATATTGCATAATAAATATTTTCTATATCCTAGTAGGTGGTAGCTTAAAGCAGGCTGAAAGTAAAGCAGAATGCGCCTTAAGGCGCATTCTGCTTTACTTTCAACCTGCTTTAAGTGGTCATATGTCTTCAAAACTAGAAACAGGCTATTGGGTAAAGGGTTAAACATACTTTATCACTAGGACGCTGATTAACAATATTGAAACGTGCAGAACTATCCGCGTGCTTCGTTTAACTTTTGGCATGCTGAGTGGAATTTCGCTTTCTCAAAAACTTGGTCTGCTACGTACTAATTTTACAACTAGACTAGTATATTAGTTTTTCTCATCATGCCATACATTCTGAATGTCAAACGGTATAGATCCTGACGAGACGTTAAGTAACATAATACCGAACGATAAACATACTTTTTTTTTAAAATTCTTCTTTCTTAAAATATAAATTGAAAGAGAAAACTCTTTGCATGCATAGCAATTGTCGTCTGTGAAAGTTGTCTTCTGCTACATTTCTCAATTCAAATAATTTCTCTTCAATTGAACAGTCAGAGTTACAAACAGTTTGGATCCTGATCAGACTCGGAGATACATGTATATGTTTTCTCATCTGGATCCATACTGTTTGTATACATACTCTCAAATTCGCCTCTAGCGTACAGATAATGTACAGGTGATTGTGCAGTAAAACCTCTCTATAACGGCCACTAAATTACATCAAATATTTTGTGTTAAATGCAGGTGGCTGCTTAAAGCAAGGTGAAAGTAAAACAGAACGCTCCTATAGGAGCGTTCTGTTTCGCTTCCACCTTGCTTTAAGCAGCCACATGCCCTAAATAGCAATTAATTAGCACAATGTAGTGGCCGTTATAGAGAGGTTTTACTGTATGCAGATGTCACGTGTTCAAGGTGTATAAAACTTACTTACTTACTTAACCCTTTCCCTGTTCTATAACTAGTCCAAATTTCAATACCTACTGAATATTCATGGACAAAATAATTATAACGAAATGGAAAGGTGGAAAATTGTAGCCATTTTAGAAAGTAAAGAAACAAATCTATCAAATTCCGGTGGCAAACAGAGCAGACCCTGATCAGACGGCTCCTATAGGAGGCGTCGATTTGGGTCTTCTCGGTTTGCAAATACGTAAAAGCGTTTATATGTAGGAAAGGGTTAAAACAATTTTCTCCGCTATCATCGAATTGACTGGCATTTGAGAACAGTTTCGATCAAGACAAGATACCAAGTTACTCGGCATCTCGGCAGAATCCAAGTTGTTCGATGCTCGATCGGTCGTTTCTCAAAAGATTGATTAAACATGTAGTAGTCAAAATTGTACCAGATTCAAAATTGAACATACTTTTTTTCTCAGCGAGTTAGGGTTGGTAGTTTTACTCGTTGCTTTCCGTAGAACACGTGCATTTTAACAAGTTGATTGTATCATCCTAATAAGCCCAACAGATTGTGCAGGTGATCGCACAAAACTCGGTCAGATTTGATCTGTCTAGTACCGGACATGTATTGAATGTGATTGCCTATTTGTATATCTATTGATCATTTGCATCATAATCGTGACTTTCCGGCACTTCTGCGGTCGGTTTATCAGATTGGAGATTAAACATGCCATACTATATATATACATATTATTATCCAAATATTACTTACTAAACGCTGAGTTTTACAGATCATATACCAGATGTTCAGATAATATACGTAACTTAAAACATTTTCAAGACTAACTCTTTTATTTCTCCACCAAACCCTATATTGTGACCACTCTTTAGAATCGTCTTGAAGAGACGATTCTAAAGAGCGGTCACAATATAGGGTTTGGTGGAGAAATGACGATTTTTGTATCAGAGTACGCTGATTTATCTGTAACTCTGTCATACCATGTATTTGCTCTAAAAGACAGATCACAAAATGTATTCGAATGTTTGCATACTGTCTTGATTGATTTGAGTATTTTATTGTCAATGTACCATATTTGGACAAAATATTGAAGTTGCTGAAAGATGGTTGCGAGAAAGAACTGTTGTGTATCTCTTATTTAACGTTTTCTGTGTTCAGTATACAACATGAATATTTATTAGCTAATATTTTATAATTTATAACGTACGCTTTTCAAGGAAATTGTTTGCTTTGACAAGAACTGTAGACTCATATCTGTATCATGCCAAAAGCAAACAAGCAGACCCTTAACAGACGGTCCTTATAGGACATGGTGGTTTTAATAAAATGCGCTCTGAACAAACCTGTCCTAACTAGGTCAGGATGGTTTCAGTAAAACGCACTTGGTATCATTTACCTGATTATACAATTTTATGATGGCGTCAAACACCACACACTATACAATGTACTCAAGATACGATCAGGTGGTTCCCATTAAATATACTTGGTACAAACTAGTTCTTACATGGCCAGGAAGGTTCCCATCAAATGCATTTCGTACAAACTATTTCTAACAAGGTCAGTGTGGTTCCAATTACTAGTAAATGCACCTGATGCAAACTAGTTCTAAGAAGGTAAGGCTGGTTCCCATCAAATGCACATGGTACAACCTACTTCTAAGAAGATCAGGGTGGTTCCCATTAAATATGCATTTGGTGCAAACTAGTTCTAACAAGGTCCGGGTGGTTCCTATCCAATGCTTTTCGTGCATACTAGTTCTAACAAGGTCAGGA
Source organism: Azorinus chamasolen (assembly GCA_963576725.1). Classification (NCBI taxonomy): domain Eukaryota; kingdom Metazoa; phylum Mollusca; class Bivalvia; order Cardiida; family Solecurtidae; genus Azorinus; species Azorinus chamasolen. The sequence continues at coordinate 51,077,153 of OY755243.1, read as the reverse complement.
TGGTTCCCATCAAATGTTCTTGGTACAAACTAGTTCAGACAAAATCAGGATGGTTCCCATCAACTGCACTTGACACAAACTAGTTCTAACTAGCTCAGGATGGTTCCAATCAAATGCACTTGGTACAAATTAGTTCTAACAAGGTCAGGATGGTTCCGATCAAATATGCTTTGGTATAACTAGTTCTAACAAAGTCAGGATGGTTCCCGTCAAATGCATTCCGGACAAACTAGTTCTAACAAGGCCAGGGTGGTTCCCATTTAATGCTTTTCGTACAAACTAATTTTTACAAGGTCAGGATGGTTCCCATTAATGCTTTTTGTACAAACTAGTTTTTACAAGTTCAGGATGGTTCCCACTATTAATGCTTTTGTGCAAACTAGTTCTTATAAAACTAGTTCTTACAAGGTCATAGTGGTTCCCATAAAAAAACACTTGGTACTATATGGTTCTGACAATGTCAAGATTGTCAGGATGGAGTTTAAAACGTAAACCAGTTCTCAAACTTTCCAATGTGATTTCAGTCAGTACAAAGAGTTCGTGCTTTTATAAACTCTATAAAGTATATATACAGTAAAACTTCTCTAATCCAACTTGAGAACTTTCTAGGCAGGTGAATGCTTAATGCAAGGTGAAAGTCATATGCAGAATGTTCCGTTTGGAGCTTTCTGCACGACTTTCACCCTGCATGAAGCTGCTACCAGCAATGAATACAGAAAATGATACATACTTGAGTGTTTCGATTAGTGACATTTACTGTAAGTGTTTAACCCTTTACCTGATAGAAGCGGCTTTAAGCGAGTTTAATATATTCCTCCGCTGAAGAAAATAGTTCCAAATTTTACAATAATGAACATATAGCATCATAAATAGTTTCTATATTCTAGGAGGTGGCAGCTTAAAGCAGGCTGAAAGTAAAGCAGAATGCGCATTAATGCGCATTCTGCTTTACTTTCAACCTGCTTTAAGTGGTCACCTGTCTTCAAAACTAGAAATAGGCTATTGGGTAAAGGGTTAAGAATAGCTCTACCACAGCATGTGCAGCTGTTGGAAGATCTGTTCAAATCAGTTGTGGTATTGTGATAACCGCTTTTATAAGTATTCGTGACACGCAATCTGTCCGCCAGATTGTTTGATTCCACCTTTTCCAACCTTTAGTAACCTATACAGACGTTATAGGCAGACAATATAATCTGCTGGAAAATATGAAAGTATTGTAGCTGGATAAACAACTTAAAGTTCTGTTTTTTGAAATATTAAACAGCAGGTTCAGATACTAACGAGACAATGAATTACGTTGGCGTCTAATCTGTATCCAAGCAGTTTAGCAAGTTTACAACAGTAAAACAACAACGTGTGAAAAAATAACCCTCAGCACGCTACGTGCGAATATATAGAAATCTTCGCAAACCGTTTGCATTTCCTAACCTCTGTGTCTTGGCATCTCATCAGGATCCAAACTGTTTGACGCTGTGACTACTGTTTTTGAAAAGAGGCGGGATGACTTCTTGGAAATCTGAAGTAGAAGACATTTCCTGTTGACGAAAATGTTCAAGTTCAAACTTTGCTCGGCAGGCTAAAGGGTAGTAATATCAGATGTAACTTCTACTTTAGTCCTTATACTTAAAGGCTTTTACTCGTTCTTTTATTTTCAGAATGAGTTTCGATATTGCAAAGGATACTGTTATGCCGACATGGTAAGTCTGTTTGAACTGTTTACCTGATGAAGTTTAAAGTAAAAACAATTTTTGTATGAACATTAGTCAGTTTAATATTTATAATTGTCATATAAACAATAACATTTTGGCCATGGCAGAAACTGTAGAATCATATCAACATCATAAACAAAGAAAGCAATCCCTGGTTAGACGGCTCTTATAATTTTCATCTAATCTGTGTTTATTCTGTTTGCAAAAAATACCAAAATGCTTTTATATCAAGGGATAACTCATTTTGACCTTTGTTTCTTAGTGGGTTCGTCTAAATATGTAGTTCAATTAAACCTAACTTTGATTTTAAGGAGTGTTTATACAAAACCTATTTTGCCAATGTAACCCTAAGAAAACAGTACACAATTCAGACTATGATTAGATGGCATCTTAACATGGTATTAGGTCTACATTACTTGCCTAAACCCTATTAAGGGACACTATAGACACACCTGTATTCAAGTTATTGTCATATCTTGAATTAAAAAGATAAGAAAAAAGATCTTAAATTAAGTAAATTAAGTTTAATTAAAGTTAAATTGAATAAAGTGGCCTACACCCTCTCGATAACGGTCGATGAAAGATTTATAAATATAAATATCCTATAGGAGCTTTCTGCATTACATTTGCCCTGCATTAAGCTACCGCCTGCCTTACAGAACCAGTATACATGTACCTCTTCTTTGATGACCGCTTAAGATATGTGCTGCTGTATATCTAAAAAGCATTTAATGTGCTGGAACCGAACATGTACGACATTTGTAAACAGTATAGACCAAGATGAAAGGGCTCCCGAGGGAGCTCTTTTCTGTACTGTTCGTCATACAAATTATGTTATCCAGTGATACACTTTGATACAATTGTTTCTTTAATTAGAATGCAAAACATGAGAGGAGGAGCTAGTTTAAATTATTCAGCAGATTAGGGGTCAATGGCCTCGGAACTAGGCCATCCCCAGAAAAGAATCTTGGTCAGTAGGACCAGTGGGAAAACTGAACGGAGTGACCGCAATTCCTGCGTAACCAACAAACACTTACTAAATTATTGAAAGGTTTTCTATCGATGTTTTAATGTTTACAATTAAACCCTTGTCCAGCTATTTGTGATCTCACACGCATTTGCAAACAGCTTGCATCCAGATGAGACGCCGAGTAACTCGGCGTTTCATCAGGATCCGAGCTGACTGACACCCGGTTAATAGATGCTCAAAACTTACATCGAATCGAAAGTGGCCCAAATTGTGCCAAATCCTGATTTTTGGGGGGCAATTTTTTTTAACAGCGGGGTAAGGGTGAACGTTATCTAAAGAACATTGAAAACCCTTAACAGTGTCATGATAGAGAGACATCAATGAGGTTCATCTTTATCAGTTACATAGTACACTATTTGTTTGTGATTCATTTTGATAATTTGTAATACAGTAGAATATAGGTATAGGGGTCATTTAACCCTTTCCCTGTTCTATGTTTATTCCAAATTTCAATACCTACTGAATATTCATTGACAAAGTAGTTATAATGAAACGTGGAAGGTGGACCATTGTAGCCATTTTAGAAAGTAGAGAAACAGATCCATTGGCACACAGAGCTGACCCTGATTAGACCGTTCCTTAAGGAGCCGTCTGATCTTGGTCTACTGTGTTTGTAAATGCGTGAAAATGCGTTTATATGAAGGGAAGTGTTAACAGTGTCAAGATAGAGAGACATCAACGAGTCTTATCTTAATCGTTACATAGTACACTCAGGGCTACAGATAAAGGTGCATGCATAAATATTAAAATCGTCATTTCTCCACCAAACCCTATGTCGTGACCACTCTTTAGATTAGTCTCTTCGAGACCATTCTAAAGAATGGTCAGAACAAAGGGTTTGATAGAGAAAAATGTTTTAAAGCATATTATCTGGACCTGTGACACTACTTGTTTGTAATCCATTTTGATAATTTGTAATACAGTAGAATATAGCTATAGCGGTCATGCAATAAAAAGGTGTGTCCTTAATTCTTATCCTACTGTGAAAACAATAATGTCAAATTTGGATCCGATGCAATATCTGACTACTTCCGATTCGATCAAGCGTTTGAGAAACTATTGACCAAGCGTCCAACAACTTGGAGCCTTATGAACGCCGGTCTTCTTGGCGTCTCATGTGCATCTAAGCTGTTTGCGAATGCGAGTCAATGCTTTACATTGGGCATCTAAAAGAACCAGAGAAACTCTATCGATAATAAGAGTAAGATATTGCTTTCGAGTTTCTCTGTACCCTCTCACCTTTCTCTGGGACGTCTAATTGGCCCATGCTTGACAGAAACGGACGTAAATCAACACAACCAACCAACCAAAATAACTAAAACTTGTCCTGGTCGACCACTTACGGGTCAGGCTGATGCTTAACACAGGGCAATGGCAATACAAGAAGCTCTTATGGAGCTTTCTGTATTGTCTTTGATTTGCATTAAGCAACCCCTGTATTGAAGACCTAGACTACCTGCCGGCTTATTTTTAAAGGTTACTTAATGCATGTTTAGCTGTAGTTTTCAAAACACCTTTTCATTCTAATCATTGTTTTAAGGTATTGGTTTCGTCAAAAGCTACGTTTACTTGAACTGATTAACCCTTTATTACATGAATATTTATATAAGAAATAACGACACCATGAATATCAATTAGATGTTTTGACAATTGCACAATTAGCACAGGAACTAATTGCCGTGGTAGAATGTTTAGAATAATACATATATCGTTTCATAAGCAAACATAACCTACCCTGATCAAACGGGTAGGAGCCGTCTGATCTGGGTCTACTCTGATTTATTTCTGAAACTGAATCCAATTCTAGCTAACCTTGTTCGCAGGTGCAACGTTCTAATAGATTTCTCGGTCAAGGATTTCTTTCAACAGGTATTGTGACAAAGTCTACAGAATATAGCAATTTTAATTTTCAGCGTGCTATACAAGATTTCGTGATTTTTAGACTTCCTAGCACACTTTTCTCCAAATATCATGTCAAATATGTGACCATCAGTTTCAAATCGGTTTGATCATGATTGGTTACTCGGCATTACTCGGCATTTCATCTGGATCCATTCTGTTGCAAATATATTGCAAATTCGCAAACAGCACACTTAAAGGTAGAGGAACATTTTATCGACAGGAGTCAAGTGATTTTCTTTGATGTCATGAAATAGTTTTACTGAATATCTTGTAAACAGTATTTTCAGAGGGAATACGCGAAGCAATGTTTTTCTTTTAGAGTCCATTGTTTGGGATACCCTGACGTATTGAAATAAAATGAAAAAATAAACGAATAAATGGAATATTGATGGTTATATTTGCAAACAGATTAGACCCAGACCAGATTGTCAATGGAGCAGCGCTCTGATATAGGCCTATACTGTTTGCTAAAATTAGAAGTGTCGAGGCCTAAATGCTAGTGTTAAATTTGTTCATCCAAACACCTAAATACAAATAATAGGCTGGTTCTAAAAACAAAGTAAGGAGTGATAATTGAAATATATGGGTAAAGAGATATTTAGCTGGTTACTTTCAAGTACAGTAGAACAAGTATATCACGATCATCTAATAAATAGATGTAGGTGTCCGTAAAAACAGGCGACTGCTTAATGCGGATCGAATGTATGCAGAAAACTACATTAACCCTTTTCTTCATAAATACGCCTTTTCACGTCTTTGCAAACAGAGTAGACCCATATCAGATCAGGGTCTGCTCTGTTTGCTTACATAATTTGACCTGTTTCTTTAGTTTCTAACATGGCAACAATGTTCCACCTTCCATATTTCATTATAACTATTTTATCCATGATTATTCAGTAGGGGTGTAAATTTGAAATAAAGATAGAACAGGGAAAGGGTTAAGAACTTCATGTATAACTTCCGTCCTGAATTAAGCTACCACCTGTCTCAAATGCCCAGTAATAGCTCTCATATGGACGGTTGTAACGTAGGGGGTTGCTATGTTTGCACAGTGACTCTGAGTCATGGTATATCAAATGAATTAAATGTTAAATCGAAGGTGTTTGCCCCCTACTTAATGCAGAGACACTAAGTCACATACTTTAAACCCAAACTCGCTGAGTAAATAAAGACCTGCTAAAGTGTCTACTTTTTTTTGTAAATATACATGCATTACTAATGTTCTTTACAAAACCAAACCTATCTGAGTGTCAAACAGTTTGGACCCAGACGTGGTGTCAAATAACTCGACATCTGATCTGGTTCCAAACTACTTTCAAATGTCATCATCGTTTAGTCAGTGTCCATCTCAGGGTTGAATACCGAAATCCGCATTAGTCGAATGCCTAAACGCCCGCAGGAAAAACACATTGTTTCACGGAGTGTCGCTATACTTTCGGATACGTCAACATATTTCAATGAATGAATGATTGAACATATTTGCACGTATATCTCCTTATTTGGCAAAGATGTTTGTCCGGATTTTGTGTACGTATTTAACCCTTTTTGCTCCTGGAAGACAGAAGTCAACTTAAAAAACCTCCTACTTCCAATTAGTTTCAAGCATTTGGGGAAAATACTGTCTGAGTGTCCAACAGCTTGGATCTTGATGAGGTGTAGACTTAATGCAGGGAAAAGGTAATACAGAAATATATCTGATTTACATGTTCTTTTGTACCGCCTTAACCCATTCCCCCCCCTACTGACGCATTTTTGCGCCTTTGTAAAACTCGTTTTGAAACCATTGTGATAAATAGAGCATTTGCTCCATAGGAGCAAATGCTCTTTTGATGCATTTGCTCCATAGGAGCACACAATGGTTTCAAAACAAAAAACAATTTTAAAATTCTCCTTTTCTATAGTTACTTTCCTTTTCGGTAGATCAATTCAAAGAGGTTGAGTCTAAAAATAGTCTAGGAGGGAATGGATAAAATACCGAGAAGTAGAATTCGTTTTAACGGTCGCTTTACATAGAGAACAACATGCCTTAAGCCTTAAAAGCGGATGGGTGCTTAATGCAAGGTAACAGTGATTAAGGTAACAGTGATTGTCCTGCATTAAGCTACCACCTGTTTTAGAAATCCAGATTTAGACTTATTTTTAATGGCATCTTAAGACAGGTTTCACTGTACATTGTGTAACAGTGTCTAATAAGAATTTTTAACACGTCTTACATATTTCTACCTCACATGTTCCAAAAAAAAAGTCCTGATTAAAAGATGTTATATTCATAGCCTGATCTAGAGTCAATTCTCCTTACACGCAAACGCCTGTCATTCGATACATAGTCTATTTGCAGTTAAGCTAATTTGCAAGCCAGTATTTGTCCAAATACCTTTTTCGTTGTTCAGGTAGATCTAGGTATCCAATTTGACACGTTATGAGGGAAGAATTTTGGAAATGGGCCGCAATCTGAGCGGCCATTATCTACGAATCTGTAAACACTCAGTATACAGAACAAATTCACGTTCTCAGATATTTTTGTCATCTTTATATTCAGTATCAAGCCAGAACTATCTTCCTTGCACAAATACAAATCAATCCATTTTTAAGCAGTTTCAGTACTTATTTATCGCCGAGTATATACTATTTGTAAACGTTCGTATGAATTCCTATAAGTAGTATCAAATTTTCGCCCACCAATGGTGCTTCTTCGATTACCTTTGCATACAGATTGGATCTAAGCTATTTGGAACAAACTCTTTGATACAGTGATAAGTTCTGTTTGTTTGTTTTCTTTAAAGAAAATGCAAGTAAATTGAACAAGTTAAAACGTAGCAGATGACAAATTTAACCGACGACAATACGTGGTAGCGAGGGAGTTACCCCCCCCCCTCCCGGTATAAACACCTTTTCAAGCATTTGGAAACAGAGAAGACCCAGTTCAGTCGGCTCATATAGGAACTACTCTGTTTGCATCTGTTATGGAATAGATCTGATTGTACAGTTTATGTTAAAGCAAACAGATCCCTTGAAATGTTTACAGTGTATATTATAAAGTTAAGATTATAAATATTCATGATGTCGTTATTTCTTATATGAATACAGAACAGGGACCGAGTTAAAGGTAATTATTACATCTGATATTCGGTAATAGTTGTCTTGTTACCATATTTTCACGACATTCTTTACTTCTTTCGCTCCCAAATTATGTCGCCCTCAAACTGTGTCGTCTCCTAGAATTTTCATTTGTTTGTTTTTTGCCATTTTCTTTAAAGAAACATTTTTACTGTGACAAACAGTTTGGATCCAGATGAGACACCGAGTTACTCGGCGTCTCATCTGGATCCAAAATGTTTGCATAGGTAATCACAGATGCGACACCTGCAGGGAAAGCGTTAATATACCTAAATCAGCTGATACTGAAATTACATGTCTCGGGTTACTCAGCGCTCATACTTAATGGGGTGTCTCTCAAACTTATGTACGGTAACGTAAACCCCTCTGAAGCGAATGTTTAACTTTGTATATCAGTGGTGGTTTTCAGACAGGTTTCAGCTTAACGCAGGTAGAAAGTCGTGCAGGAAGCTCCTTTGGGAGCTTTCTGTATGACTTTCGACCAGCATTAGTCAATTATATATCGAAAATGACCTAAATTGTTCTTAAAACTAAAATTCTAGTTTAGAGAATTTTACTGTACAAAATGTATATGCGAATTTGTGTTTCCCTTTAAAGACATTTGAAGCAAAATGAGACCTAGAGTTTGGCGCTTATAAGGATCCAGAATAATTGACAATCTAGTATTTGAAAGTAAATAGGAAAAAAATAATTTTAAAAGCAGAAGACACGTTCAGCAGACGAAATTATACAGTGTTGAAAAGGTAGTTATTTGAATATGAAGATAATCCGCCTCAAGATATTGTCTGCATCAATTTGGAAAAAAGTTATCTTTCAGTTCTTTTCTAACGCTTGGTCACAACGACAAACAGTGTATATTCTAATGACACGCAAACTTTTGCAAGGTCATCCCGAACCATTCGTCTTTTTCAAGTTCCATCTTTCTAATTTAATTCAATAAAATCACAAACTACTGTATAGTCCTTGCGCTTTCACCGTGGAATTTTGTAATGCTCAAAACAGTTTATTATTTGTTAGAGCAATAGAATTATGTCCATATCCACACGCCATATATTGTACCACATGTTCTCTTTCGTTAGAATAACAGATTAGCATTATGCCTATAGCCAGTGCAAAGTATTGCAAAGTAAGGAATACTGGTCTGTTTGTTGGTTTAAACATATTTTGTTTCTGCAATTTACAACATGCATAAATGTACATAGTTTCTAAGGATGACTTGAATTAAAGCTGAGACTTTATTAAATTAATCTCCTTGGCCTATTTGTTCACACTTGGTAACTGGTCTGGATCTACGGCATGTGCAACAGTTGGTAATGGTGGGTGCCTTTTGTTCCCCGTGACCTATCCATGTAGTGGACTTCAAACAGTACTGCTAATATTATATGTAACTTAAAAAGTATTTTGAAAATGTCACTTCTACAGCCTCCTTGTATCATTGATTGATGACTGATATTTGGTTCTCGTTGACGTTTGAAGAAATTATGTATTTGGACAACCACGATTCGTTGGCAGCTATCGCATTTCGTTGCCGCCTGTTACTTACTTCATATCGTCAGAAATTCCGCCATAGTAATCTTAAGGAAAACGTCGAATAGATCGGTTTAATTATAATCGGCTACCTTAAAAAGGAAACGTACCTCGGGTGTTAATTCTTATATCACTCTCCCTACTGTTCTTGATTGACAGGTCAATCTTTATACACAAGAGAAATAATGATAAAGTAATTGGCGGGATGATGTCTATGTATATTATACAGATTTCCCGTTCTCACTTAATTTTCTCGACATCTGAATCGTGAGTAAGCATTTGTAGTACAATAAAACCCCTCTAAACCGGAATTCTAGCAGAGAAGAACTAAGATACATTTGAGCAGGAGGCTGCTTAATGCAGAGTAAAAGTCATGTAGAAAGCTCCTAGAGGAGTTTTCTGCATGACTTTCCCCCAGCATTACGCTGCCACCTGTCTCTAAGACCAATATTTATACTAAATTTAACCCCCGGTTTGGAGGGATTCTACAGTTATTGCAAAGGAAACATAAGTGAAGTGAAGTTGAATGACACCAAACGAAGGTAGTAGCTTGTTACAGGAAAAATGTATTTTCACATTCGTTCTGGTCTCATGCCTATAACTGAATGGTGTCAGAATGTGATATTCTTTAATGTACTATTGCCTTCAACAGGGGTTATCAAAGAAACAATGAAATGATAAGCATACCATCTAGATAGAAATGCTCCACTCTTGGTTTGGAAAGCCGCTGGAGAACTCTCTTCTCTCGTCCTCTTAGCTCTTCGATAGTTAATCTAAAAACATTCAACGATTATTTTGTGCACAATGCCTTGGAACAATTTTAAAATGCTAGATGTGCTGAGGGTGGTGTTCTATTTGGAAATAAGAAGGGACGCAAAAGTTGTAGCCAGGCAAATGTATAGAGCGTCCACAGATACGAACACTGAACAAATAATCTTGGTGCCATGGCAGAAATATGTTCTTATGTATAAGCTTTAAACAATCTTTCAAATAGTAGGTACTCATTAGTGGCGGTAGATCAGAGCCGAACAGAATCCCTCCGTGGTAGTGCATTTTTTATGCAAATAAGCAGTTGGAATCTGGCTGTACAACGCTGTAAACAATGACCGAAACAGCCGTCAGCTATATTCTGTTTCACTTTATATGGCACTTTTTAAGGGTTATTTGATAAAAAGAATCTTACATTCGTGTTCATTACAAATTGTTTTCATGAAATTCGTTTACTGTAATGAATATTACATTCGCTAAAGCTCGTGTCATATTATTATAGTAAACTCGTTTCATAAAAACAATTTGTAATGAACATTCATGTAAGATACTCTATATATAAGACCTTTGCAATCAGTGCAGCCCTAGATCAAAGGGCTTCTAGTTGAGCCCTTTGTTCAGGGTCTACAGTGTTTGTTATAGAGATCAATTTCCTCAGTGATAAACTTTGATAATTTTTTTTACTTCAAATAATATGCAGAAAAGGAAGAACCAATTTTAGAGATTAAAGGTTAATATAAACATAACAAAAAATGGGGAGTGGCAATATACAGTAAAACCTGTCTTAAGCGACCATCAAAAACAAGTATAATTATGGGTATGAAAGGCAGGTGGTAGCTTAATACAGGTCAAACGTAATACAGAAAGCTCCTATAGGAGCTTTCTGTATTATTTTTGCCCTGCATTAAGCAACCACCTGTTTTTGTAAGACTCCTATGTTCAATAAATGAACGGTCGCAGGTTCTACCGTACAACCAATTCGCACTCTGGCACACAGGCTGAGACTTTTTGTATAATTCAAAATATGCATTCTCAATTGAATAAATACAGAGGAAAGTTTATGCATGGCGAATGAGAAACAATATATGTCAATCATGCACAAAAGAAGATAAGACATGGTGGCGCTCGTGCATAGCTATGTGAATCGAGTTTGATTGATAATAATTGTTTCATTTATGCTAATACAGTTGTATCTAATTGTCTATTCACGGGCATATGTTTTATACTCTAACTATTCAAAGAATGCGGAGCATTAAATGTTACACCTGTTAGTCTGTGAGATGGTCTGTGTATCCTTGAATTGGTCGGGAAAAATATTTTCCACATAGTTTAACAAAAATTGGTATAGAGACAAACTGACATTGAATCTTTGGTTTCTCGGGTCAAGGTTAAAAAACGAAATCCATTCCCGCTCAATAACTACATGTGCTTTGGTGAACCGATGCGTGCGTGGACACCCAATCTAAAATTGCATCGTTGGGATGCTTGCTCAAAGGCAATGTCACTGTTGCTAAAACGTATAACTTCTGTAACTTTACTTACAGAAAAATAGTATTGTATGGACACAACACTTACATTGTATATTGGAAGGTCTCGGGTCAATTGCAAGGCCACTGTTGTTAAAAAGACCAGATAAAAATAAGTTTCTGCTCAATAATTTCAGTTAAAAAAGACATACTATGAACAAAAGTAGTTGTATTGATGCCTTACGTGGACACATGGCTTAATATTGTATTTTTAAGTTCTTTGGTTAAAGTCAAGGTCAAAGTAAAGCCAAACTGCTAGAGAGTATTTGTCTGATCATTAATGTTAGGAAACAAAAATTTGAGACCAAATTTGACCTACACATACCTTGCATGCGCAAAAAGCTATAGGAGCCGTCTGATCAGTGTTTGCTATGTCTCCTTATGACTTGACATATACCTGATTCTACAGTTTATTAGCTGAATTTCCATAATTATTGAGGTAAAGGGTTAGGACATTACATCTCCCCAGTCGCTACAGAGTTTATATTGTGCGTTCCGGTACTGAGCAGTGAAAACGGAAATGGGTATAGCTTGACACTCTCTTCTGAATTTTCGAAATCTTGAGGCACTTTTAGGCTTCCGTAGGTTTTGAGTGCAACAGAATTATTACGATTTAATATTTGATTTTGCGCAAAGATAAGATCATTTGAGCCGCAGGTGTTTCCGGTCTAGTTTCACTTTTGGTAAATGTGGCCAACCTCTGTTGGAAACGAACTCTTGCACGGATATTGCACATTGCGATCCATGTGATATGCTATGAATATGTACTTATAAAGGTTTCATTCAACGTTGAAAAGTACAGTTTTTATCAATAATTCAATATTTTATTACGTTGTTTATGCCAAATAATCCGCCTATGACTGATCATGTTGTTTAATGATTACCTGATAAGAAATTTGAATCACACGTTTCTTGGTACAATGTGAGAAAAAACATGTCGTTCTCAAACAACGTCGTCCTGAAACAATGTTGTTCCCAAAAATATCCTCCCCAAACGATGTCGAGTTCAAACAATATCTATATACAAATACAGTGTAATTATGGTTTTAGTGATGACCCTTAACTCCGTGAATATTCATGAAAGAAATAATGACATCATGAATATTAGTTAGCTAATTTTGTAAACATGGCATATAAACACAGGTAAGTTTTGGCCCTGGCAGAAACTGTAGAATCTGATATATATTATTTCATCGGCAAACATGACTGACTCTGATCAGATGGCTCCTACATGAGACGTCTGATCTAGTTAGTTTTCTAAGTCGTTAAAATGCGTATACCTGCTTTGAGCTACCACCTGCCTTACAGACTCATAATCAAACCTCTTCTTGGTGTCCGTTAACCCTTTACCTCATAGGCTATTTTTTAGATACAACCTCTTTGTATAATTCTACCGAAAAGGAGCATTAACTAGAGAAAAGGAATCTTTGTAGAATTTTGTAGTTTGAAACCATTGTGATAAATAGAGCATTTGCTCCTATAGGAGCAAATGCTCTATTTATCACAATGGTTTCACAAAGTGACTTTTACAGAGTCGTCAAAAGTCGTCAATATGAGTGAATGTGTTATACTGTACAAGAGTAGTCGGATCTAACCCTTCACCTGATAGAGACACCTTTTAACGTATTTGCTATCAGAGTAGATCCAGATCAGACGTCATTGTAGGAGCCGTATGATCAGGATCTGCTCCGATCTTATAGAATAAATATACATAGCTCATTCTGTGTTAATGCGCCACTATGAACATCTAAAATTGATGTCATTATTGCGTTACATGCATATTCATTAGTTAAAGGATTAATGGTTGGTTTTGCTGAGTTGACAAATCTGTTTTATGTATTCGAATATAAATTACGTTTTGATGTGACTATGAACCATGAAAATAAACATTTATATGTAATTGAATTTATCTTAAGATGGTCTTCGATTGACTAATTGTCCTTTTGTGCCTTTCAATTTGTGCTTTCAATTTAAAATTTAGCCTGGTACGGGCGGATTAGTAATTGAATATGCTAACAGTTTGGAGCCAGATGAGACGCTGAGTAACTCGGCGTCTCATCAGAATCCGTGCTGTGTGACTCCCTGGTTGCATTTTGGTAGACACATTGATTATAGTGGATCAATAATTGTGTAAAAATAATCTGCTCAACAGGCTAAAGATTAAACCCGCCACCTTTCGATATTTATCTGTTGAACTTCAACATTTAACATGCAATGGGCGAATATGCAATACCATTTGCTATAAGTTTAAATCCTGTTGAGACGCAGTGTAACTCGATGTCTTATCAGGATACAAACAGTTCGACACTCTGTTTGTAGATTTGAAAAGAAATCCCAATTAGTCAAGTATGAAAACTGTAGTATATGGCAATTACTGTTGAGGAAATGTTACCCAGCGGTCACAAGGTCAAATAAATCCAGGGCTTAGCTCCAGCTAGGACACCCTGATTACCATAAGTATTTTAACAGATAATCTAAACAAAATAGTGCAGATCCAGATCAAAGTGCTCCTGAAAGAGATGTTTGATTAGGTTCTACATTATTTTCTGTGTCAAATTGACTTAGCATTACAACTCATTGGAGAGAGGAGAATGGATTCCCGTATACATGTACTTAGATTAACCATTTCCCTCATAGTCTATATTTAGATCCAATATTTTTTAATAAATCTACCGAAAAGGCGTATTTATTAGATAAAAGAAACATTATAAAGGTGTGTAGTTTTGAAACCTTTGCGATGAATACACCATTTGCTCCTGTGTAGCAAATGCTCTATTTACTCACAGGAACTGTCTGGTCTGGGTCTACACTGTTTGCAAATGCGTCAAAACGCGTCTTTATTAAGACAATGGTTAAGACGTAATGGTAGATTAATAATACAGGACGAAAGCACTACAGAAAACAAAACATTTCCTTGTTTAATACATGTATATGTTCTCCTTCCTTTACCCTATCCTTCATATAAACGCGTGTTCGTGCATTTGCAAACAGCGTAGACCCAGATCAGACGGCTCCTATAGGAGCCGTCTGATCATGGTCTACTCTGTTTGCTTATGGCATTTTGAAAGCTCTGTTTCTTTACTTTCTAAAATGGCTACGATGCTCCACCTCCCTTATTTCATTATAAACTAGTCTGTCCATGAATATTCAGTAGGTACTGAAACTTTGAATAAACATAGAACAGGGAAATGACTGCATTCAAAGTCCACATTTATTAACCTGCTATAAAAAGATGTCTGCTTAATATTTGATGTATTTCAATTTTCACTGACTTCCGGTTCGTTCAAGCTTAGAGAAACTTTTGAAGGAATATCAAATATTTTGTTTTGGATCCTAATGAGACACCGAGTTACAATGTCTCAGCCATTCAATGTTGCGTCGTAAATATCTAATGGGTGCATAAATACATATTCCCCACCCCTGGCAAAATACATAGTTCCCATCCCCGGGCATTCAGACAGTCTTTGATGTGGGCGATAGGAAAAATCATTGTTAAGTAATTCGCACGTGACATATGATTCAGAGTTACTGACCTTCTTGCGACAAAATGCAAATTATTTTGTTTACGAATACACCGGTAGTATGGACGATCTAAGATCGAGTAGATCAAGTTTGGGCTTTATCCTGTTATAAAAATGTACCATCTCCATAAACTGGTGTCCGATTCCATTTAAATACCGTCACAATCGTATAGCTCTTTTGATTGACCCTGTATCAAAACAGATGTGATCCAGATCAGACGCCGCGTTCACGCGGCGTCTGATCAGGATCAAATCTGTTTGCAAGTTTATCGTCGTAGTCATCCACCGGAGAAGGGTTTAGATTCGTGTTATAATTGGTACAAAAGTACGTGGTATTATTTGTATTCATACTTTTGATTTGACCGGTCAGAAATGTAGTTAATCAGTTTTTGGTCTCTGATTAATTAAAATATATAGCGATAGGGTTATAAAATGGTCCAGTTTGTCATCGATATAGCATCTACATTGTAGATCACTCTGACGATACAAGGTGCCTTTATTCAACTGATTTCAGATATTTTAATTGAAAAGCCTACACAAATTGATGTATATACTTTCCAAAATAAGTTGTTCACGACGGAGCGTCATTGTATATAAGACAGTGAACCCTGTACAATTTCTGAGTCAACCGCGAGCCTTCTGATCTGGAGCGACACTGCTTGAAAATACGTTATTGAGCTGTTTCATACCGGACGTGTCATAGCAGACAAGATAATTATAATGTGCATTAGTAGACTGATTCACGGTGATATTGCAAGAACGTTTGGCACATGCAAGACACATTTATTGCAAGCGTCTTGCTTACAACTGCAGAAGGGCGTGGCCTGAATGCACCCGCGATGAAGAGATTTTGTATAAGTCATAATGTTTATCGGTCAACGCCCACAAAAGAAAAACAATATATTATCTTGTCATTAACAGTCCATCTTTTGTTTCAGTTATAATTATGTCGATAATTTATTGGTGCTTGGTTGGGCTATGCCTCTGGTTTGATAAGTTTGTGGAGTTTTCTTGTTCCGTAAATCGTATCGTTTAGATCGCATCTAATTCATCATACGTTTGCATAGCACAGCATGATTAGTATTTTCAAACAGTTTAGATCCTGATGAGATGCCGAGTAACTCGGTGTCTCATCAGGATCCAAGCTGTTTGTCACTTGGCCAAAAGTTTCATAAAAACCTTGAGCGAGTCGGAAGAAAGTGAAAATTGTAACATATCAGAGTTTAAAGGCAGAATTATTTTTATAGCAGTACAATGGTTAATAAGACCACAGGCCCATGAACACAGCGGTAGACTTGCTGATTAATAAAAAATTATTTCCGTACCAAACCCAGTTCCGATGCAATAATCCTTTGAACGACTTAGAATGCAGGTTGTTAACTCTGCTCAAAATATTACCTGCCGAAATCTCCTATCGCCTAAAACTTTCTCCTCCCTTTCGTTACGTGAATACTTTTGAAAAACTATTGATAGAGTGTCAAACAATTTGGACCCTGATGGGGGTCGGAATAATTCTACGTTGCATCTGTATCCAGGCTGTGTGCATATGCAGATCAGGTGGAACTTGTAAGCAGGTGAAATGTAAATATTGCAATCTGCCTAATATCGAAAACATTAGTAAGGGTTCAAAAATCTAGTCTTGATTTTGATTATCCACTGCCTGGTCCATTTTAATTGATGTAAATAATATTTCAAATTATTTTCTTACAGGAGAATAGTTGCCTATAATACACTGCTCTGTGTGGCTTTCTCCCACAAGATGCATTTTTACACCTTTAAAAACAGAGTAGACCCAGATCAGGGTCTGTTCTGTTTGCTAATAAAACTCTATTGTTTCTGTCATGATAAAAATGGTTGTTCATAATTGCAATTATAAAACATTCATCTTATTAATATTCATGATGTCATTGTTTCTGACACGAATATTCACAGAGTGAAGGATTAAGCACAACTATGATATATTGCTACAACCTATGATTGACTTTATCTCGATGTTGTGATCGACCAACCCTCGGTTATAGCGCCAATCAATGATAAGAATCAAGTATGTTGAAGTTTTATTTCAGTTTTTCCTAAACGCCCATCCATTGTCATAAAAACATAGTATTACTCCCACGACTGATCTTGTTTAGAAAGCAATGCGGCTACAGGGAATGACACTAGACTAGGATGCTCATGACTCACGAGCATTATAGTAGAACTCTTCATAACCGGACTATTAGAATTTAGATCTTTATAGGCAGGTGGCTGCTTAATGCAGGAAGAAAATCATGCAGTAAGCTCCTCTGACAGCTTTCTGCATGATTTTCGCCCTGCTTTAACTCATTCACTCCTTTCATACCTTTCTGTAAAATAATTGTTTGAAACCATTGTGATAAATACAGCATTTGCTCCATAGGAACAAATGCTCTATTTATCAAATTGGTTTCAAAATAACACAATTCTAAACCTTTCCTTTTCTCTAGTAAATGCTCCTTTTCGGTAGATTTATTCAAAGATGTTGGGTCTAAACATAGTCTGGGAGGGAATGGGTTAAGCTGTGACGTGTTGATACTGATTTGAAAGTACTGTTTAGAGAGGCTTTACGTTAAATATAAAGGATACCAAGAAGGTATTCCCTCTGTTTTGAATGCGGAGGATACAAGGTCATAACTTGATAAGATGATAACCTGGTACGTACCTTTAATTTCATAATTATGTACGTCGTTTTTCCTTTCACCGGCTCTATCGATTGTTACGTTACAGGTCTAATTGACATATTTTTATATACATGTACTAAACTCCAAGCAGGATATTTGGCAATCGTCACTGGAGCCAAATAAATGCTAAAAGGGAAAACGGTATTAATAGTCTCTCATTGTATGTATTTTGACATTACATGTACATGTATATTGTAAAATTGGGCTTGTCATTGATCATCTTACGACTTGGGATAAGAACTTCAAAGAGAATTATTTAATCAGTCTCGCAGACATAAATCCTATGACGTACACATTGCTATATAGTGCTGACGTATTCCTACAGAAATGGGTACAAGTACTTTTAACCTTTTATATGCTGAATAATTTAACCTAGTACCACCTATCCTGAATTTTTAATTAAAAATAAGTTGTACCAAAATTTATCACTGAAGACAATGCACGTTCTAAACTTTAATCTGCTGGATAACTTAAACTAGCTCATCGATTACTGAATTTATGATTAAACACAAAACTACCAAAATTTATCACTGAAGAAAATGATCGTTATAACACAGTGTAGACTTTGATCAAACGGGTCCCTCATGACCCCATTGATCTGGATCTGCACTGTTTGCAAACGTCTTATGAACTCGATTCCTCTAACTTAATTGTTAATTATATCTCACTTGGAATGTTTGTAAACAGCTGGGTCCAGGCGAGGTGTCAAGTAGCTCGACGTCTCTTCAAGAGCACAGCTGTTTGACACCTGTGTCCATGCTTATAAAGTTTTTTAGTTGAGTCTGAGTTTGTTCTCAAGCTTTTGATTGGTCAGATTTGAGCCAAACGCTCAAATCTGACCAATCAAAAAATTGAGAACGAACTCAGACTCAACTAAAAAGTTTTATAAGCATAGAACTTGGTAAATAGTTTTCAAAAAACCCAACTGAATTGAAAGTCACCAGCCCTAAATATCAGCTAATCAACACACTTTAGTGGCCGTTATAGAGAGGTTTTACTCTCTACTATTTTATGAAGGGAGCAAATGCTCTATTTATCACAATGGTTCTAAACTACAACATTCTGAAATTTTCCTTTTCTCTAGTTAATGCTCCTTTTCGGAAGATTTATTCAAAGATGCTGGATCTGAAAATAGCCTATGAGGGAATGGGATGGGAGTCAACTGATCAGGGTCTGTTCTGTTTGTTGATGACATGATACATGTATAAATGGTTTTCTACAAAATCTGTGTTCATATGCCATTAGAATAATGCATCTCTAGAGTAATTAGTATGCATGTTGTCATTATTTCTTGCATAAATATTCATGGAGGAAAGGGTTAAGACATATCTGACATGACCATTACTGATCTAGATATACACTGATTGCATAGCATTATTGCAAATATTATATAACATGTATGTGACTTTGACATTTGATGATTTCAGGACTGATCGAATGGTAAACTTTTGCTAACTGTTTTGCCTTATCAACATGTTCTAAGGTCATTTATTGAAAACGATTGATAAGTGTCTTGAGCAAACTTACCTGTGATAAGAATGTTCTTTCCTCATTAAAGTGGTGCTATAATTGCAGATTTTAGTTGCAAATATTGATTTGACATCACGAATACTCGGCATCGTCTTGGTTGCAGTAAACATCCATTGCGGCATTGTCTAAAACTTGCACCATAACACGACAGTGTATTTCAGGGCTTGTCGGACCGCACTAAACTTGTAAATTTACAAGAGAATGGAGTTCTATCCGTCATTATATGGTCGAATCAAACTAAAACAAAGACGGCCGCCATGACACTTACGATTTTTTTTGAGTTTACGAATGCCCCTACCCTATCGTAAAGTTACGAAAGAAATTGAAGACTTCGTACGAAAATTCGTACGAAGTCGAGTTTAGTGAAACGCAATTAAGGTCTGCGAACTTCGTACGAATTTCTTACGATAAATTTGATCGTACGAAGTTTAGAGAAACGGTCCCCAGGGAAAATATTGATAAACTAAAATTATTAAAGATGACAACACCTACAGACGACAAAACGTGACAGCGAAAGATTTGCGTCTTAGATATTCCTTTTTACGCCATTGCAAACAGAGCAGACCCTGGTCAGACGCCTGATCTGGATCTACTCTGTATGCTATAAACTTATATAGATCTGATTCTACAGTTTATGCCATTGTCACAGATTATCTTGTTCATAATATCATTTAAAAAATAAACTAATTAATATTATACTTTCCTATTTCTTACATGAATATTCATGAGGTAAAGGGTTAAACATTATATCCGTGACGTAACCGATGTTATCCGCAAATAGCTGGAAGTCAAGAAGTTGTCACATGTGTTGGCCTAATTATATATTCAAATCATAGGGTATATATCAATATAACCATACCCGTATTATAATAAATCAGCTGGTTTAAATCATAAATATGCATAATTTCAAGTATCATCTTTTTTGTCAATATAAAGACCGCTCATAAGAATTTCGAAAGACACCAATCTCTACCGGTATTCGGGTCATCTCATTACATATTCCCAGCAAGAGATGTGTATATAATTAATGTATTTAGCTCCATGTTCCCACATACTTTCAGATAGACCAGTCCAAAATATTGTTTGGACCAATATAGTTTTCATGCGAAGGGTGTCATAAAAAATGTAACACTGGTAAATAAAAATCTAAACCTAATTTGTTCAGCAAATGATGTAGATGCACATTCGGATAAAGCTGGTCATCCAGGGACTGTATAATATGAGTCTACATTGTTTAACATTGTCCTATTTATAGAATGATATGCTTAAATGGATTAAGCGTGTTCAAAAGTCAGCTGGTATGTTTCTTTTTCATGTGGGTTACGGTATCTTATGGTATGTAAGAACTCATTAAATCATTCGCTGCCACGTTAGTGTCGTCTGCAATATTTGTCGTTGTTTAATTTTCATCCCTTTCCTGGCAAATACAGCAAAACCCCTCTAAGTCTGACGTTAACTCTTTTGGCGCCAAATTTAAAAGTGTCGTCTGCAATAATAATTTCATATTAGATATAATTCTAAACTAAATAATAAAGGTATATTAGTAAAACATTTGTTTTTAAAAAACATGTATGCTTGGGCTAAAATAATACAGAAAACAGTGAAGTCCCAGGTCAGATGCCGCCTTGAAAAGGCGGCATCTGACCTGGGACTGCACTGTTTTCAATGGTGCCAACAGGCGACATTGGCGCCGAAAGAATTAAATTTAACATAGATATTGGTCTTGGGGACAAGTAGCAGCTTTAGGAGCTTTCTGTATCACTGATGCCCTGCTTTAAGCAACCACCTATTTGTTACAGTCCGGTGTTAACATATTAAGCTACCGCCTGTTATAAGAGTCCAGACTTAAGACTTTTCGAGTGGTCATATTAGCGAGACTTTACGGTATAAAAGAAAACTAGAACAGAAATTAGTCAGACGATAATTATTGCATGCGAAAGTCAATCAGTGTTTCAACTCTTTCACTGCAACATGTAGTTACATTTGCACACTGTTTGGATCCAGATAAGACGCCGATAAAATCGACGTCTCACCAGGATCTAAACATGTTTGTTACGATATAATGTTACTGAAAAGAAAAGATGGGGAAATCAAACGGTGAGATTTTTACAAATTTTACAGACGACAGTGCGTGACAACGAAAGAGTCACTAGAAAGGTTGTATGCATATATCTGTATGGCCCCTGAAATATATACCAGTCAACTGCACTTTACATCTTTGAAATATAGTTGAATTGAGAGTTGCACCCATTGTTGTCTAGTGACCCTAAAAAGGGACATTGACAAATAATGTACACTTGTGCATTATGAGCAGAAAGTTCCCAGAGGAGCCAGATGATCAATGTCTAACAGTTTGCTTCTATCATTTTTCCCATCATGACATATTTCTTACACAAACATCCTTGTAAACTAACTAGATATAACCTGTCCCATGCGATCCTTCATTTATTGAACATTTGTAGGGTCTTAAAAATCAAGCAGTTGCTTAACGCAGAGCAAAGTAATACAGTAAGCTCCTATATGAGCTTTCTGTATCACTCTATCTACATTTAGCTACCACCTGCCTTACAGACCAATAATTAAACCTCTTTTCGATGGCCGCTTAACCCTTTCCCTTATGTAAGGGCATTTTTTACGCATTTGCAAACAGAGTAGACCCAGATCAGACGGCTCCTATAGGAGCCGTCTGATCAGGGTCTGCTCTGTTTGCTTATGGTGTAATATAGATCTGATTCTACAGCTTCCCGAGTCAAAACGTCCTGTGTTCATTTGTCATTATAAAAAAATATAATTAATATTCATGACGTCATTATTTCTTACATGAAAATACTTCAGGGAAAGGGTGGTTAAGAAAGGGTTCTACTGTATTAAAAAAACATATTCGGGCAAGATCACTGGGCATAGATGTGGTTAACCCCTATCATGTTTAAATCCCAACCCCGCTGAAAAAAATAATGTGATCTCAAAAAGTGTATCTGGTACACATGTGTCTAATTCCTATTCGATTAATCTTTAGCTTGCTTGCAGAACTTTTCATCTACTACATTTTCAAAATTCAAGCTGTGATCAATTTGTCTACCAAAATGCAATCAGGATGTCAAACAGTTTGGATCCTGATGAGACGCCGAGTTACTCGGCGTCTCATCTGGATCCAGACTGTTTGCAAAGATATTAACTCCTCCACCGATAGCAGGCTAAAGGTTAAGTTTTATTTTAGAAACTATTGATCGAGTATCAAACAGCTTGAATTCCGATGAGATACCGAGTTACTCGGCATCTCCTCTGGGTCGAAGCTGTTTGCAATTGCGAGTTAGGTCTCGATTAGCGAAAGAAAGGTTAAAAACTGATCTGGAGCAACCTTTGAGCATCTATTGACAGGGTGTCAAACAGCTCAAATACTAGTGAAACGGCGAGATGCTCCGCTGTTTGTAAATGTCAGGTCGCGTGTAGCAGGATAAGAGATGAAAACAGAGACTTTAGAAATCAGATCACGAGTCTTCCGCCCGATGGTTTTAGTTTTTTATTAACTCTTTGCACGATGAGCAGTTGTCGTCTATTCTAACAGGTCATCTGATTTAATTATTATGTATCGTGTTTATTTTTCTTCTGTTTCTTTCGTCAAAATAACAACTATAGATTACATACCCGCTTAGTTAACTCGTGGGTTAGCTCTATTCACTAACACTTTGAGATTCAGACAACCCAGGCCAGAGGGTCACTGATCATCTGATCAGGTTGTGAACTATGTTCTGTATAAAAAAAAATGCAAGGTTTGCTATAATATATATATATTTAGCAGGAAAATGGATGGGTTCAATTTTTTGTTTTAATCATGTACCTCATATAGCAGGGATGTTAATAATTTACCTGATAGCGATGCGTTTTTACGCTTTTGCAAACGGTGTTGACCCAGATCAATCAATTCATGCGACCACCAAAAAACTGGCATAATTCAAAGTGGCAAAGGCAAGTGGTAGCTTAATGGAGGTCGAAAGTTATGCAGAAAGCTCCTATAGGAGCTTTCCTCATAATTTTCGTACTGCATTGAGCAACCACCTGCTTATGAAGATGGCCATGTTTGTTCATTAAGCGGTCGCATTAGAGGGGTTTTAATGTATATTTGTACACAAAAAGTGTAGACCCAGATCAAAGGCCTCCTAGAAGAGCCATCTGATCAGGATCTGCACTGTCTGTCATTCAAAATCCTCTCTCAAGTTTTACCCTTTCATAATGTATGGACTCTACCAATAAACACAGATGGACAATGCTACTCTGAAAATTCATCTTTAAGCCTTTCCCTGTTCAGTATTCACGCGAAACTCCGCCTACTATGCATATATAATAAGATAAGTTGTGTATATTGGCGCATTAAAAAGATTTCTCATTACCATAGCGAATAGTGTTCAGCCTGATCAACAATAATTCATCAGACAAACAGAGTAGACCCTGATGAAGCAGCTCCTATAGGAGCTGCTTTATCTGGGTCTACTTTGTTTGCAAAGGCGTCAAAAGGCCCTTATGTGGAGGAAAGAGTTAAACGGGTTAACTGTTAGAGATGTTTACTGTGGCTATAGGCGAGTAACTATTGACACGGTGATGTTACATATTTTTGTAAATGCAAACTCGGGGTGGGGGTGATACTTATGGTGTTAACCTTATCGTACTCAAGCACAGGTGGCTGTAGAACTCTTCACTCAACATTTAAGCAAACATAGTAGACCCATGCAGATGCATAAGAGTTTTGACCCGCATTGACTCCTTACACCTATCTACGATATTGCAAACAGAGTAGACCCAGATCAGACGGCTCCTATGGGAGCCGTCTGATCAGGATCTGCTCTGTTTGATTAAATAGATCTGATTCTACAATTTCGGCAATGATCATAATGCCATTGTAAGCATTCAGCTAATTAATATTCATAGTTCTTATTTCTTACATGAATATTCATGAAGTGTAATATTCATGAAGTGTAAATGGTTAATGCGGTCAATAACACACCTGTGCATACTTTCTGTGACTTTGTAACTATTTTAATCTGTCTAATGTCTCTTGGGTGTTCAGCATATTAGCAATCCTGCCCTAAATGGGTCTATATGGAGCACTTTATTGTGTACCCGTCTGATGCAGACCGTATATCAAATATCTATGTAGTTTATAGCCAGATAAATCTTTAGAAACACTTTGTCCGTCATGGAAATAGACTGTCATTTGCAAATAATTTTCATAAATGTATGCAAGTATAAACACTGTGTTCAAAATATTTGGCAGACGACAAATTTGAAGCAGACGACACTATCGGTCGCCGTAAGGAGACGTTAGGGGGACTACCGCGTTTTACACGCGACATTGCTGTTAATGTTTGCATACCAACTAATCACAAATTTTATGCATTTATACTTGAGCGGGCAAGTGCTAAAGATTCAAGATATCGCCGGCGATAACCGACGTAAAAGTACAAAAATATGTGGCAAACAGTGGATATGCACGGAATAGCTTCGACTAAAAATCAGTTACATCACAATACATCAGTTTCACCGCCCAATCCCACGGTATCCTGTACCCATAGACAGCAGAACCTCTCTTAAGCGACAACATAAAGGTGGCGATTATGTTTCGGTCATCACCACATGCAGGAGCTTAATGCAGGTTGAAAGTAATTGCGAGAGCTCCCAAATGCTCTTATTGCACTATTTTCGTTCTTCATTCGGCCACCACTTTCTCTAAATAGACAAGATGTACAATGGAACCTGCCTTAAGCGACCATTCATTTATTGAACATTGGCGTGTAAACAAGCAGGTGGTTTCTTAATGCAGGGTACAAGTAATACAGAAAACTCCACTAGGAGCTTTCTGCATTACTCTTGACCTGCATTAAGCTACCACCTACTTAACAGACCCATAAGTTGACCGTATTTTGATGGTCTAAGACAGGTTAAACTGTACTCACTTCCAAACGTCCGCTTTTTAAGGATCTATGTACAATGTTATTATGTACAGTAAAACCTCTCTATAACGACCACTAAATTGTATTAACTATTTGGTAATTAGAGCAGGTGGCTGCTTAAAGCAAGGTGAAAGTAAAACAGAACGCTCCCATAGGAGCGTTCTGTTTAACTTTCACCTTGCTTTAAGCAGCCACCTGCTCTAAATACAAACTAGTTAATAACCTGCCTTTAACACAAAATAATTGATGTAATTTAGTGGTCGTTATAGAGGTTTTACTGTACTATGCTTTTCCATTCCTCCATCACTCAAACATTGCCTTTTGACTGTTAACTATACAATCGTAACTACTCGCCGTATTCCGTCAGAGTTCGGAATATAGGTCTTATTTCGATAGAAATAGCCGAGGTGTTCCGAGTGGTTAACAATATTCCAAGTAGGGTGACTCCATCAGTGTTTATTGATATACATGTAGTACATTTGTACATTCAATATGAAAGACAAGCTATTACTAGATAATTATGAAAAACAAACAGTGCAGACCCTGATCAGAGGGCTCCTCTAGGAGCCCTCTGATCTGGGTCTTCACTGTTTGCCAATAACAGTAATCTCGTTTCTCGCATTTAAAGAGTCATACATGCTCATCTTAACCAATTTCAAGGTGTTTGACAATGAGTTTCATATTCTGTTGTAATTCAAATGTGTACCCCGTTTTAACCACTACCTGCACTACCAATATTCTGCCCATGTTCAAAGCTAGTGCAATTTTGACTTCTTCCTTTGCGAAAATCTACAATGTATTTATCGGATGTCAAACAGCTTGGATCTTGATGAGACGCCGAGGTTAAACTGTTCATCCAAAATGTGAGTTAGCTCGTGAGTAGGTGAGAAAGGATTATTTAAATGTACATGTCATCTGCAGCTGCTTGTATCCATTTTTATATATTTTGTTATACTGCACATGTATATTATTTTTGTCAATTCGTTTAGTAAAAAGCAATAGTTAATGAACACTCATGTAATATCATCTATTTCAAACTGACCACAGGGGGGGCATTTCGTGGGTCTATATGGTCTAAACAGTCAAAAACATTGATTGGGTCGATTTAGTGTTATATATAATATAACACTAAATCGACCCAATCAATATTTTTTTGACTTTTTAGACCATCCAGGCCCACGAAATGGCCCCCTGTGAAACTGACCATTATCATACTAAACCTGGCTCCGAGGTTACAAAACTTTTTGCTTGAGTCTGAGATCATTCTCAAGCATCTGCTTGGTCAGAATCTCACCAGTCAGATACTTGAGAATTATCTTAGGCTCAGAAGTTTTATAACCTAGGGTCCTCATCTGAATAGCATGGATGGAATAGTACAACCTCTAGTAACAGATAGTTTCACACAAAGTCTGACCAATCAGCAATCGTAACTACTCGGCGATTTTCGGCAAGTTCGGAAAAGTACCTGATATATATTAGCTCTATAGTACAGCCATCTCATTCATGTGTTATCTGTTGCGCAAATAATTATAATACATGTAATTACCTAATTATTCATCCAGTAAGAGAAAATGTCAATAATGCCAACGATGCTTAAACACTTTATAACGTTCAATCATTTCATGTTTCAAAATGTATCACGAAGATCTCAAAATTACATAGGAGCCATCTGATCAATTTTCTGCAGTTTGCTTATAGAATAAAATAGATCTGATTCTACAGATTTTGCCATGCCAATGTTTTCTGATTTCATATACAATTATATAAAAAAAAATCTAATTAGTATTCTTGATATATCATGAAAAGTAATGGGCTAAGTACTGATATACACACACCTTCACTATTAGTTAAGTACAGACTGCATGGTTCTCGGTCTGTTCTGTGTTTAGTTACATCAATGTTAATATCATTGTATATTACAATTTCATCTATATTTAGCCCTTTCCTGATGCATAGTCATGCAATTCATTATGAATACAAATTAATTTAATTCTGTATAATAAAAAAAGATAAGTTAAGAAAATCCATTACCATTGCCACAAATGGAGAGTATCTTTAGCATTATCAAACAGAGCAGATCCTGATCGGACAGCTCCTATATATGAGATGTATGATCTATGTCTACTCTGTTTGAAAATATGTAAAAATGTGTCTCTATTAGATCAAGGTTATCCATTAAGTCATGTCATCTTTGAATATAGTTTTAATCCACAGCAAGGTGTAGATGTTGTAAATATGCTGTACCCTTTTCGCCAAAATGGCTTGCTGAGGGACAGTTTATCTTATTTTTTAAGTGGCCTCAGTGTTAGGTCGCTGGGTAAATCTAGCGTATTGTATCCCTCTTAACCTTTACAATGCTGGAAACGAGTGACTAATACCCTTTGCAAACAGTGTAGACCCAGATGAGAGGGTTCATAGAGGGGCCCTCTCATCAGGGTCTGCACTGTTTGTCATGTTACACTTTTCTTTAGAAAAATCCCCAAATATTCACCGTGTAAGCTTGACCTGTTTGAATTTTGGAATGGTCCATTTGAAAATTCAGAGTTGTAAGGGTTAAGTTGCATAGAAAGTCATAGGACCGTATTTATCGGCAGAATGGTATTTAAGGGCGTGTATGTTATACATAGCTGATAGAAGAACCGTGCAGTACTGTCCTTGTTCTATCTACACAACTACTTAAACATTTATCTTACTATTTACAATTATCTTTGCAATTAATTCGAATACAGACATCAGGATCAGAACATTAGATAAAAGTGCGTTCTCAAAAAACTAATATTTATCCTTTCTCCACCAAACCCTATGGTGTCACCACTCTTTAGAATCGTCTCGAAGAGACCATTCTAAAGAGTGGCCACAACATAGGATTTGGTGGAGTAATAAAGAAGTTAGCTAATTAACAATTTATTGACAAATGAGCTTCTTGTTGCTTGCTTCTAGATCAAGCAATTGGTACTATTCAATTTTGTTTGTTTTGTATGATGTACCAAATACAGTAAAACCTTTCTATAACGGCCACTAAATTACATCAAGTATTTTCTGCTAAAGGCAGGTGGCTGCTTAAAGCAAGGTAAAAGTAAAACAGAACGCTCCTATAGGAGCGTTCTGTTTTACTTTCATCTTGCTTTAAGCAGCCACCTGCCCTAAATACCAACTAATTAACACAATTTAGTGGCCGTTATATAGAGGTTTTACTGTACCAGATACATCGGAACCGCGATATCCCGAACTTCAATGGATCATACCAATTACTTCGAGTAGGAGCTTTCAGCATTACTTACGATCTGCAGAAATCTGTCACATGTTTTCATAGATATATACAGGTAGGAATTTAGAACAATTCTTTATTACAAATTTTGAAAGGCCCGAGTTATGTCGCAGATCGAGTTATCCGAGAAGTCGAGGTTCCATTGTACATTTAATTAAGGTTCTTATTGTAATAGGTTTGTACCTACAGTAGAACCTGTCTTATGCTCCCACAGGAGCAATCTGATCTGGGTATACTCTATTTGCAAAGGCTTAGAAATGGGTATTTATGGGGTAAAGGATTAAATAGAACTTTTTTGCATTTGGTACACAAGAGATTGCTTAATGTAAACTGGACGTAATGCAAACAGTTCATAGGGGAGCATTCCGTAATGCGTTCAGTCTGCATTAAGCTACCACCTGCATTTTGCATATTTATTTTATGGTTATTGTATATGGTTAAATCGTGAACACCCCCCCCCCCACCCCCGAAGTAAGGGTGTGTATATAAGAGTGGGTTCGTTTACTAGGGAGAACACAATACAGTAAAACCTCTCTATAACGGCCACTAAATTACATCAATTATTTTATGTCAAAGGCCGGTGGCTGCTTAAAGCAAGCTGAAAGTAAAACAGAACGCTCCTATAGGAGCGTTCTGTTTTACTTTCACCTTGCTTTAAGCAACCGCCTGCCCTATATACCAACTAATTAACACAATTAAGTGGCCGTTATAGAGAGGGTTTACTGTATATGTTATTCTGGATCTCACCAGCATCACAGCTACTGGGCATTCTGATAGCATTGAACAGATGTGGAAAAAAATCTATTTAACATTAAAATAGACGACAATTTGAAGTTTCTTGAAAAAATAAATACAATAGGAGTTTCATAACTTTTGGACTGATTCTTCAAAATAAAAATGTAAGCCTAAGTTTACCCTTTTCTCCATGAATACCAATTTAAGAACTTATTACTGCATGAATATTCATAAACAAGGAACTGTCTGATTTTGATAGAAAGTCAGAGTCATAACTATATTATTCCATAAGCAAACAGAACGGACCCAGCTCAGACACCTCTTTTAGAGTTGTCTGATCTGGGTCAACTCTGTTTGCAACTGTGCCAAAATGTTGTCTATATGAGGGAAAGGGTTAAACAAATACTATCCGAAAATGATCGTTTGCAGAGTCAAACTAGACGCATTCAGAACCAACGGCCATGTCAATAAGTTATGTAGAATTTCAAATTAAAAACTGCAAGGTGATAACCGGGTATAGTAAGCTTATTCTCTTTTCAAAAACATTTTTAAGGTCCCCACCCATATAAAATATTTTAATAGTTGACATGCTGAAATTATAAAATGAAATTTCAGGTTACAAAAAGTGGGGAATTACATCCCAGATAAAAGAATTTGAGAGTATACATAGTTACTGTATCTCTCCGCCCGGTGGAGAGTGACGTCTGTGCTGATATTATCGTCTGCTTGTACTCTTCTTTTATAAGGTAAAGTCTCTCTAATACGATTTCTCAAAAGAAGTCTAATTTTAAATTTTTAAAACAGACTGTAGCTTAATGCAGGATAAAAGTTATGTAGAAAGCTCGTATTACTTTTGCCCTGCATTAAGCAGGCAATCTGCTTTATATAGGCTTCTATGTATAATCGAGACTCTACCGTAGTTAAGAAATATATTGTTACCTTGATATCATCATGTTATTCTGGATACATTATATATGACAGATCTTGAAACAAAATGTGAGTTTGTCTTTTCGTTTACATTTGATTGTAAGGATGGTTTCCTAGTTAAAGACGCATTTTAATTTCTAGTTACAGTAGAACCTGTCTTAAGCGACCATTAAAAAGAAGTCTAAATCTGGATTTCTAAAACAGATGGTAGCTTAATACAGGACAATTTTGATACAGACAGCTTCTGTAGGAGCTTTCAAAGCACATGTAGGAGATTTATTTATCTCTTTTACCCTGCATTAAGCAATCACCTACTTTTAGACCCCTCTGTTTAATAAATAAATGAACTAAGACAGGATATACTGTACTTATACCAGACAGCTCCTGTAGGAGTCGTCTGATCAGGGTATACTGTACCTATACAAGACAGCTCCTGCAGGAGTCGTCTGATCAGGGCATAATGTACCTATACAAGACAGCTCCTGTAGGAGTCGTCTGATCAGGGCATAATGTGCCTATACAAGACAGCTCCTGAAGGAGTCGTCTGATCAGGGCATAATGTACCTATACAAGACAGCTCCTGAAGGAGTCGCCTGATCAGGGAATACTGTACCTATACAAACAGCTCCTGTAGGAGTCGTCTGATCAGGGCATAATGTACCTATACAAGACAGCTCCTGTAGGAGTCGTCTGATCAGGGCTTAATGTACCTATACAAGACAGCTCCTGTAGGAGTCGTCTGATCAGGGTATAATGTACCTATACAAGACAGCTCCTGAAGGAGTCGTCTGATCAGGGTATACTGTACCTATACAAGACAGCTCCTGTAGGAGTCGTCTGATCAGGATATACTGTACCTATACCAGACAGCTCCTGTAGGAGTCGTCTGATCAGGATATACTGTACCTATACAAGACAGCTCCTGATCAGGGTATAGTGTACAGTAAAACCCCTTTAATGCAACCACCTAAAAGAGGTACAATTATGGGTGGTAGACGCAGGTGGTAGTTTAATCTAGGATAAAAGTAATGCAGAAAGTGGAGCTTTCTGCATTACTTTTGCCCTGCATTAACCAACCACCTGCTTATAACGACACCCATGTTTATTCATTAAGTGGTCGCATTAGAGGGGTTCTACTGTAATCAGCTGGAGGAATTGTATAAACAGTTAACATTCTAATGCTCAAATACGAATCATTATTGGTCTTTAAGACAGGTGGCAGCTTAATGCAGGATGGAAGTCAAGAAGAAAGCTCCTATAGGAGCTTTCTGCATGACTTTCACCCTGCATTAAGCAGCCACCTGTCTAAAATGGCATCACACCATTTCAAAGTATGGAGATTTCACTGTACATGTACCTGATTCTACAAGTTCTGTCATAGACAAAACCTCCATTGCAGTGCCCTTGTACCATTATAAACATTCGGCTAATTAAAATGCTTGAGTATTCATCAAGTAACGGGCAAACTGTTTCTTATGAAACGACACAAGCGTATTGTCATCCTAAGTCTGGAACAAGATCAGCCCAAGTTGTACATGTACAGACTAGTTCAGACTCTTTTTGGCGGTTGCATAGTTTGTTTACAAAAGACGCAACACTCAGCATTGCAGATGATATCTAGATAGACAGACGGTCCAGTTTGAGAACAATAAAGATTTAAATCCACCAGGTTTTATTCTAAAATATTTTGCTATTGTTTGTTTTGAAAACCTTCATCGGCATTTCAAAATGTTTGTATCCTGATGGGACGCCGAGGTATTTCGTGTCCCATCATGATCTAGGTCGTTTGCAAAAGCTCTCACATATTTACCCGTTGTATGGAATGATTTAAAGGTGTTTGTGCCGACCCGGTTTTAGCCCTTACCCGCTGTGGAAAAAATAATATCTCCATAAATTAGGATTTGGTGCACTTTTGGTTACTGCTGATTCGACCAAATTTTAAATAAAATCTATAGACCGAATGTCAAACAGCTTGGATCCTGATGAGACGTCGAGTTACTTGGCGTCTCATCTGGATCCAAGCTGTTTGCAAATGCGAGTCATATCGCGAATGGCGGGATCAGAGTTTAGCAATGATGGGTACTCGGTCTAGGATTACTGTATAACGTCTCAGTTACACCTGCAAAATATAATATTCAGAAAGAAAAGGGGAAATGTAACACAATAGAAACCCTATGAAGCGACCACCACTTAACCCATTCCCCCATATTGACGCAGTTTGACCCATTTCCTCATACTGACGCCTGTTGACGCCTCTTTAAATCAATTCTAGAACTATCTTAACCCATTCCCCCATATTGACGCCTTTTGACCCATTTCCTCATACTGACGCCTTTTGACGCCTCTTTAAATTAATTCTAGAACTATCTTAATCCATTCCCCCATATTGACGCCTTTTGACCCATTTCCTCATACTGACGCCTTTTGACACATCTGTAAATTAATTCTAGAACTATCTTAACCCATTCCCCCATATTGACGCCTTTTGACCCATTTCCTCATACTGACGCCTTTTGACACATCTGTAAATTAATTCTATAACTATCTTAACCCATTCCCCCATATTGACGCCTTTTGACCCATTTCCTCATACTTACGCCTTTTGACAAATCTGTAAATTAATTCTAGAACTATCTTAATCCATTCCTACATATTGACGCCTTTTGACCCATTTCCTCATACTTACGCCTTTTGACACATCTGTAAATTAATTCTAGAACTTTCTTAGCCCATTCCCCCATATTGACGCCTTTTGACCCATTTCCTCATACTGACGCCTTTTGACACATCTGTAAATTAATTCTAGAACTATCTTAACCCATTCCCCCATATTGACGCCTTTTGACCCATTTCCTCATACTGACGCCTTTTGACACATCTGTAAATTAATTCTAGAACTGTCTTAATCCATTCCTACATATTGACGCCTTCTTACTCCTCTGTAAGTCACCTTTTAAACCCATTGTGATAAAAAGAGCATTTGCTCCATCGGAGCAAATGCTCTGTTTAACACAATGGTTTCAATACTACACAATCATTTCCTTTTCTCTAATAAGTGTTCCTTTTCAGTAGATTTATTCAAAGAGGTTGGATCTAAAAATAGCCTACGAGGGAATGGGCTAATTAATCTTAATGGCAGGTGGCTGATTAATGCGGAACGGGCCTAATGTACAACTCTCACAGAGCCCACGTTCTTCCAGTATTAACCCTTTACTTGGTGAATATTTATGTAAGACACTGGCATGACAACTATTATTTTTATAATGGCATTTGAACGTAGGAAGTTTTTGTTTTAGTGTTAGTAGAAAGCTACATAAAATCAGATCTATATAATATTCCATTAACAAACAGAGCAGACCCAACGGCAGTGGCTAATTCCAGCCTCTCTGAACCGGACGTTCAGATTCGGTCCTAACTATTTCCTTCATATCAACGCCCTTTCGCTCATTTGCAATCAGAGCGGACCAATACCAGACAACTCCTGTAGGAGCCGTCTGATCAGGGTATGCTCTGTTTGCATATGAAAGTATAATAGCTCTGACTCTATAGTTTCTAACACAACATTAAAAACAGCTGTACATATGCTATTATAAAAACAGCTAATACATATTCATGATGTCATTATATTTTACATGAATATTTAACAGAACAGAGAAAGCGTTACAGACAATGACAGCTTAATACAGGATATAAGTAATGAAGAAAGCTCTCGCAGCCACCTGCCTAAACTACCGAAGTCCTTCTTAATTAAACTTCCAGTTTAAGCGAGTTATTCAGTCGTACCCCTGTGTTGTCGTCCTGCTTTTTGTTTCGGAGCATTTTCGACCGACCTGTCGTTTATGATGGAAAACGACTGTACTATAGGAAGACATTGCAGTCTAGAACAAATATGTGTACATATTATCTAGTTCTTGTTCCGCCAGTTTCTGGCAGAATCTACATGTACTAATGGCAGATTCCATTCTTTAGCATCTTCATTTATGGTCCCATTTAGGGACAACAACCTTCAAATGTATACGACCGAATCGCCCTAAAGCGGTCACTTAATCCATACCTCATAGGCTATTTTTAGACCCAAACCTCTTTGAATAAATCTACCGAAAAGGAACATTTACTAGAGAGAAAAGGAAAATGTTAGAATTGTGTAGTTTTGAAACCATTGTGATAAACAGAGCATTTGCTCCTATGGAGCAAATGCTCTATTTATCACAATGGGTTTAAAAATAGACTTTTACAGAGGCGTAGAAATGCGTATTTATTGAGGAAAGGGTTAATCCATTACCCCTACTGAATACTTATGTAAGAAATAATGACATTATAGATATGTATCACCTGAATTTTTACAACGGCGTATGAACACAGGAATTTATATGCCTTGGCAGCAACTGTAGAGTAAAATATATAAGTTCATAAGCAAACAGAGAAGATCCATACCAGATAGCTCCTAAAGGGTCCTATGGGCTACCCAGTTTGCAAATGCGTGAAAACCCCGTTCGTATGAGGTGCATGGTTAATGGATAAATAGTGGTATCTTTACGTGTAAAGCATTTAAATACTTAATGAAGAACGAACGAAATGCAGAAAGCTCCTCTTTGAGTCTTTGTGCATTAGTTTCATCCTGCATTAAGCTACCTACCGTCTAAACCCTTTAGTCCATGCATAATTATTCATGAAAGAAATGATGACATCATTACTATTGATTAGATTAACGCTTTCCCTCATATAAACGTGTTTTCACGCATCTTCAAACAGAGTAGACCCAGATCAGACGGCTCCTAAAGGAGCCGTCTGATCAGGCTCTGCTCTGTTTGCTAGTGGAATTTGATAGATCTGTTTCTTTACATTCTAAAATGCCAACAATGTTCAGCATTCCATATTTCATCATAACTATTTTGTCCATGAATATTCAGTAGGTATTGAAATTTGAAATAAATATAGAACAGGGAAAAGGTTATATTAATAATTTGTTTTTAGAAACGAAATCGACATAGGAATTGTTGGCCACGACAGAAACTGTAGAACCAGATATATATTACAGTAAAACCCCGCTAATGCGACCACCTAATAGAGATAAAAGTCTGGGTGCTAGATGCAGGTGGTAGCTTAATGCAGGGCAAAAGTAATGCAGAAAGCTCCTATGGGAGCTTTCTGCATTACTTTTGTCCTGCATTAAGCTACCACCTGCTTATAAAGACATCAATGTTTATTCATTAACAGGTCGCATTAGAGGGGTTCAACTGTATATCATAAGCAAACAGAGCAGACCCTTATCAGACGGCTCTTATAGAAGTCATCTGATTTGGGTCTACTATGTTTGCAAATGCGTAGAAAGACTTTTTATGGAGTAAAGGGCTAAAAGCCTCATGTTAGACATAGTCTGAATAGTCGTTTTAATAGTTTTACTATGTTAGACATAGTCTGAATAGTCGTTTTAATAGTTTTACTATGTACACCGAAACCTCGACAACCCATATAATATTATATCTGTACCTGTTGAATATTCATGTAAAAATGATAACTGCATGGATATCAATTATCTGAAATTTTAGTATGGCATTATGAAAAACGGATAATGTTCTACAAGAGCTGTCAGGAATGGGTTTACCCTGTTTGCAAGTGCGTATAAATGTGTCTCTATCTTCGTCCGTCTGAAATAAGGGAAACGGAATTTAAGATTCGGGTCACTCAAATTTTGAAGAGAAACTAGACTTGTGGTACATGTATGAGCCAACACAACATCGAAAATTTAAAACTCATCAACCCTTTATTATAGAGATTCCATTTAACGCCTTTGCAAACAGAGTAGATCCAGATCAGATATCTCCTGTAGGAGCCGTCTGATCTGGGTCTGCTCTGTTTGCTTATGAAACAAAATAGATCTGATGTTACAGTATAACTATGTTATAGTAAAACATCCTTTTATAAACGTTTGGCTAATTCATATTCATATAGTCATAATTTATTTGATGAATATTCATGAGATAATGTGTTCAGCTCAGATAGGTGCAGTAGAACCCGTCTTAAGCGATCATCAAAAAGAGGTCTAAGTATGGGTCTGTAAGGCAGGTAGTCATTTAATGATGTTCAAAAGTAATGCATAAAGCTCCCATAGGAGCTTTCTGTATTACCTTTGTTCTGCATTAAGCAACCACCTGCTTCTTAATACTCCTGTGTTCAATAAGTGAATGACCGCTTAGGACAGGTTCTACTGTATATATATTTGTGTGCTGCATTTGGGCTTTTTTGGGCGAATTTGGTGACGGGAGAGCACCATGCGTGACAAACGACAGCCCTATACGAGGGAGATTTTATTAACCGTATCAGAACTGTAGGGAAATACTACGTTTGGTACATACACAACGACTTAAACTGTTATTTAAGAGGCCCGTGGCTATCTCAAAGGTACACTTCTAGTGATACAAAACCCAAGTCAGAGGAGATTGGAGATTTGGATAGCTAACTGGCGGATAGGGAGGGATATGAAAGATAGAAGTTTTATGGCTCGTTGTTGATTTTTCAATTATATTTATAGTGATCAGGATTATTATCAGACAATAAATATTATATATAGGTGGTCCAAAATACGGAGAAATAAATTGGAGTGATAAAATGTTTGAGGTTTAAATTAGTTTCGGAAGAACAATTAAAAACGGCGGATGCTATAGAGTTAAGAGAATACAGCCGATTTGAGAGCGTACTACTTGAATTAATTGTATCTGTTTGAAAGGAGCTCGTGGGGTTTTCGTGGTAAAATAGCAATAAGGAATGTTGTGGTATTAGTCAAAGTTGTGAAATATCTGGATATAGTTTCATCAATAATAATTGGATATTGGATATTGGATTAAACTGTTATATAGAAACGACTGTGGCGGATTATCCTTAGCATCGGTAAGTTAGTCCATCTGTAGCATTGATCATAATAAACGTTGTCAAAGCAAGCAGATTCACTGCCACGTCTGCAGAATGTGTCGCTTGCTTCAAGTTTCGTTTTTGTCTGTTTCGTTTCTAAAAGCATAATCAGATTGCCAAACACTTTAAATTCAGGTGAGACGCCGTGTTTATCAAATCGTGTCTCCTCTGAACACAAACTGTTAGCGGATGTAGTCATAGACTCGATATGTTCATCGAAAGAGTTAAGTTAATATGAAATGAAAAACTATGAGATATAAATTAATATGAAATGAAAACAATATGAAATATAAAGTAATATGAAATGAACAAATAAACGAAAATCTCGCTAATACGACCACTTAAAATAAGTCTAATTCTGAATTTAAAAACCGGGTGGTAGCTTAAGGCAGGACAAAATTTATGCAGAAAGCTCCCGTAGGAGCTTTCTGCATTACTTATGTACTGCATTAAGCAACAACCTTCTTTTACAGACTCCTATGTTGAGAAATTAAGTGGTCACATTAATGAGACACAACTGTATATTATGTAACATAAGGTGAAAACTTCGTCAGAATAATATTGGATGTCTTTCTTTTCAGAAATTAACTTTTTACAACTAGTTTTACATTTAGTAACAGTAGTTCCGTCTACTTTAACTGGGTTTTCGCTTCCAGTCATTGTTGTCTGCTCCGTTTGCCCTGTTATTTTTTTCTTCCTTTTGTTTCAAAAATGTAAATTCAGCATCAAACAATTTGGATCCAAATCAGACACGGAGTTACCATATTTGTATGCGTTATGTTGAAGCGTTATACTCACAATGTTAAATTTCTCTTTGTATGGAGGTTGGCCGCGTTTTTGTCTGTTATCACTGACGATGCTCGTTGCTTCTTTGTTGTTGTTTTTTGCTTTGTCAATATGGACCCTTGTCGTAAAGTAGGTGGGTGGAGAAGGTGATAACGGGACAGTGAAAGAATAATTCATAGATACCCATATGACAGCTCAGATTGTCGTCTGCTTCGCAATAATTCGTCTGCTGAAAAATGATAAAACGACACGTGGCTGCTTTAATTTAGTTAACTCACGAATTGGCTCGTATTTGCAAACACAATGGATTCAGATCGGACGCCGAGTGACTCGGTGTCTCATCAGGATGCAATCTATATATGTCCTTTGCAAACAGTGTAGACCCAGATGAGAGGGCTCCTAGGGGAGCCCTCTCATCAGGGTCTGCACTGTTTGTCATGTTACACTTTTCTTTAGAAAACATCCCTAAATATTCTCAATGGAATCTTGATAGAACCGGAAGTATTCCAGATTGCACCAGATCAAATTTTAAGTCGACATTATTTTTTTAACCCTTACAACGCTGAATTTTCAAATGGAATATTCCAAAATTCAAATAGGTCAAGCTTATGGTGAATATTTAGGGATGTATCCTAAAGAAAAGTGTAACATGACAAACAGTGCAGACCCTGATGAGAGGGCTTCCCTAGGAGCCCTCTCATCTGGGTCTACACTGTTTGCAAAGGACATTAGTGACTCGTGTCCCGCACTGTAAGGGTAAAAAACGGAGTAAGAATTAAGTTTGCGATGTGGGTGTTATTGAAGAACTCTATTATACTCGATGTTTGACCTGGATCTATTAATCCAACCTATAGGAGCTTTCTGCATTACAGTTGACCTGCATTGAGCTACCACCTGCCTTACAGGCCAATAATTAGACTTCTGTTTTGATGACCGCTTAAGGCATTCCATGGGATGTACAGCAACTCTCCTCTAAACCAAAAGGTTCAAATTAGTATCGGTGTCAATCTGAAAGACAGGTTGCAGCTTAATGCAGGATGAAAGTAATGCAGAAAGCTCCTCTGGGAGCTTTCTGCTTGACTTTCATTCTGCATTAATTCTTTCGCTGCCAATGTCGCATCTGTGATTACCTATGCAAACAGTTTGGATCGAGGTGAGACGCCGAGTAACTCGACGTCTCATCATGATCCAAACTGTTTGTTACTGTGATTATATTTTTAAAACAAAAATGAGGAAAATTAAAAAAAATTGTAGCAGACGACAAAGTTAGCAGACGACAAAATGAGTTGAGCAGCCACATGCCTAAAATAAATAAAGTTTTTCTTTACCATAATTCCGGTTTAAAGATGTTTTACTGTACTGGGTGGAGAACAAATAATAGTATTTGGTCTTATGGAAATGCAAACATGCTAGGACTTATCAAAGTTTTACATAAATCTCACACGCAACACGGTGAAACTTTGCGAGCAGGTTAAACAAACGAGTCAGACCACGGCAGAATGTGTAGTTTGGTTTCAGCCGTTGTGCTTACATTGTTGATCCAGATCATCGCGAAGTAGAGTTCAAATGGCAAACATTCGAACGTCTGTGGTTTAATTGTTAAACGTGCATTAATATTCAAATATTAAAATAGTTTAATGAATATCCATGTAAGAAATTTGAATATTTATTAGCTGTATCTATATAGTGAGCATGAGAAAATACTGTAGAACCAGGACTATATCATTTCAAAAGCAAACAGAGCAGACCCTGCTCCTACTAGAGTCGTCTGATCTGAATATAACCTGTTTTCTCTATGTTGTAACCACTCTTCGAGACGATTCTAAAGAGTGGTCATAGTATAGGGTTTGGCGGAGAAACAATATAGCTATTCTTGAAAATGTTTAAATTTACGCATCTTATTTGGACATTTGGTTTTACAAAATTATCAAATAATTCTTTTACATTCTTATCTTCAAAAATTCGTTAGATTAAAACACATTCTGAAAGTATGGTACGGGTATGTTTAATTTCACTGTGTTTCATTTTTCCGCAAACACATTAAATAGTGAGGAATTTGATTACAGAAGCACTGATAGACGCTCAAATTATCGTGTGTGGTTTTTTTTCAAGAACAGTTCTTTTACTTCTCTTCCAAACCATACGTTGTGACCACACTCTAGAATGGCCTTAAAGAGAGTGTTCACGACATAGGATTTGGTGCTGAAATGACGATTTTACTAAAAATGTACAGTAAAACCTCTCTATAACGGCCACTAAATTACATCAAGTATTTTGTGTTAAAGGCAGGTGGTTGCTTAAAGCAAGGTGAAAGTAAATCAGAACGCTCCTATAGGAGCGTTCTGTTTTACTTTCACCT
Organism: Azorinus chamasolen; assembly: GCA_963576725.1. Classification (NCBI taxonomy): domain Eukaryota; kingdom Metazoa; phylum Mollusca; class Bivalvia; order Cardiida; family Solecurtidae; genus Azorinus; species Azorinus chamasolen. Next base: position 51,036,895 of record OY755243.1, on the reverse strand, counting down.
TGCTTTAAGCAGCCCCCTGCTCTAAATACCAACTAATTAACACAATTTAGTGGACGTTATAGAGAGGTTTTACTGTATTTGGTATACGTCACTCTATCACTGGTTGTTTTAACCCTTTACCCCATGAATATTTATGCAAGACATAATGGCATCATGAATATTGATTTGGTTAGTTTTGTAATAGCACATGGACACAGAAATACGTATTTGGACTTTACAGAAACTGTAGAATCATATCTTTATTATATCATAAGCGAACAGAGCATACCCTACTCAGACGGTTCCTATACGAGCCGTCTGATCCGGGTCTACTCTGTTTGCAAAGGCGTAGTGAAGCAAATTTATTAAGAAAAGGGTTAACTGATAGGCAATCTCATAGGCTAAGAGCTCTATATAAAAAAACATGAGTGACAGTAGAACAGAATAGTACACCAGACTACGTCATTGATGCAGACGACAATTTACGTTGTCTATTGATTACACGCTTGTGATAGCATTTTGTCGACGCAAAGGCCAAATCTGGCCGACTCTTGTACTTTGGCCGTCTGTACAAATTTTGGCACATCATCGCTAGCAAAATTGCTAAGTCATTTTGTGCCTAATTGATTTCAAATCACAAGTGTCGTGTGTTAGCTACTATCATTTCGGATTCATCAATATAATTAATTGACCTATACTGGTGAAAAATAGCCCCAAGTAAAATAGTCATCCACAATAGATGTTTGCCCATTCTGGGATGAGTTGGCGATTTCTTTGCTTTCGCGTGTCCTCAATCTCACTCAAGGTGATCGTGTTGGTTTTTATGCTGGAATAGGTAAACTGGTGTTGATCCTTATCCTGTAGTAAAATGGAATCTGCTAAAACACCAAATGTTGCAGTTTTGTTTAATCTATTGAGAAAATGTTTACAGTAAACCCCCTCTAAATCGGATGTTAAATTTAGTATAAATATAAGTCTTGGAGACAGGTGGCGGCTTGATGCAGGGTGCAAGTAATGCAGAAAGCTCCCCCAAGAGTTTTCTGCATTACGTTCACCCTGCATTAAGCATTACGTTTTACTCCAACTCTGATCATTCACAAGCTTTAGAAGGAACTAAAACTCAGGTGAATGTATGTATATTTATAACACTGAAGCAAAATAACCATCGCACATGTACATGCACAATAGGTATCGAATCTGTTGGAAGGGACCACTTAGTGAATAAATAATTACAGTAAAACCTCTCTATAACGACCACTAAATTATGCTAATTAGTTGGTATTTAGGGCAGGTGGCTGCTTAAAGCAAGGTGAAAGTAAAACAGAACGCTCCTATAGAAGCGTTCTGTTTTACTTTCACCTTGCTTTAAGCAGCTACCTGCCTTTAACACAAAATACTTAATGTAATTTAGTGGCCGTTATTGAGAGGTTTTACTGTATGTGGCTTTACAAAAGTAGATAACTGCTCAGCATGTTGCAATAGAATCTGTATTAGCGGTCCTTCATTTATTGAATATATCTGTCTTCAAAAGCATGTGGATGCTTAACGCAGGGCAAAAGTAATACGGGAGCTTTCTGCATTAATATTGACCTATATTAAGCTACCACCTGCCTAACAAACCCATGATTAGGCATCTTTTTTGTTGGCCGCTTAAGACAGGTTGTACGGTACTTCATGATTAACCCCCTAACGCCTTTGCAAACAGAGTATATCCACATGGCCGTCTGAGCAGAGTCTACACTACAAATGTATTTACAGAGTATGTCGTTTGTGCCATGGTCAAAATTCCTTTATTCATAAAGTATTGTTCTTGCATCGCTTTCGTTCTGCAATAAGACGTCAGTTAAGACATTCTGCTGTTTCACCTTGAACTATTTAACTTTCGTTTCTCCTGTTTGTCTAATAAATATAAATACGCATAGAGTCGTGTTTTGCTAACCCCGAGAAAATTTAACCCTTGTGCGAAACCACAAAAACCTTTCACACTTTCTCGTTAAATTTGATTATTTAAAAATCCAATTTTATGATAATATTATACCCAGCAAGCGGTCAACTGTAGCCTCACGCAAATATAGAAACTATCCAAGACCACGCGAGGTGGTGAAATGAGCATACGACAGAACCTGTCCTTAGCGGTCATTTATTTATATGACTCTTACAAAGCAGGTGGTTGCTTAATGCAGGGCAAAAGTAATGCAGAAAGCTCCTATAGGAGCCTTCTGTATAACTTTTGACCTGCATTAAGCTACCACCTGCCTTACAGACCAATGATAAGACATCTTTTTGATGGTATCTTAAAACAGGTTCTAAAAACCTCTACATATCGATATTTTGATGAATAAACAGATGGTCGCTTAATGTAGAACGAAATTAATGCAGAAAGTTCCTTTTTGATCTTTCTGAATTACTTTGGTTCTGCATTAAGCTCTCATCTGTCTTCCAGATCAGTATTTAGACTTCACTTGAGCGACCGGGTTGGATAAGTTTTACTTTACTTCGTTTTTAGAAAGCCCCTATGTCTGAAGAGTTTTCTATTTCTTGTTTATTTACCTTCTGCATATTAGGAAATTGTGGTTAGCTACTTGTGGAGGATTGATTTATCGCTAAGATGTGACAGGTCTATATGTGGCCTTGTTTGAACTGGCAAACTGGCGAACCGGACTAAAGTCGTTCTAGATAAGATCTAAACTCTTAACGAGCGGGGACCGAGAATTTGAGAACTTGGCATTCAATGTAGATCCAGATCAAAGAGCTCCTGGTGAAACCCTTTGAGCAGGATCTGCAGTGGTTGTCATAAAAAGCATTTACCTCAGTTGTAATAATTTTATGCAGTGTTTTGTTTCATTAATATTCAGAAAGGGAGGGGCCAGTTTTAATCATTCAGCAGATTCAGTATTAACTTGGATGAAATGTAATATTAGATTGACAAGTTGATATATTAATCGCACTTCTTATTTATATTTCTCCGTCAGTTGGAAAAAATGAAATTGAGTAAATAATTGACCATCTTATGAACTAGTTTCGCTACGAAAGAATGTCCATTTGAATAACCGCAAAAAAACCTTATACACATAATGTTCAAAACAGATGACTCGTCACTGGCAACAATGGGACCTATCTGATAGCATGGCTTGGAGGGGAAATAGATGTTGACTTTATAAATGAAGTTAGACGTAGACCCTTGTAGCGTATTCAAATAAGCACAGTACGGTATAGGCACAGATAAGATGCGTAAATTAAGACATTTTCTAAAATAGCTCCTTTATTTCTCCACCAAACACTATGTTGTGACCACTTTTTAGAATCGTCTCGAAGAGGCGATTCTAAAGAGTGGTCACAGCATAGGGTTTGGTGGAGAAATGACGATTGTAGTATTTGAATATGCACCTTTATCTCTAGCTCTGATTATTATTCGTCGATTTGTGAGACAGATTGGTATACTAGCTGAACTTGCAAGGCAAAGGTATTAGCTACGAACTGCTCTTTGAGAATAGGGGTCTGATTACATTGCAGACAATGCAGACTCTCCAATCAGACATCAGTATCCATGCATATAAAGCTTTTTAGTTGAGTCTGAGTTCGTTCTCAAGCTTTTGATTGGTCAGATTTGAGCCCTCAAGCTTTTGATTGGTCAGATTTGAGCCAAAGGCTCAAATCTGACCAATCAAAAACTTGAGAACGAACTCAGACTCAACTAAAAGTTTTATAAGCATGGACCCTGATCTATAGTGAGGTATCTTGTCAATATTTACGCTATATATAAGAAAAGAGATCAAATAACCTGTCGTCGAACAATGCAGACCATGATATGACGAATTGTCAGAGACGGGACATGTTGGTTGTTGTCTACACGTTTTCCCCAAGAGAGAGAGAGGTTCATATACAACATGTACACACAGCCCTCTCACCAAGAGACGGAAGTTGTAAAAAGTTCGAAGAGTTAATTCTTTATTTGTTGAATACTCACGAAATACTCCACACATAATGAACATTAATTAATGTAACTATTTTGATAATTCCCACAACAACAGAAAAACAACAACTGAAAAACAACAACAAACACAACAAACAAACAAAAGTTGTGTTGTATAATTATGTATTGTCATGACTGGAGAGAATCGTATTTTAAACAGAACAAACCCTGATCAGGCAGTTCCTACAGGAGCTGTCTGCTCTGGGTCTGCTCTATTTGCAAACATGTGAACACGTAGGATTATAAAGTGAACGATTAAGCGAATGCGCTGAATCCAAAATGTATTTGGTTCACAGACTATCTGGTAACTTGTATTTTAAAGTTTGGCGGTAAAACTGTTCCTTATCGCCAGGTCAAAGCCCTTCGTGATTACTGTGTTTAGCTATTGGCTGTTCCAGAGTGTGTTATCGTCACTACATTGTACTATTAGTTCTCTTTTGCCCTTCATTTCTTAATCTTCTTAATTGCCTTCTGCTTGATCAAATGTCGTCTGCTTTCAGTCTATAACAAAATAGTTCCTTCATTGAAGTTGGTAGATTCAATGACGTCGGTGCTTGACAGCAGATGCGTTCGGATATATATCTGGAATGATACGCGTCCGATCTGGATCCAAAGGGTTTGAATAAAAGTCCAGACAATGTGTGAACTAAGTGTAAATAGTTTACACGCCACAATGCTGTTAAACATTATCCCGCGCAAACATTCAGCCATTTAAGGTATACAAAACACGTTTTTATTTGATGAAAAGAGCCCTTGTTGATATTTCTTATTCGTATCGTGATTTCTAACACACTGTTCTCAATGCCTTGTGAACTTTGATGTCTCGGAATGCGAAATTGAAAAAAGTCCTTGGTAGAAGAAGGGAACGTAGTTACATCGCTACTGTTTAACTCTTTCGCTGTCAATGTCGCATCGGTGATTATCTATGCAAACAGTTTGGATCCAGATGAGACAGCGAGTAACTCGGCGTCTCACCAGGATCCAAACTGTTTGTTACTGTGACTGTTGTTTTACAAAATAATGAGGAAAAATAAAAAGTTAAAATTGTAGCAGATGACAAAGTTTGCATCCGACACCAGAGGAGGGTTAACGGTTCTTGTCACCGAACCAAACGTTGTTGATTATGTGTGTAGGAAATAATTAAATAATGAATTTTTATTTTCTGACTTTTTGTAATGGTATAGAAACACAATATGTTTTGGTCATTAACAAACATAGCATATCCTATCAGACGCCAATTAATGAATCTTTTGATTTGGGTCTGCTCTGTTTGCTAAATCGCCAAAAATATCTTTATCAGGTAAATGGTTAACAAGGAAAGAACTCGAGTGAATGATAATTTTCATTAACTGTAAGGAGTTCAATGCACTATTGAATTGTATGAGTTTAAGTCATCAATTATTAAGGAATTCAAGTTACTGCTGGTTTGTATGAGTTTAAGTCGTCAACTATCAACCAATTTTATGTACTGTTGAATTGTATGACATGATCGCTAAAGGCATATTCTACTGTACTGTTAACTCATTACCCCATAGAATATTCTAGATCAAACCTTTTTTAATTAATCTACCGAAAAGGAGCATTAACTAGAGGAAAGGATTTTTTTTAGAATTTTGTAATTTGAAACCATTGTGATAATTTGAGCATTTGCTCCTATAGGAGCAAATGCTCTATTTATCACAATGGTTTCACAATGTGAATTTTAAAGAGGCGCAAACATGCGTCACTAGGGGGCAATGTGTTAAATAAGTTCAGAAGGACATACACGCTGACAAATCAACAGACCGACAATGAACAAATAGGCAATTACATTTTGTACACAGAAAACGGACACGAACAGATAAATAGAAACAAAGGCAGACACAAGCAGACACTCTGCCTTGCACATAAATAAACGCAAAAATATAACCTTCTAGAAACAGAAATCGATACACCGACATACACGCACGAAAGGACAGACAGAAGGACAAAGAGAATAAGAAAGAAAGATAAGATATTTATCCCGGGTACTAAATTTCGACATTGGTGGTGTGGATATAGTTTACGGTAGCCGACACAGGTCGTTCACATAATCGATTGAAAACAAGATAAAATTGTTTCAACCTTTAACCTATCTGTAAAAAAATAATGTCTGCTCAAATTTGGATCTGGTGCAAAAATTGTGTACTTCCGATTGGAACAAGCTTTTAAGAATATCTTGGCCGAGTGTCAAACAGCTTGGATCCTGATGAGATGCCGATTCATCAGGATTCAATATGTTTGCAAATACGAGTCAAGTGGCAGATAGCGGGATGAGAGTTAGCCCTTATTATGGTATTAGAGAAAATATTATCACTTGCAAACAGTCTAGATCTAGATAGTATGCCGAGCTACTCGGTATTTCACTAGGCCCTGGACTGCTTGGTGCTAAGATTATTGTTTTTGAAAAGAAACTCAAAAATGGGGGATTTCTCATTTAAATTCTGCAGACGACACTCTTTGCAGACGACAATTAAGTAGAAAATAGTAAGACATCCTCGTGCTGTAGGTCGGGGTCAAAGGGCACATACCAATGTTGACACAGTTTTTTACAACTGCTGTTTGGGTCAAATCTGATTATGATACTCCCTTAAATCCCTTCAATATTTTCAAAATATAACTTACAAGAGGAAGATAACAACGGTCGGGCTGATTAAAATACCAACGTGTTCAATACAAAGCTATACGTGAACTCATTATCTCATGAATATTTATACAAACATTCATTACTTCATGAATATTCATAAACTGAATTTTTATAATTGTAACTTTGCTCATGGCAGAATTGTAGAATCATATTGATTGTATTTCATAAGCAATCAGACGGCTCCTACATGAGTAGTCTGATCTGGATCTACTCTGTTTGCAAAGGGGTTAAAGAGAAAAAGAGAAGTTTTTGAAAGTTTTGTTGGTAACAAATTACCAATTTAAGGACAGTCGTACCTAGACTTACTTCAGATACAAATATTCCCGACACATATTTAAACATTGCTATTGCTCTCGTGAACATGAGTTTTGTTTCAACCTATTAATTATATTGCTTATCTTTAAGAAATTATCCATTTTCGATGTTACATATAAAGTTAACAATTTGGCTACGGTGCATGGGTATACACTGGCATTTACAAACAGTGTAGAACAACATCCGATTGCTCTTACAGGAAACCTCCGATCCAGGTTTGCGATGTTTGTCACTCAGAATCCTGTCGTATCTAGTATAACCTTTCACATTAAATAGACTATACCATCAGGACATGATGGATTATTCCACTTTAATCATTCAGTAATCAATGCATTTAGTTGTCGACAGGCGAAGCTTTTTTATAGCACAAGCATGGTAACATTTACAGTAAAACCTCTCTATAACGGCCACTAAATTGTCTTAATTAGTTGGTATTAAGGGCAGGTGGCTGCTTGAGGCAAGGTGAAAGTAAAACAGAACGCTCCTATAGGAGCGTTCTGTTTAACTTTCACCTTGCTTTAAGCAGCCACCTGCCTTCAACACAAAATACCTGATGTAATGTAGTGGTCGTTATAGAGAGATTTTACTGTATTAACCCTTTACTCCATAAATATGCCTTTCTACGCCTTTGCAAACAGAGTAGACCCAGATCAGACGGCTCCTGTAGGAACCGTCTAACCAGAGTCTGCTCTGTTTGCTCATGGAATAATATAAAACGGATTCTACTGTTTCTGCTTCCTTAAACAAATCACGTGTTAATAATCTAATTGATATCCATGGCGTCATCATCTCTAACATGGATAGTCATGGAATAAAGGGTTAACACAGTAGGCTAAACACAGGTGGACAAATGTGAATACAACATAATTTTGTCCCGTATTAAACTACCAACCGTTTTAAAGCTCCAATGATACTTTAATGTTCATTTTTGTGTAACAGTGTCAGAGACACACTCCCTACGGAGTACAGAGTGTAATTTATCACAGCTAAACTCATAACATACAAATATGTCCATTAATGTCTATCTAAGGCTGGTAATTAAATCTTAAGCCAAATGAGCAGTTGGGCTTATCATTTCACAACGTTTTAGTAAGTAATTAATTGAGCACTGTGAGTTGGTAGCCTTGGAATTCAAAAAGGCAGTCATGCTTCTCTGTGGTGAGATAAACATAGACAATGTCATATACATAGACTGGATGAAATGTGACGACTGCCATGAAAACCTAACTGTCTTTTAACAATCTCGGCAAAAAACAAGGAAACTCTGGCTTATAACGTAAAACTTAAACGGCATATACAGTAAAACCTCTCTATCACGACCACTAAATTGTGTTAATCAGTTGGTATTTTGGGCAGGTGGTTGCTTAAACCAAGGTGAAAGTTAAACAGAACGCTCCTATAGGAGCGTTCTGTTTTACTTTCACCTTGCTTTAATCAACCACCTGCCTTTAACAAAAAATACTTGATGTAATTTAGTGGTCGTTATAGAGAGGTTTAACTGTACAATGTAGACAAGAGTAGTAGATGGGTTCTACTGTACTAATTACCCATGGGTACCTATAGGTGGTTGCTTAATGCAGGCAGTTCCTTTGGGAGCTTTCTCAATTACCTGTGCCCTGCATTAAACTACCAGGTGCCTCAAAGACCCGTAGTTAAACTTCTTATTACACATGTAATGGTCGCTTAAGACAGATTTTACTGTATTCTGTCTCTTATACATGTAGTTTAAAGTAGCAAAAATCGGAGGAACTCTGCCTCTAAACAGGTTCCAGTGTCAGCCATAAACGAAATGATTGTCTTTTATTGCTCGAAATGTTATTGCTATTCAAATATACATTCACATAATAAATACTCGTACGCCCCCACAAATGACAAGCTATGTTAACTATATACGATAGGTAAATTCCCAGTCTTCAAGCTTACTTTGTAATGACAGACACTCAGACGCAGCCGTTGAAATATTATGGACGTTGAACTGAAAAAAAAATTGTCTGGACGAAAACCAGCTGTTCACAGTCTTAGAATTTTGCATATGTCTCTACCCACGCCGTTTGGTGAATATATTTAGATTCATAGAGCAATAGGTGCATATCGTCTTTTCTCCACCAACCCCTATATTGCGAACGTCTTTCGAGACGATTCTAAAGAGTGCGAATTCAAATACTAAAATCGTCATTTCCTCACCAAACCATATGCTGTGACCACTCTTTAGAATCGTCACTACGAGACGATTCTAAAGAGTGGTCACAACATAGGGTTTGGTTGAAAAATAAAGGATTTATTATTGAAAATGTTTTAATTTACGCATCTTATCTGGACCTTTCTATAATTATGTTATCATATAGATGTAATGCGTATGTCACGATCTCATCACACGCTATAATGGCGACGTTATGATGTACCTAGGAGAACAGTAAAGACCCATATAAGACGTCGGGTATATGTAACTCAGCGTACCTCACCAGGATACAAACTATTTGACACTCTTATTGAACTTTCGAAGATAATGAAGTAAAAACAGCAAAACCTTTCTATAACGGCAACTAAATTACATCAAGTATTTTGTGTTAAAGGCAGGTGGCTGCTTAAAGCAAGGTGAAAGTAAAACAGAACGCTCCTTAGGGTTCTGTTTTACGTCCACCTTGCTTTCAGCAGCCACCTGCCCTAAATACCAACTAATTAACACAATTTAGTGGCCGTTATTGTGAGGTTGTACTATAATGAATTTCAGAGTTGCAACAGACGACATCGCTTTGCAGATGATGCTTATACCTTTGGGTGAAATGAGAGTATACAATGTTTTGTCACGATTCAGAGTAAAATATCGAGAAACCTGACGTCGGTTTTGCATGTTAGTTTTTACGCCACCTACATAGAAAAATCTAACTAAATCTAATAGAATATACGAGCACTGTAGATACCAGGAAATCTAAGTATTATGTCATTTATTATATTCTTATATTTCCCTGCCAACTCTTGTCTTGCTGTTACCCACTAGAATCGCCTCGGATAGGCGACCCTAATGCACGGCAGCAAGATGGGGGATTGATTGAGATATATATTTTGAGAACAGTATACAATTTATCTAGAGCCCTGAATTGCTATTTGTCAGATTCAATTCTTTGCGTTGTTTTCACGCAGGCAGTATTTTACTTTGGCCAAAATACAATTTCTTTGAAATGTTATCCCTTTTCGAGCTGAAAAGGGTGTTTAATAAAATCATGATACAGCTACTTTTGTTGAGAAACTATCGACCGAATATCAAATAGCTTGGACCCAGATGAGACGCCGAGTTACTCCAGGATACCGAGTTACTCGGCGTCTCATCTGGATCCAAGTTGTTTGAAAATGTTAGCCAGTCCGTGTTTAGCATGAGAAGGATACCATTCTTGTTCTAAGTGGGCGTATGCATAGTTTAAGAAAATTTCAATATTTTGCAGTTTTATTTTTGTTTGTAAGATTTTTTCCACAAGTTTATTAATCGCACATGTCGACATCTAATCCAGTTCAGAGCTATTCATTCATTCCAAAAGATCGTGCGAAGACATGGAGTAGGTACGGACCATCTGTTTACTGTCATAAATAATAGAGCATAGTTTATTTAGGTAGATAACAGACATGAAGTAAATATTTCATTCAGTTCGATTTGGCTGCAATGTCGATGAAAAGTTAATTTGAAAAACCCAAACACGTTGCAGATAATTTCCAGCTGCTGAAAGACAGGACTTCCTGCTGCAGTAACACGTTTTCGTTGCACGTCTTTGCATATATCGTGCGGAAAAAAACGGTGCTTATATCGTGTATACATATATCATGTGTTTCATATACATTTGTACCACATAAACGATACGATAAACGGTGTACATGTACGATATATCGTAAAGATAAAATATCATACCGTTTATATCGCACTGTATATAGCAGTCACATGCGTAAAAAGATCTAAATTCTCTTTTGCTAAATGTCTGGTTTAAAGGGGATTTACTGTACATTAAAGTTGGATAAAGTGATATATAATTCGAGACGATTCTAATGAGTGGTCACAGTATATGATTTGGCGGAGAAATAAAGGAGCTATTAACCCTTTCGGCGCCAAATTTCTAATTGTCGTCTGAAATCCAAGTTTGTTAAATCATTCAGTAAAATAAGGAAATGAGATAAATAAATGCAAATTTCAAAGGAATAAAGCACATATATAGAAATAGAGATTGAGACAAATAGTGAAGTCCCTGACCAGACGCCGCCTTGAAAAGGCGGCGTTTGATATGGGACTGCACTCTTTGTCGTGGTGCATTTACTCGACTGTGGCGGTGAAAGGGTCAAAATAACACCGGAGATGCGATTCTAATGAATAACTGCAATACATTGTTTGGCGGAGAAATATTAAATATAATTTACTTAGATTCTTAAAATGGCTATTTCTAACCAACACCCTACCTTGCCACTGCTCATTAGAATTACATCGGAGAGGCGATTCTACTGAGTAGCTACAAGGTGCAGTTTGACAGAGAACTATTAAACATACTTTACTTAACTTACATAAATACTCATCTTACCTACAGCTCGGATGATTGTTCGAATATGATTTGAGCTGATCATTGGTTGTTAGCTCGCCATTGTCAACAGGCCAAGTACTTGTCAACATTTGATCAAGTATCAGTGTTTTATAACAGGCCTAATTCAACAGGTGTGGATCACAATCTATTGGATATAAATTTATGACCCTCCAATCAAAAAAAGTAGTCCAAAATCTAGATCTGCGATATCAGCCCTTTTCTTGCTAAGCAAATTGTATGCGTTTACTTTCAATCTCCTTCTTTATAAACAGTTTGTTAAAATGTTTAGTTTTACACAGCTGATAGGCTGGCAAACAGTGTAGATCCAGATGAGGTACATATTTTCAGGGGTTCCGTGAGGATTCAAACTGCTTTCAAATGTGATTCAGGTTGCGGCTAATGTAATAAGGGTTATGTCTAAAACCTACAGTATAATCCTTCTAAACCGGACGTCCAATTTAGTATAAATATCGGTCTTGGAGACAGGTGGCAGCTTAATGCAGGATGTAAATCATGCAGAAAGCTCCTCTAGGAGCTTTCTGTGTGACTTTTACCCTTCATTAAGCAACCACTTGCCTAAAAGTATCTTAGTTCCTCTCTACTAGAATTCCGGTTTATACGGGTTGTATTGTATATGATAACTGGGTATAAACCCTTTACATAATGCATATTAATGTAAGAAATAATGTCATTATGAATATTAATTAGATTAAAATCTTAATGGCATGTAAAGTTTAAACACAATGATGTTTGGTCATGGCAGAAACTGTAGAATACTATCAATATTATTTCATGAGCAAATAGAACAGATCCTGATCAGACAGTTCTGATAGGAGCCGTCTGATCTGAGTCTTCTATGTTACAACAGTTTTCAGAATGCGAGGGTTAAAACATGTTACATGTATGCGGTCCACACACAAAAAACAAAATGTACTTTTTGTAATTGGTGGAAATATGTTCTTATGAAATCTGTGTATTAAATCTTTTTTATAGAAAAATAAAACGTCAATTCGTATTAAATGCCAACAAGAATAAATTGTCGTGGGTCGACGAACATACACACATGTAGATCTTGCCACAGACCACAGCTGTTTTAACCCTGTCTTTGATGTATACGTTTTCTGACGCTTTTGGAAACAGAGTAGACCCAGCTCAGACGGTTTCTGTAGAGTATGTTCTGTTTGCTTATGGAATTATATACATGTAGATCTGATTCTGGAGATAGTTTCTGCCATGGCTAAACAGTAAACACTTCCGTGCTCATATACTATCATAAAGACCAGCTAAGAAACGCATTTCTTACTAGTACAGTAAAACCTCTCTATAACAACCACTAAATTGTGTTGATTAATTAGTATTTAAGGCAGATGACTGCTTAAAGCAAGTAAAACAGAACGCCCCTATCACCTTGCCTGAATCAGCCACCTGCTTTTAACACAAAATATTTGACGTAATTTAGTGGCCGTTTTAGAGGGGTTTTACTGTAGTTACATGTAATTTAATTAGTATTCGTGATAGGTTGAAGACTTTACCATGAATCATTATAAAGTAAAGGGTTAAATTCTCTATCCGCATACAATGCATTCTTGATAGTCTATTCAAAGAGTTTTGACTAATCACCATCGAAACCGTCAGACATTTTGACTTTACGTAAATGAAATACATGACGAAGAAACACTTATCGTGAGAATTGCACAGAGAGCAAAGACTGAACTGATTATGTTAAATATATCTTGTGTAATTCAGTCTACAAACTTTTGAAACCATTTTCAGCAGACGACACGGGCAAAGCAGAATAATATCATTTATAATGTCGTCTGCGGTATTAACATCAGCGGCTTTAATTCTAATGGCATAGCTGCCAAAATTTGTTTTCGAACGCATGCACAGAACGTCATACAGTGCAGATCCTGATTAAGGCGCTGACTGTTTGCGAATGCCGTCACGAACTCTTAGGAGAAATAACAAGCCAAAAGTAAATGAAACAGCAGAAGTACGAGGCTCACAACAGACGACATAGCATAATAGCCCGTCCTTCTAACCCGAAACATGACCTGGGAGAAATGCAATTCGCGTGTGGTCTTTTGGTATGCAAGGAATACTCGACATTAGACGGTAATTTTGCCTTTATCGTAATAGTTACTAAATCACATGACCTAAATAACCCTTCTCATGTTGAACAAATAAAGTCTGCTAAAATCTTGATGTGTTACAATAAGTACTGATACCCGATTTGTTATTTTAAGGATCTATTGAGCGAGTGCTAAACAGTTTAGATCCTGATGAGACGTCGAATTACTCGGCTTCTCGTCTGGATCCAAGCTGTTTCGCAAATGTCCGTCTGGTCGCGGTTAGCTGTATATTGTTTCCATTCCTTAATCATCACAATAATTGCTGGTTTCTTTAAAAGGAAATTTCTATAATTACGTTTTAGTATCTAAACCTTTTATGACAGACGACAATACAGTAGACGATAGTAGCTCGGCAGACGAAAGGTTAACCCTTTTCCCGCCAAACATAATTCGTCTGCTAAGAATATCATCTGTGAACTAGGTTTCAAAGCAGAGTTTTCTTCAATTATATTTTCAAAAGCATCACCAAGGTGTCAAACAGTTTGGATCCTGATGAGAATCCGAGTTTCTGTTCGTCTCATCTGCACCCAAAGCGTTTGCAGATGATATCACAATTTCGGCAAAAGTTTTAATTGATAGATATGCAGTCATGCACGAGTCTCTCCTATCAAACGTCAAATTTTAAGCATACCTCCCCAAAATAATGGATTGTATAAATTCGATTTGAAAACAAGATAAATGGTTTTCTATTACTCTAGTTTTCTTGTCTCTTGCCAGGTCTTATACGACAGCATTACGTATTTTATCATTTTTTGGTATTAAAAATCATAAATGTAGACAAAACTATAAAAAAATAATATGAAAAATGCAAAGCCGCCTTACTAGTAACGAAACTGATCATTCATTTACAGACAGTGATGTTTTATAAGATCGCCACCAGAATATGTGTCTCCGGGTTTTGCGAACCGTGTAGACTCTAGATCAGATATCGCTTCAAGATGGCGATGCCTGATCAAGGTCTACACTGTTTTACACTCATCAGAAGTCTACACGCAAGTTTTACGCCGTTCATTGATCAGCTATGCTTGCAAAGCACATGTGACACATTTTCCCGTGCTGCAACTCAGTCATACAGTAGAACCTATCTTAACCCGTTGCCTTATGTTAGCACATTTTGACGCATCTGCAACCAGAGTAGACCCAGATCAGATGGCTCCTATAGGGGCCGTCTGATCAGAGTCTGCTCTGTTTGCTTATGTGTAATATATATCTGATTCTACAGCTTCTGCCTGAACCAAAATGTCCTGTGTTCATATGCCATTATAAAAATTAATCTTATTAATATTCATGACGTCATTATTTCCTACATGAATATTAATCAGGGAAAGGGTTAAGCGGCCATTAAAAAAAGTCTAAATCTGGACTTCTCAAACAGGTGGTGGCCTAACGCAGGACAAATGCACATTTACCCTGCATTAATTAACCACATGCTTTTGAAGAGTCCCATGATCAATAAATAAATGGCCGCTTAAGACAGGCTCTACTGTACGTCACACCATTCAGCACTCTGATCATGTATCTAAGCAAAACAAATACAGTAAAACCTTTCTATAACGGCCACTAAATTGTGTTAATTAGTTGGTATTATGGGGAGGTGGCTGCTTAAAGCAAGGTGAAAGTAAAACAGAACGCTCCTATAGGAGCGTTCTGTTTTACTTTCATCTTGCTTTAAGCAGCCATCTGCCTTTAACATGTAAGTACGTGATGTAATTTAGTGGCCGTTATAGAGAGGTTTTACTGTATCTTACATAAACACGCATTTTTTAGAAACGAGGATAAATCAATCTCCATGTAATGATCCTACCCTAGGCATCCTTTAGATATGCATTCCGTATTAAGTACACCCCTTTAAAGTGACCACTCTTTAGATATGCATTCCGTATTAAGTGCACCCCTTTAAAGTGACCACTCTTTAGATATGCATTCCGTATTAAGTGCATCCCTTTAAAGTGACCACTCTTTGAACAAACATACACAGTAATATACATTACTTTCGTCCTGCATTAAGCTACCGCCTGTCGTTATGACCCAGGATTAGACCTCGTGTTGGTGACCACTTTAGAGGAGTTGTTCTATATATTGTTTGCGTCCCTTCTTAACCCATTTCCTCATATTGACGACTTTTGACGACTCTGTAAAAGTCACTTTGTGAAACCATTGTGATAAATAGAGCATTTGCTCCCATAGGAGCAAATGCTATCACAATGGTTTCAAACTACAACATTCTAAAATGTTCCCTTTCTCTATTTAATGCTCCTTTTCGGTAGATTTATTCAAAGAGGTTGGATCTAAAATAGCCTATGAGGGAAAGAGTTAAGAAGCCAAACAACAATTTGAAAACTGAAAGGTTGTTTAATTTATAGTCGATGACCTATTACTCTAATCCCACTATTCGCGACTTGACTTACGGATCATCCACAAACAGCTTGAATCCAATGTGACGAACAGTAACCTGGCGTCTCATCAGGATCCAAGCTGTTTGACACTGGGTCAATGATTTCTCAAGAGTTCGGTCGAATCAGAAGAAGTTATTATATGGGTATAAGCTTTGTTTCATTTCCAATGTATCATCATTTTAACCTATTAGTGCATGAATATTCATATACATATTTGCGCCATGAAGATTAAAAAGCTAATGTTTTAATATTGACTCGTGAACATAGGACGTTTTGGCTATGACAGAAACTGTAAAATCAGGTATACATTATTCCGTAAGCAAACAGAACAGGGCCTGAACAGACGGCTCAAGCAGGGGCTGCCTGATCTGGGTCTACTCTATTTGCAAATACACTAAAATGCGTTTCTGTCAGGTAGAGAGCTGATAAGGTAAACTGACAATATGACAGTAATGGGTAAATATTTCATAAGCTTCAATACAATTTGCGTTCCTTTTATGTCACATTTTTGGTGTTTTTATTCAGTTCGGGTTACGTAATTTAGAAATATGAAACATGGCTTTATTGCAGTTGACATACTTTTATTCGATAAAATGTCGCTCATATTCTGTATTGTGTTCATGTGATCATTATGGTCTGACACACAAGCGAAAGTTTACACAGACTAAATGCAGTTGCGGATCAAAGACTTAACTTCTAAGGTATAGGTAAGATAAGATGATCTGGGTCTACTCTGTTTGCAGATGCGTCAAAATGCGCTTATGGTTAACCCTTTCCCTGTTCTATATTTAGTCTAAATTTCAATATGAATATTCATGACAAAATTGTTATAATGAAATATTGAATGTGGAACATTGTAGCCATTTTAGTATCTAAAGAAACAGATCTATCAATGCATTAGCAAACAGAGCAGACCCAGATCAGACAGCTCCTACAGAAGCCGTCTGATCTGGGTCTTCCCTGATTGCAAATACAGTAAAACCTGTCTACAATGACCATACAAAAACGTATAACTCTCTGTTTAAGGCAGGTGGTATCTTAATACAGCACGACGGGTATACAGAAAACTTCTCTAGGAACTTTCTGTATTACCGGTACTTTCGTCCTGCATTAAGCAACCACCTGCTGTTATAGATTCAATGGTTTATTCATTAATGGTCGCTGAAGGCAGTTTCTACTGTACACGAAAGGCGTTTATATGAACGAAAGGGTTTAAATCAAACATGTTTTAACAATTATCTCTATAATCCATACCCTAATGAATATTCGTGTAAGAAATAATGACTGGATGATAACAACTTAACTGATTTTCACAGTGGCTCATGAAAACAAGAAATTATTGTCACGACATGCACTGTAGAATGAGATCTATATACATTGTAATTCCTCCATATGCTATTTTTAGACACAACCTCTTTGAATGAATCTACCGAAAAGGAGCTTTAACTAGAGAAAAGGAAAAAATAGAATTTTGTAGTTTGAAACCATTGTAACAATGGTTTCAACAGGTGATTTTTACAGAGGCGTAGAAAGGCGTATTTATGGAGGAAATGGTTAAGCAAATATGGCAGGTCTTGATTATTCATTTACACAATTATTATAGTCAATATATTCCTATAGGGGCGTTCTGTTTAACTTTCACATTGCTTTAAGCAGCCACCTGCCTTTAACACAAAATACTTGATGTAATTTAGTGGCCGTTATACAGAGGTTTTACTGTATTTGTAGAGGGTTAATTATACCACTGCACACACACACACGCACCAGAAATGCGACAGATGCATTTAAAAAGCTTTTGAACATTCATAAATCATATGTTTTCTGATCTGATGAAATAGTTTGGTTATTTATTATGATTTTGTACTACATACCACTCTGTCCTTTACGCAAACTGAGTGAGATGAGTTCTACGATCTGAGTAGAGTTCGTCTGTCAGAGTGGCATTCGAGCTTATCTTTGCTTATTATGATTTCATTTGTTGAATTCGCAAGGCGATGCTCTCAAATGATTTTCGAACGATAGCAGACAACAGTTCAGTATCATACGACATTTGCAGTCAAATAAAGGCTCTGCATAACATTGGCGCTTGTCTCTCATCAATAACACCCTTTTTATCATATTCAGTCCTTACATACACCGCCATGAGGTACAGTAGAACCTGTCTTAAGCGACCATTACACAGAGCTCGAATTATGAGTCTGTAAGGCAGGTGGTAGCTTAATACAGGTCAAAAGTAATGCAGAAAGCTTTCTGCATTACTTTTGCCCTGCATTAAGCAACCATCTGCTTTTTAAGACTCCTGTGTTTAATAAATGATTAGTCGCTTCAGAAAGATTCTGTTGTACCTTTTTAAGACTTCTGTTTAATTTCGATACGGTATTCACACTAGCGTAATTAAAAACACGTTAGCTTAAGACAGATTTAGATAAGGTATTAAGAATAGAATGAAACAAGTTGAAAAATGAATTAATTATCTACACTTAGAGGCCGGTGCCTTGTAGATCCTCTAAAGACGGTCGAGCTGTAAGAAAATGGTGCATTAAAAAGGTGGTCTCTGCTTATTATCATTTCTTCTCCTTTTTGTTCTATTAAGCACCGATTAAGTGATAAATAGTTCAAAACCAGTTAAGACGCCCAGTTACACAGTATTCCATCTAGATCCAACCCGTTTACAATACGTATTTTAACCGAGCTACAGATAAATGTGCGTACCCAAATACTAAAATTGTCTTTTCTCCACTAAACCCTATACTGCATTTTGGCTCAGGCAGAAACTGTAGAATCAGAGCTATATTGCACTATAAGCAAACAGAGCAGAGCCAGATCAGACGGCTCCTATAGGAGCAGTCTGATCTGGGTCTACTTTGTTTGCAAATGCGCGAAAAGGCGTTTATATGAGGGCAATGGTTAAACGTTTGAAGGGGGTGTAGATCTACAGTAACATGTTGTTGATCTGAATACTAAAATATCGTTATCGACCTTTAACCCTTTACTCCATGTGAATAGTCTTATAGGAAATAAGGACATCATAAGGGGCTTTCTATATGACTGTTATCCTGCATTAAGCTGCCACCTGTCTCCAAGACTGATATTTATACTAAATTTAACGTCCGGTTTAGAGTGGGTTTACTGTATTTCTAAAACCAAACGTATATGTTTACAAGACCGCATATATGTACTAGAAAAAAGGAAGATACTACATAATAAGGGAAGATAATCCCATGGCATGTAGAGAAAGTGATATCTATGGATAAGATGGCGTCTTGTCGGGATCAGGTTCCGCATTCCGACAACGAACTTTTAACCTGCCCTACTTCCGGAATGTTTTGTCACTGCCAGTCGTATAACCCTTATTTATTTTCTTCAAAAATACTGTCTGCTTCAAGCTATTTTGCTGTTTTTGGTTTAAACATAATGACATATGCAGATTTATGGTAAGACATGTCTCAAGCGACCATTAACAAGAAGTCTTAAGAGAAATAGCAGTACCAAGGGAAACAGCAGAAGTAGTATTAACAAAACACAAGTATCCGGGAAAATAGAAGTAGTAGTATTAGCCAAAACCACAAGTATCAGGGGGAAATAACGGTAGTAGTATTAGCCAAAACACAAGTATCAGGGGGAAATAGCAATATTAGTATCAGCAAAAAAACAACAAGTATCAGGGGAAAAAAATAACGGTAGTAGTATTAGCAAAATTATAAGTATCAGGGAAAATAGCAGTAGTAGTATTAGCAAAAAAAACCATAAGTATTAGGGAAAATAGCAGCAGTATTAGAAACAACATAAGTATCAGGGGAAATAGCAGTAGTAGTTTTAGCAAAAAAACATAAGTATATTAGGGAAAATAGCAGCAGTATTAGAAACAACATAAGTATCAGGGGAAATAGCAGTAGTAGTAGTAGTAGTAGTAGTAGTAGTAGTAGTAGCAAAAACATAAGTATCAGGGAAAATAGCAGCAGTATTAGTAGTATTAGCAAAAACACAAGTATAAAGGAAAATAGCTGTAGTAGCATTAGCAAAAACATAAGTATCAGGGGGAAATAGCATAAGTAGTATTAACAAAAACATAAGTATCAGGGAAAATAACAGTAGTAGCATTAGCAAAAACATAAGTATCAGGGGGAAATAGCATAAGTAGTATTAGCAAAAACATAAGTATCAGGGAAAATAGCAATAGTAGCATTAGCAAAAACATAAGTATCAGAGGGAAATAGCAGCAGTATTAGCAAAAGCATAAGTATCAGGGAAAATAACAGTAGTAGTATTAGCAAAAACATAAGTATCAGGGGGAAATAGCATAAGTAGTATTAGCAAAAACATAAGTATCAGGGAAAATAGCAATAGTAGCATTAGCAAAAACATAAGTATCAGGGGAAATAGCAATAGCAATGTTATTAAAAAAAAGAGCAGACCCATGTAGAAGCCGTTTGATCAGGATTTTTCTGCTTGTGTTATTATATAGATACGAGTCTACAGATTATGCCGTGGCCTTACACCCGGTGTCCATATGCTATTTTAATTATTATTCTAATTAATTTCCATGATGTCATTATTTCTTTCATGAATATTCATGGAATAAAGGTCTGCTCTGTTTGCTTATGGAATTTGATATACCTGTTTCTTTACTTTCTAAAATGGCTACGTTGTTCCACCTCCATATTTAGTACAGATTATGCCGTGGCCAAACACCCGGTGTCCATATGCTATTTTAATTATTATTCTAATTAATTTCCATGATGTCATTATTTCTTTCATGAATATTCATGGAATAAAGGTCTGCTCTGTTTGCTTATGGAATTTGATATACCTGTTTCTTTACTTTCTAAAATGGCTACGATGTTCCACCTCCATATTTAGTTATAACTAGTTTGTCCACGAATATTCAGTAAGTATTGCAATTTGGAATAAACATAGAACAGGGAAATGGTTAAGTCATCTGGATTCAGCTACGCTCCCGGTAAGACATAGGACACATGCAACGTGGATTGCGAGAATACCTGTTTATTAACACATTAAGTTTGTTACATTTGTTTAACTACATCAACATCTATCACTCAAAAACGACTTTTAATTAATTTTGAAGAAAATGTTTAAACTGGAAAGTCAAAACACGTCTTGTCAAGGTATTTAACATGAAGTGCATCTTAAATGAGCCACGTGAACTCTTTGCACAGCAACTGGTTGTCGTCTGCTAAACTTGCCGGCTGCTACATTTCTCTAAGTATTTTTTTCGACCATTTCTTTTCAAAAATGTAAGTACATTGTCAAATAGTTTGGATCCAGGTGAAACATTGGATGACTAGGTGCTTGATCTTAATCCAAACTGTTTTCAAAAATGTTGTAAATTCGCTGGTAACGTGCAAAGATTTAATATCTTCGGGTGTGTGAACTGATGTTCAACATAACAAATTTGAACCCATTTTCAAATATGTAGGATCTGGAATATACGTCTGTTTAGGTAATTAGAGCTATAAATGGCTTGTATTTTTTTTTATTTCACTCAAATTGCTGTATTAGACTTCTGTTGGAGATAAATAAAATTTATACAGTTGTAACAGACGACATTTTGATTTTAAGCAGACGACACATTTTCGAGCATGCAGAACGAGCAATATCTTCTGCATGTCTGGAATGCTGCTCGACCTTTAACGCGCACAAACTGTTATTATCGTCTGCTAAACTTTCCGTCTGCCTAAATTATGAAATACGAATCATTCAGGTTTTCCCCTTCAAAGACATTGTCTGTTTTATCAAACAATATGGATCCTGATGAGACGCCGAGTTACTCGGCGTCTCATCTGGATCCATACTGTTTTTCAATTGCTAGCATCGATGTGTGCCGAGGATACGATATACATCAGCGGTTTATCCAGCCATGTTCATAGCTTGTAGTCCGTGATTCGATGAGTTTTTTGATAAACTGATGAATGCATAGAAAAACCTTTCAAAACACGAGGCTTATTAACATGTCCATATTTAGTGTATTGGAGGTTGTATCTCATCTATTTTAAATTTCAAACATGTCAGTTATTTGATACATATAGTAGTTTGTATGCAAATTCGTAGACAGTCCGATGACTGACCACTGTGCTATACTTACAGTGCAATTTGAACCACTTCTGATAAGTTGTTACCATTATTGGGTGGGCAGATTATATTACAGTATTTATTATTTTAACATATGGTGTATGTTGGTTTTACCCTTTACATCACAGAGATGATTCCTTTTAACGCCTTTGTAAACAGAGTAGACGCAGATCAGACTGTTCCTGTAGGAGCCGTATGATATGATCTGTTCTGATCTGTTCGTTCATGGAATGCAAACAACAAACAAAAACAAAAAAAACTCACACACCCCCCTCCCACCCCAAACAATAACAACACCTCCCCCAACAACAACATGTATCTATATGCCATTATAATATTATCTAATAGATATTCATGACGGCATTATTTCCAACATGAATATTCAAGTGTTAATGAGACTATTCTAATGATTACTTGAAATTATTCGGACAGATGCAAACAATGAAGATCTGAATCGGTGTCTGGTCAAGTTCTACGCTTATCAGCAGCTACAGTCTACAGTGAACCCCCTCTAATGCGACCATAGTTCTGTTGGCAGAGGCAGGTGGTAGCTTAATGCAGGACGAAAGTTATGCAGAAATCTCCTATAGGAACTTTCTGCATTACTTTCGTCCTGCATTAAGCAACCACCTGCTTATAAAGACAGATATGGTTATTTTTAAGTGGTCGTATTAAAGGGGTTCTGCTGTACTTTGTGTGTTATATCCCAGAGAAGTTTTCTGCGTGACTTTCGTCTTACATTAACCCATTACCTCATGTCCTATTTTAGACCCAGCCTTTTTCTAATAAATCTACTCAAAAGGAGCATTTACTCGAATAAATGAATAAACTAGAATTGTATAGTTTTGAAACCATGTGATAAATAGAACATTCGCTCCATAGGAGCAAATGTTCTATTTATCTATTTATGGTTTCAAAAAACGACTTTTACAGAGGTGTAAAAAGACGTCAATGTGAGGGAATGGGTTAAGCTGCCATCTGTCTTAAACTGCAAATGAACTTCCGTCCTCGCGTCCGCCTGATCATCTAGGCGTCCTTGGTACGATTCTCCTTGTCTGTATGTCTGTGTCTCTACTGGTCTGACGGGGTGTGTTGTTTTACTGTTGCAGTACAATTAGCCCACATGTCAGGTTGACTTGTATTCAGGCTATTGACAACGCTTTTCTGTAGCTTCTGTCAACCACTTACGCTGTCTTTATTTGTAAATTACCTAGGTACTAGTTAAACAAACCTGCTGGAATTTGTTAAGTATGTGTTTTAACGTATATATTTGCTCTGTAGTATTTGATCGGCGCGTATCATACATTCTTTATCTATTTTAAGGACGAGCGCTCTTCAAATGAACATTTTAGTCCTCTTCGATATTGCCTCTTAACCTTCCCCATGCCGAAATCATAATATCTACCCCATCAATGATTTGCTGAACTTTTCATTGACTTCCGATTCGAAAAAAATATTTTGAGAAACTATTGACCGAGTGTCAAACAGCTAGGATCCTGATGAGACGCCGAGTTACTCGGCGTCTCATCAGGATCCAAGCTGTTTGCAAACGCCAGACAAAAGGCGGTTAGCATGTGAAAAGTTAAGTAAATAAACTGATAACTTTATAGAAAGACGAAATACTGAACTGTCACCCTGACGTTATGACAAAACCTTGGCTAGCTCTTGCGTCTATATCAATATAAATATCAATATAACACTGGGTCAAAGAACGACGGTATCGAGTTGCAGTAGGCGGAATTCGAAGCCTCTTGGTTTTAATTTGCACGATTTGCGGTCCCTATGGCCCCGGAGTTCGTATTGTCTAGCCCTGCCCTTTGACGAGGCCAGATTATATCTAGAACGCATAAGAGCTTTATTTCGCTCTTCTGATGAAGAGGCGTATTTATCTAGTGTCATTTTTCAAATTCTACACGAAAGTTTTTTTTCTCCTCCTTCCCATGCTTTGAGTACAGTACAATCTTTATTATCGACTGCTTACTGGAGAAAAAAAACAACGAAGAAGTATTTAAAAGTAGACGGTTGCTGAATGCAGAACATAAGTAATACAGAAAGCCTTCCGCATTAATAATGTCCTGCATTAACCCTTTCCCTGATTAATATTCATGTAAGAAATAATGACGTCATGAATATTAATAAGATTATTTTTTATAATGGCATATGAACACAGGACATTTTTGCTTAGGCAAAAGCTGTAGAATCAGATGTATATTACACCATAAGCAAACAGAGCAGACCCTGATCAGACGGCTCCTATAGGAGCCGTCTGATCTGGGTCTACTCTGTTTGCAGATGCGTCAAAATGCGCTTAGATAAGGGGAAGGGTTAAGTTACCGCCTGCACTAAAGACACAGAGATAGACCTGGTTTTTCATCGTCACTTATGATAGGATGTACGGTAATCATATTTCTAAACCCGCCCATGTTTCTTGTAAATATTACAAACGGATTACAACAGTGCGCAAACAGTTTTAGTCCTCTCAAAATATTTAGCCTGTCAAATTGTGGTTGATTAAAACTATCGTCTAAATCAGTTCTAAACTTAGCTTTTCCTCTATGTGTCTGTTACACAAACACCCAGTGTCCAATAGTTCCGATACCGATCAGGCGCCTCATCTGGATTCAAAATGGATAGTGAGGCAATTAACAGTTGCCCAGCTTGTTCTTAAAGCTTAAATTAACACCCTTTTTGACTAACTATATGCAGGTGGCTTGTTAAAATATACTTCGCTGTTTATAATGTACATAGAAGAAAAGGTACTTTTAACACCTGTTAAAAATTGAAAATAGGAATCGAAGACAAATTTACATTACTTTAACTGTACTTCTTCGGTCCATACTGGGACCTACATTTCACATAGTGATCAACACTGTATTCGTGAGACAGCAAAGAAGATGAGTGTTCTTTAACTGTGAGACAGCAAAGAAGATGTGTGTTCTTTAACCCTTTACTCCATAAATACGCATTTCTACGTAAAAACAGAGAAAACAGAGAAGACCCAGATCAGACGGCTCCTATAGGATCCGTCAGATCAGGGTCTGCTCTGTTTGCTTTTGATATAATACAAATATGATTCTCCAGTTTCTGTCATGATAAAAAAAATATTTTGTTCATTGTGCCATTATAGAAATTCAGTGAACTAATATTTATGATGTCATTATTTCTTACATCACTATCCATGGAATCAAACCCTTTACACTCGTACATATCGTTGTAAGAAATCATGACATCATAGATATTAATTGGATTAATTTTGTAAATGGCATCTCAATACAGAAAATAAATATTAGCCTTGGTAGAAACTGTAGATTCCTATCTGTACTATTTCATAAGCAAACAGAGCAGACCCTGATAAGACGGCTCCTGTAAGATGTGTTCTGATATGGGTCTACGCTGTTTGCAAAGCCGCCAGAAAGCCGTCTACATGTTTATCAGATAAAGAGTTGAAACCATTGTGATAAATAAAGCATTTGCTCCTATAGGTTTATCACAATGGTTTCAAACTACAAAATTCTAAAAAAAATCTTTTTCTCTAGTTAATGCTCCTTTTCGGTAGATTTATTGAAATTGGTTAGATCTAAAAATACCCTATGAGTTAATGAGTTAAACTCTAAACTATTACCTATAGGTTATTTTCAAATTGAGCTCAGAGCTAATTGAAATGATTTCATAACCATTTATACATAAGTAATGGCCTTGAAAAAAAGATAAAACGGTCTAGTCACACTCATCGACTGGTATCGCTTCAACATCAATGCGATTATGCAAATATGGGGCGTTTGATCTCCCTAAAACATGCATTATTCCTCTCTTCTCCACTTCAACAAGAAATCACAAACTCACGAATTTTTAAAAACCTCCAATTGCATTCCTTTATGCATCAGCGTGCACGTATCCTTAACATGCTGAGTGTTTGTTCGTGGAATGCATCCTAATTAAAATATCCTGATTAAAAAATCCAAATTTATCATGTATTAAAACAACAACAACAAATGATCCGAGTATCAAATAGTTCGAATCATGATGAGGCGCCGAGTTTTTCGGCGTCTTATCTGGATCCAGACTGTTTGCAAAGGTAATCACTAATTCGGGTGTAACATGCTCAAGATTAAAGAACATATTGTCGTCTGCACAAATTGTCGTCGTCACAATATGTCGCCTGCTTCTATATTTGGAGAATATCTTTGTTATTCCATTTTCTTCTAAAAATACAGTATGAGGGCAAATCGACATGGTTTTATGAGACAATGAACTCTCTGATCTGGATCCAAACTGTAATATTGTAACAGATTTTCCCATGGTGTGATGAAGCTTCAGATTTTAAGTAAAGAATTCAGAGGTACAGATAAGATTCGTAACTTTAATCATTTTCAAGAATAACTTCTTTATTTCTCCACCAAACCCTACGTTGTGACCACTCTTTAGAATCGTATCAAGGAGGGTTTGGTGGAGAAATGACGATTTTATGTAGTATTTGAGTACGCACCTTTATCTTTATATTTTCAAAATGGACGCTATATAACAAATTTTCAGACACAAAATTAGAAAACGTATTTTCGCGCTATCTGCAAAGTCGACATACTCTTCTGCATTGATACTGTTTAACCCATTACCTCATAGGCTATTTTTAGATACAGACTCTTTGAATTAATCTACCGAAAAGGAGTATTAATAAGAGAAAAGGAAACTTTTAGAATTATGTAGTTTGAAACCATTGTGATAAATAGAGCATTTGCTCCTATAGGAGCAAATGCTCTATTTATCACAATGGTTTCACAAAGTGACTTTTACAGAGTCGTCAAAAGTCGTCTATGTGAGGGAAAGGGTTAACACGCTGGTCAGTGCTCTTTTTTATGGAAGAGGAGCCACAACATCTCTTTTTTCTGACACGTACATGCGTTGTATTCTGCAAATAAGCGTAAATGTCTGCTTCAATGTTCATTATTTCAAATTTCGTCATGTTTGTTTCAAATGGAATAATAACAGGTACAAACTGTCTGTTTAGTTAACCCTTTTACCGCCGATGTCGCATAAATGCACCACAACAAATAGTGCAGTCCCAGATCAGACGCCGCCTTTTCAAGGCGGCGTCTAATCAGGGACTTCACTTTTTGTCTCAGTCTCTAGTTCTATATCTGTGGTTTATTCCTTTGAAATTTAAATTTATTTATATAATTTCCTTAATTAGCCGAAATATTTTAACAAAACTGGGTTGCAGACGATTAGAAATTTGGCGCCGAAAGGGTTAAGTCTTTCGCAGCTAATGGCGAATCGGTGATAACCTATATTCAAACAATGCCGATCCAGATGAGAGGCCGACGACGAGTAACTCGACATCTCATAAAGATCCAAACTGTTTCGTGATGTGATTACGCTTCTTGAAAGAAAATAGAAGACAATTTAGAACTGAATTTTGCAGCTGGCGACAATGTTTGCAGAAAACATTACGTTGCAGCATTTTTGACCTACATTATTTTAGACCTGCATTAAGCTACCACATCCCTTACAGACACATTTGATGGCCGCTTAAGACAGGTTTTACTGTAGTACAGTACAACTTCTCTACAGCGACCACTCAATAGAATCCGAATTCTGGATCTTTAGAGTAACTCGGCATCTCATCAGGATCCAAACTGTTTGACACTCGGCAAATAGTTTCTTACAATCTTGTACGCATCTGGTGTAAGTATAAATTGTAACATACATATACGAGAGTTTTAGCTGACTTTATTTTTTTCAGTCTGAAAAGGATTTAACCCTTAAAGTGCGGGGCACGCGTCACTGGTGTCCGTTGCAAACAGTGTAGATCCAGATGAGAGGGTTCCTACAGGAGCCCTCTCATCAGAGTCTGCACTGTTTGCCGTGTTACACTTTTCTTTAAAAAATCCCTAAATATTCACCGTAAGGTTGACCTGTTTGATTTTTGGAATAGTCCATTTGAAAATTCAACGTTATAAGGGTTAACAACCCTTTTAGCTCCATACACTTAGACCTCTGCCGAACTGGCACTCTTTATTGCAGTGCTCATCTTGTGTTACTCATCTTCAAACTCAAACAATAAAACCATTCTTTTGCAACCCCATAAATACAGCTAATGTCTTCAATTGCCTACTGGATAGTGGAGAAATATTTTCATATCAATTAAACCAACAAAAATGATTTGTTCCAAAAGTATTTTTGTTCTATATATACTGAGGTATTCCGATGGCTTTTAAGGCCACTCCAGAGAAGAATTTAAACGACTCTTGATAACTTTAGTAGCAGCCTAAAAAATGAAATTCGTACTTTAGCAAAGGATTTTTATGTTTTTGTCATAAATATTTCAAGTTTAAAGTATAAGAATATTTTGTTGAAATACAGGGGCTCTTGAAGAAGAATCGATGCTCAAGGCAGCTCAAGTATAATTACAGTAAAACCTCTCTTAACCGGCAGTTAAATTTAGTATGAATATCGGTCTTGGAGACAGGTGGCAGCTTAATGCAGGGTGAAAGTCATGCAGAAAGCTCCTAGATGAGCTTTCTGCATGACTTTCAACCTGCATTAAGCAGCCACCTGCCTAAAAGTATCTAAATTATTATCTACTAGAATTCCGGTTAAGAGAGGTTATACTGTACATAAATAATAAGTAAACTATGAGTGCAAGTCGGAGAAAAACTGTAGACCAAAATAGAATAGAAAATTCTTATCAAAAGCCATTGTTCATAGATAGAATGCTTCTACAGTAAACCCCATCCAAAACGAACGTTAACTTTAGTAGAAATATCGGTCTTTGGGACAGGTGGCAGCTTAATGCAGGGTGAAAGTCTTGCAGAAAACTCATAGATCTAATACAGGATGAAAGTCATGCAGAAAGTTCCTCTAGGAGCTTTCTGCATGGCGATCACCTTGTATTAAGTAGCCACCTGTCTAAAAGTATCTAAATTCTTCACTACTAGAATATCGGTTTAGAGGGGGTGGGGTAGGGGCTGTACATATCTTAGTACTTTACTTGATAGAATTGCCTGTTTACGCCTTTGCAAACTGAGTTTGCTCCTGAGGGAGTCGAGCTGTCTGATCAGGCAGTGCTCTGTTTGCTTCAGGAAATAAATATACATGTAAATCCGATTCCACAGTTTCTGCCATGGTCGAGTGTTGTCCGGCAATAGTTGGAATATTTTTCATTTTTATACTAAATGCATAATTATTTACTATATTTAGATATTCAATATCCTATTTGCGGTGATGGAAATTAACCATGGTAACCATTATTCCGCTTTCCGCGCTCTGACTCTCTTTGTAAACAGCTTGGATCCAAATGAGACGCCGAGTAACTCGGCGTCTCATCAGGATCCAAGCTGTTTGACACACAGTCAATAGTTTCTCAAAAGATTAAACGAATCGAAAGTAGTCAAAACTGCGTCAGATCCAAATTTAGGCAGACCTTATTTTTGTGACAGCTTGGTAATGCATCGATATATCTAAGGGACGCAACTCAAGTATTACTGCAGCAAAATTAACATGAGTTATATTTCCTGGTACGTGTCGCCTTGGATGCCAGTTCAGTAAAGCCGATCTTAACCTTTATCCAGCTGAGAACACTTGTTGGTAGACTATATGTGTTCGAATTCAGTTGCCACCATTGATTATCTTGCATTGCGATTGCACACCACGGTCATGGTATCAAACTGTTTGGATCCTGATGAGACGCCGTGTTTACTCGGCCTCTCATCTGTACCCAACTGTTTGTATATGTATTCACTCATTCGTCCACAGCAAGTTAAACATAATTCCAATAATTTTCCCTCAACTGAAAGTACAGGGTCAGAAGTCTATTATAAATCAGTTTCGATTCTTACCAGACAGATTTTTATGTTAGTCTGGCACTTTGATATTCCTACACTATAAATATGAATATAAATTTAGAAACATGAACTGTAGATCGACGGCCTCCTTGTTATTTGCGAAGAAGATGGGTCCTAATAAAAACGCGAATTAGATCCGACTTCAGTGTTTACGACAGGACAATATTAACCCTATACTCCATGAACAGTTATGAAAGACGTAATACAGTAAAACCTCTCTATAACGGACACTAAATTACATCAAGTATTTTGTGTTAAAGGTGGCTGCTTTAAGCAAGGTGGAAGTAAAACAGAACGCTCCTATATGCGTTCTGTTTTACTTTCAACTTGCTTTAAGCAACCACCTGCCCTAACTACCACATACTTAACACAATTTAGTGTCTGTTATAGAGAGGTTTTACGTATTTAACGCTATGCATATCAATTAGATTATTATTTATAATGGCGTATGAACACAGAGTTTTGGTCATGGCAGAAACTAGAGATTCAGATCTGTATACGTTCATAAGCAAACAGAACAGACCCTGATTAGACGGCTCCTATAGGAGCCGTCTGATCTGGGTCTACTCCGTTTCGACATTAAAATTAAGGATTAATATTTGAAAATAACATAAAACTGATCAGATACCTCAGCTTCGACAAACTTCGTATCTGGGTCTACACTGTTCGCAATACACAGTAGAACCTGTCCAATACTACCACTGAAACATTGTCTAATTCTGGAATATTAACCCTTAATCCATAAATACGCCTTTCTATGCCTTTGCAAATAGAGTAGACCCAGATAAGACGGCTCCTATAGGAGCAGTCTGACCAGGACCTGCGATGTTTGCTCTTGATATAACATATAGATAATATACTATATATGATTCTACAGTTGCCGTCACGGTCAAACATTCCTGTGTCCATGCGCTATTATAACAATAAATCTAATATTTATGATGACATTATTTCTGACGCGAAACCTTCATGCAGTAAAGGGTTAAGACAGGTGGTAGCCTAATGCAGAACAGAAGTTATCCAGACAGGAGCTTTCTGCATTACTTTTGCCTATGCATTATAGCCCATTTCCTCATATCCACGCCTTTTGACGTCTCTGCAAAAGTCACTTTATGAAACCATTGTGATAAATAGAGCATTTGCTCCTATAGGAGCAAATGCTCTATTTATCACAATGGTTTCAAAGTACAAAATTCTAAAAAATATCATTTTCTCTAGTTAATGTTCCTTTTCGGTAGAGTAATTCAAAGAGGTTGGATCTAAAAATAGCCGATGAGGTAATGCGTTAAGTAACCACCAGCTTCTAAAGACGCTAATAGTATTAAACTAAAGTGGTCGCTCAAGAAATGGTCTATCGTATACATATACAATGAAATAATTAAAAATAGAATATTTCTCCTCTGAAAACAACGTTTTTAACGCCAATACAGCAGATAAGAAATTGAAAGTGTAATAATGAGGACAGTTGAGAAAACCGCAGGTTTGGTGATATAATGGGTGGGTCTGACAGGGAACAAATTGTGAGATGAAAGACACTGTATAACAACACGGTTTCATCGATTGCTTTGATATGGAACATTGAAGCTATCACTAAACCACCTGCTCTACCGCCCACACCTGTCAACATTGCCAGGATATTTCTTTAAAACTAGTTATGCCAATGACTAATTTGGATATATTTTCTTTAGTGTTTCATTATTCATGACTATGGTGACAGTGAGTGTGATGATGATGATGATGATGATGATGATGATGATGATGATGATTATGATGATGACGATGACGATGATGATGATGATCAATTTCGTCCTCAGATAGATACACAGTAACCTCTCTATATTCAGTTTGTGTTTCGTCTTTCACCAGTTCTTTTGGCGCTTTCGTCGTTTTTACGACTGCATGTGAGTTTTCGCAGCATATTTGATTAATCAAATGGTCGATGTATCGATTGATTGATTATTTTGAAACTGATCAATTTGATTGTTTTACCAGACCAAGGCATGGCAGTCTCCAATAAAGTTATCAGCGATTATCGGAAGTGTATCTATAAATAGATATCATGCTTATTGAAAATTCATAATTTTCTAATTTTAACTCCCATTGGTATGCTGCACAAATATTTGTTTTAAAAAAGAACATGACGCCATTTAAACTGTTTCGCAAATATTTGCAATTTTATCAATTGATAGACCCTTAACTTCGTACTGACAGGTATTTAACCCTTATCTTGCTAATCAAGGTTTAAGTCATATTTGCAAACAGCTTTGATCCAGATGACTCGGCGTCTCATCAGGATCCAAGCTGTTTGACACTCAGTAAATAGTTTTTCAAAAGAATGATCGAATCTGAAGTAGACACAATTGCACCAGATATAAATTTGACCAGACTTTATTTATTCACTGTGGGGTAGGGGGTTATATGCTACCCCGGGTGGGGTCGAGCCACCCACATATGCTTCGGGTATACGGCTACTTAGCCTTATCTTTAAAACTCGATATCTGCTAATACTTTGATCTGGGGCATGTTCAAGTTACCTTTGACTTATTAAACTGTTTCAGAATCTGCTGACCAAGTGTCAAACAGCTTAGATCTTGTTAAGCCGTCGACTTATTTGGCGTACTTCATCTGGATCCAAGCTGTTTGCAAATGCCAGATGGGTGGGAATTTGCAAGATAATAGTTAACCCATTCCCTGTCCTATGTTTATTCCAAATTTCAAAACCTACTGAAATATTCATGGACAAAATAGTTATAATGAAATATGGAAGTCGGAATATTGTAGCCATTGAAACAGACCCGTCTCATTCCATTAGTAAACAGAGCAGACCCTGATCAGACGGCTCCTTTAGGAGCCGTCTGATCTGGGTTTCCTCTGTTTGCAAATACGCGAAAGGCGTTTAAATGAAGGAAAGGGTTAAACACTATACATAGTATTGACGCAAAGATTTTAGTCATAAGACAAACAAAACAAAATTTTAATACAACGGCTGTTGGTTAGGAGGGTCGAAACCACTCAGGACGAATCGTATTGAATTCCCTGGGGGCGGATTTTTAGCTCTTTATTCTCTGGTGATTCAGAGGGGTCCCACTTACTAAGTTATAGGTGTAACCATAGCCCAGATGCCAGTGAGTAACACGAGACTCTAATTATCACAAGAGCCGTGCAAAACATTTGATAAGTGTCTTCTAGTTCTGTAACTCTTCAGTAGAAATAATAAAAAAAACTTCGATAATAGGCCATGTAAGCATTCCCGCACTTAAATCGATCGTTTAAATGAGGAATAGGGTTAGTGCAGCAAAACAGGCAGAAGCGCCAAATAATTTTCGTCTGCTAATTGTGTCGTCTGCTAAAAGTTCCAGAGTGAACCTACCTTCCATTTCTTCTCTAAACCGTAAGTTGTGTGACAAACAGTTTGGACCCTGACGAGACACCGAGTTACTGTGAATCGTTTTTTGGCAAAAGAGTTAATGTAATAAATTTTGGGAAAATGTACATTGTTTAAAAGGTAAAGACAAGGACAGAAAGAAAGTATTGAAGAGAAAAAGAAATATATAGAAAGCGACTGTACATTGTGAGAGAGAGATGGAATATGATATCGGGGAGACTATTGGTGATATACAGATGGATAGACAGAGAAAAGGAATTAGTTGCATGTCTTTTGAATCTACATTTTCCCCCAGCTATTGCAGGTACTGGAGAATTGATTGAACTATTAAACCGTTCCCTTATGTAAGCGCATTTTGACG
This sequence comes from Azorinus chamasolen, assembly GCA_963576725.1. NCBI lineage: Eukaryota > Metazoa > Mollusca > Bivalvia > Cardiida > Solecurtidae > Azorinus > Azorinus chamasolen. The sequence continues at coordinate 51,003,202 of OY755243.1, read as the reverse complement.
TATTTGCAAAGAGAGTAGACCCAGACCATTAGGAGCCGTCTGATCAGGGTCTGCTCTGTTTGCTTATGGTGTAATATAGATCTGATTCTACAGCTTCTGTCTGAGTCAAAATATCCTATGTTCATATGCCATTATAAAAGATAATCTTATTAATATTCATGACGTCATTATTTCCTATATGAATATTCATCAGGGAAAGGGTTAACTGCATGGGTACGCATTTTAACCAGTGTAGACCGACATCAGACGACTGCTTATGCGCCATCTAAACAGGCTCTACCGTGTTTGCTTATTGAATTATATAGATCTGATTCTTGTTTTAACCAGGACCTAAATTTAGTTTTGTTCATGCGCCATTATCATTAAGCTCATAATTAAATACAGTAAAACCTCTCTATAACGGCCACTAAATTAAATCAAGTATTTTGTGTTAAAGGCAGGTGGATACTTAAAGCAAGGTTAAAGTAAACTTTTGTTTTACTTTCACATTGCTTTAAGCAACCACCTGCCAAAAACAACAACTAATTAACACAATTTAGTGGTCGTTATAGAGAGGTTTTACTGTACGACATTTCTGACATGAATATTCATGAAGTAAAGCGGTTTATACGTAATTCTTTCAAAACTCGCATATTTAACATTTTCCCTAATGAATATTCATGTAAAAGATAATGACATCATGAATATTTATTTGCTGATTTTTATAATGGCATTTGTAGACAGGATTGCTTTGGTATTGGTAGAACATGTAGAGTCGGGGCCTGTAATAATTTAAAAAGCAAACATAGTAGACCCAGATCAGACTGTTCCCATAGGAACCGTCTTATCTCGATCTACTCTGTTTGCAAATGCGTGAAAACATGTTTATATGAAGGAAAAGGTTAATTATTAGCATGCTATCGGCCAATCAGTTACTACCTATGCATACAGTTTGGATCCAGATGATACGCAGTGTAACACCAAGGTCCAAACTGTTTGCAACTGTTTCTGATTGCATTTTAACTCTTCGCTTGCTATTCACGTCAATATACCTACCTGTAAATAGTGAAGACCCAGATGAGACAGCTCCTGCAGGAGCTGTCTCATCAAAGTCTGCACTATTTACAAGTTGATTGTGCAACCAGTGCACTCCACAGCAGTGATTGCACAGCGAAATACTTGTACACAGTGAAGATATATGTTATTATACAACAGGGCATGGGTAAAGAAGGAGAAATGTATTTTAAAATTCAGCAAGAGAAGGGCTAAGAGAAGTTAAATGTATACGTATAGTGTACGAAATTTTATGTGAACATGCTAGACTAAAGGTAGATAATTAAACGATTATAGTTGCGAAATATTCATAGTGCAAGTCAAGCCGAACCTTTTGATATCCCAATATTGAGTTTATACCACTTGAAGTAGCCTGTTCATACTTACAGATGGGCCATGGAATCATTTCGCCTGGATTATATTGTTTAAGATTAGATCACCAGATAAAATGATATTAGTGACGAATCGGTAGTGATTGACGTCACGCATTAATGACATATACAGTAAAGCCTAGTTTTTGCGAATAGTTAGGAATTATTGAGAGGCTGTAGACAGGTGGTTGCTTAATGCAGGGAGTAAGTAATGTAGATAGCTCATAGAGGAGCTTTCTGCGTGATCTCTATCCTGCATTAAGCTGCTACCTGTTTTACATGTAAAAACCGATAATGAAATTTATCGGAGTGTTTGGATTAGCGATGTTTTAATATAATTCTAGTTTGTTTCTTTTTCGTTCCAGAGGCGGGTCCTTTGTACTAACTACTGTAATAGATCGAGACAGGCCTGTGTGTGGGAGGTTGGCACCATCGGCCAATGAGAATGGTTTTCCCTTGCTAAGGACTCGCTGAAATTTGGATATCCCGTATGATCATCTATTAGACTACTTGGAAAGCACGAGTGGCGCTCTTCACGAGTCAAGCGCTAGATAGACACTGCAGAGAAAAGGCGAAAAATAAATACTTGTATATAACGTATAATTTCTATTGGAGAAGTATCGCTGATTCTTGTCAATTATTACGTGTACCTGGCATAGCGACTGAGCGGATATATATAACATGATAATAGGTTTGGAATGAATCTCAGTATTGGTTTCTGGGACAAGCAGCGTGATCAAAGGAATGGGCAATAGTCAATATTAGTTGGAAAAGTTTTTTACTGCTCTGAGAGAGTTAGATTAAACTTTGTAGGGTGCTGTATTAACTTAGTCAAGTACCAAGCGGTGTGTAGGCACTTATATTATTACATTTCACTTGGAACTAACGAGAAGCACAGCTGAGGTATAACACAAAAAGGGGGTGAAACTACTATATAACGTTTTCGTTTCAAGAAGCCCCTCTGAGTTGAAAGTTACAGAGACTGAACTGGAATACTTGCGGTAAAAGATTACAATAGAACAATTTCAAGACGGATCCTACTTGCCAAAAATGTGTATTCACCGCGGGACAGTGGTCAATCATGATAACCAGCCGCAAGTTTGTTCCTATCGCACAGCCCGAACCTGACATCTCTTCCGTGCTGAAGGGCAGCATCTTTCCACGGAATTCCCATGAAATGCCCTCGACCTGGACACTACCAAAGGTGGGTATATTTGTAATGCCTTTCAGGTTATTTAACCATCTACTCTATGCATTATCATATAAGATATAAGGGTATCGTGAATATTAATTTGATAATTTTGATAATAGCATATGAACACAAGAAAGTTTGGCCAATGCAGAAACTGTTGAATCAGATTGATATTATTTAATAAGCAAACAGAACAGACCCTGATCAGACAACCCCTAGAGGAGTTGTCTGATCAGGATCTACTCTGTTTGCGAAGGTGTTAAAGAGCGTATATACCGAGTAAAAGGTTAACCCATTCCCTCATATTGACGACTTTTGACGAGTCTGTAAAAGTCACTTTGTGAAACCATTGTGATAAATAGAGCGCCTGCTCCTATAGGAGCATATGCTCTATTTATCACAAAAGTTTCAAACTACGAAATTCTAAAAATTTCCTTTTCTCTAGATAATGCTCCTTTTCAGTAGATTTATTCAAAGAGGTAAGATCTAAAAATAGCTTATGGGGTAATGGGTTTATAGAACTCGGATAAGAAGATAATCCCCACTAAATCCTTAGTTCTGACTACTCATTGTAAACGTCTTCAAGAGACGATTCTAATGAGTAGTCTCAAAGGTGTGAAAATAAAGAAATTTTGTTTAGCGCACACATGTTATCTACATTCTTGCTCTATCCCTTTTTTAAATTGTATCTTGCATCAACTGATCTGCAAATCAACTTTCAAATACAGTAAAACCTCTCTATAACGGCAACTAAATTGTGTTAATTAGTTGGTATGTTGGGCAGGTGGCTGCTTAAAGCAAGGTGATAGTAAAACAGAACGCTCCTATAGGAGCATTCTGTTTTACTATCGCCTTGCTTTAAGCAGCCACCTGCCTTTAACACAAAATATTTGATGTATCTTAATGGCCGTTATAGAGAGGTTTTACTGTAGATACAAACGAGTTTGACTGATACTTGACACGAATATCAAACTTTTCCAATGTCTGGATTTATACTTTGACAAACAGTAAAAACACTGATAGGTGTTAGTCAAAAACAGCCGTGACTTGAGCGACCATCAAAAAGAGGTCTAACTATGGGTCTGTACGGCAGGCGGTAGCTTAATGCAGACAAAAAGTACCTGCATTAAGCAACCACCTGTTTTTTAAGACTCCTATCTTCAATAAATGAATGACCGCTTAAGACAGGTCCTATTGTAGCTCAACTGACATCGTAACTGCGTCTGGTACAAATGTTTTTCTTCTCTCTAATGAACATGGATTATATTCATGATAGAGATTTATGGGCCTGTAAGGCAGGCGGTAGCTTAATGCGGGTAAAAAGTAATGCAGAATGCTCCTATAGGAGCATTCTGCATTACTTTTGCCCTGCATTAAGCAACCACCTGCTTTTTAATACTCCTATGTTCAATAAATAAATGAGCGCTTAAGAAAGATTCTACTTTAGCGCAACTGACATCGTAACTGCATGTGGTACAAAAGTTTTTTCTCCTCCCTAATAAACACGGATTAGATTCAAAATAGAGATGTAATTGTAGTCATAAAAAGACTTACAATAATAAAAAGGTCTAAATTAATACCTTTGATACAGCTTGTTATAAACTGGTTTACGTTTCAAAAAAGCATGTTAGTTTGTACCCAGATCAGATATCACAGTGGTAAAAGTATTAGTTTCATTTTGCTATTTTGTTAATGCATGCATTTAATGTTTCTTATTGAAACGAAAACCCGATGAGATGGAATTCAAGAACGTTAATAATTAGAGTTAAAGGATAGTTGCTGAGTGGCTTGATGTGTTTTTTACAGATATGAAAAATCAGAACTTTATTCGTAAAATGTATCTAGTGGCACAAATATGATGTACAGTAAAACCTCTGGAAACCGGAATTCTAGTAGAGAGGATTTTAGATACTTTTAGGTAGGTGGCTGCTTAATGCACGCTGAAAGTCGTACAGAAAGTTCCTCTATGACTTTAACCCTGCATTAAGCTGTCACCTGTCTCTAAGACCAATATTTATACCAAATTTAACGTCCGGTTTAGGGAGGTTTTGCTGAAAATGCATTTTTATATATACAGCAGAACTTGTCCTAAGCGGCCATTCATTTATTGAACACATTAGTCTTAAAAAGCAGGTGGTTGCTTAATGCGGGGCAAAAGTAATGCAGAAAGCTCCGATAGGAACTTTCTGCATCACTTTTGCCCTGTATTAAGCGACCACCTGTTTTACAGACCCATGATGAGACATCTTTTTATGGCCGCTTAAGACAGGTTTTGCTGTATGCTATATCTTAGTTATTAATGTTCGATTTATGTATGAATTAGTTCCAATACAATAAATCCCTCTAAATCGCTTCATAGTATAATTTTGGACAAGTGCAATAAAGCTTCATCCTTTTACTTTCCATATTATTAATGGTAAACTCGTCCAGTTCGAATATTGGAATTCACCCATTTATCATTTTGAGGGGACATCTTAAATGTCACGTGATCTCAGGAAAGTTTGGCCATGACAGGAACTGTAAAATGATATCTATTTTATTCAATAAGCAAACAGGACAGACCGTGACCAGACAGCTCCTGGAGGAGTTGTCAGATCTTGGTCTACCAAGTTTGCAAAGGCGCTAGATGGCGTATATATTTAACCCTTTCCCTGTTCTATGTTTATTCCAAATTTCAATACCTACTGAACATTCATAGACAAAATATAATGAAATATGGAAGGTGAAACGTTATAGCCATTTTAGGAACTAAAGAAACAGAACTGTCATATTCCATTAGCAAACAAAGTAGACCCTGATCAGACGGCTCCTACAGGAGTCGTCTGATCTGGGTCTACTCTGTTTGCAAATGCATGAAAATGCGTTTGTATGAGGGGAATAGTTATACAATAAAGGGATATATATATATATACCCTTACGTAGTTATTACCTTTGATAATTTAACCTACTCACAGCTCATTACATTCCACTTTCTCTCAATCTAGATTCATGTCTGTGGTCTCATTAAATTAATCATTATCTTGCCAAGCACCACCTACCTGTCATTTGCAAACAGCTTGGATCCAGGCGAGACATCGAGTAACTCGGTGTCTAATCGGGTTCCAAGCTATTTGACACAGCCGAGTATTAGTTTCTGAAAAGCTTGAACGAAATGCATGCAGCAGGCCAGCGTTTCTTTTACAGTAGGTTAAATATCTGTAATTATAGTTAGTTATAGACACTTTTGTTAAACCTACATGCACATAGACTCTCATTAAAGTGTTCATTTACTGAAAATGATGGTCTTAAAGTTTGGGTGATTAAATAATAAAGAGGGAAAATACAGAAGCGCTCCTACGAGAGCTTTCTGTGTTACTTTCGCCCTGTATTGAGCTACTTGTCTTAAAGAACGACGATCTTTGAGGATTTGTTTGCGAGGAGTGTTACTGTTTTAGATTTGTTTTATCATTAAAATGATTGCTTCAGACAGGTGCTGAAGAGTGTTGTATTATTTAATACATGGACCACTCTTCATAAAATCTACAATTCTGTCAAGTAGTGAACTTTTCGAAATATCACAGCCAGACTGGACCCAGATCTGTCCCCGCCCATTACTGATTTTGCATATTCAATTTACAGTTAAACCCATGTAAACCGGAATTCTAATTGAGAAGAATTTAGATACTTTTAGGCAGGTGGCTGCTTAATGCAGGGTGAAAGCCATACAGAAAGCTCCTCTAGGAGCTTTCTGCATAACTTTCACCCTGCAATAAGCTACCACCTGTCTCCAAGGCCGTTTTCTGGGGTTTTACAGAATACATGCGCATATAAGTCACTGCATCATAATTAACTCTGGTGCTAGTAACCCGTTCCGCTCTATCTATCCTAACCATTCGGACACTACAGCTGAATAACTCACATTGATAACTTTAACCCTTTCACCGCCGATGTCGCATAAATGCACCACGACAAATAGTGCAGTCTAAGATCAGATGCCGCCTTTTCAAGGCGGCGTGTGATCAGGGACTTCACTTTTTGTCTTAATCTCTAGTTCTATATTATCTGTGATTTTTTCCTTTAAAATTTGTATTTATTTATCTCATTTTCTTATATCCTACCGAATGGTTTAACAAAATTGGGTTGCAGACGACAATTTAAAATCTGGCACCGAAATGGTTAAATTAGACAGAAAAGTAGCAGACAATGCAGACCCTGATTAAACTGATCCTTCAGTAGCAGTTTGATCTGGGTCTGCACTATTTGCCCAACTGTGTCTGTCTGCATACTCAGAGTATTTAGGGTACGTACTTTGAAAGCATCAGCTGCTTGTGCAATATCGTATCTTGCCATCTATTTTTAGGTGTAATTATATACTTTAACCATTTAACCTGCTGTGAAAAAATAATGTTGGATCAAATTTGGATTTGGTGCAATTTTGACTACCTCAGATTCGAACACGCTTTTAAGAAACTATTGATCTAGTGTCAAACAGCTTGGATTGTGATGAGACACCGAGATACTCTGCGACCCATCAGGATCCAATCTGTTTGAAATTGCGAGTTAAATCGCGGACAGCGGGATAAGGGTTAAGAATTTTACAACCAGATTTCAAGGTTATTTCATTCATTCCGAGCATAATGGGCGAGCCGTGATAGGGGAAAGCCGTGCATTTGTCATGTTATTTTTAGGAACGCGTTATCTCGGTTTAGGGTGTTTGAAATTATTTGAGGTTATGATGGAATTTATGATTCTTAGATTCCGAGTTTTGCAAGTTATTCACGTTTGTCTGTTTACAGTGGTTAGCGAGCGTTAACATAGATATGCATTGTTCATGTGCGTGAGAACGACATGGCTTTTTTTTCTTATTTAAATCATTTTTTTCTGTCGATGCTATACATTGTTAACTATTCCTTATATAACACAGCACAATGTCTTTACAGTGACAGCTTGCTGATTAAGATGTGTGTTCTTCAAGATATAACTGTCAATCATTATCGTCTGCTAACATTGTCGTCTGCGAACATTGTCGTCTGCTTCCATTTGTAGTTTTAATTTTCCTCAATTTTAGTTTAACCCTTTCCTCCATAGGCTATTTATAGACCCAACCTCTTTGAATGAATCTACCGAAAAGGAGCATTTACTAGAGAAAAGGATTTTTTTTAGAATTTTGTAGTTTGAAACCATTGTGATAAATAGAGCATTTGCTCTATTTATCACAATGGTTTCAAAAAGTGACTTTTACAGAGGCAGAGAAAAGCGTATTTATGGAGGAAAGGGTTAAAAAAAAAGGGGGGGGAACGAAACATAACAACAACAACAATCAGTGTCGACAGCCGATCAGATGCCGAGTTACTCGGCGTATCATCTGCACCCAATCTGTTTTGCATGTCTGATCACTGAATCGCAATGGCAGCGCAAAAGTTAATACCAGTTAAACTTAGGACTAAAGTAACGCAGAAAGCTTTAATGAGAACATTTTGCATTACTTTTGTACTACCTTTAGCTACTTCTTTTTTCTGAAAGACTATTGATGAAAGTTGTCCGGAGACGTCACTGTAGGGAAGTTTTACTGTACAGCAGAACCTGGCTTAACCCTTTCGCTGCCAAGGTCTGTCGTCTGCTAACTTTGTCGTCTGCTATAAATTTTCATTTTTTTTCCATTTTCTTCATTTTTGTTTCAAAAACATAGTAACATTAACCAACAGTTTGGATCCTGATGAGACGCCGAGTTACTCGGCGTCTCATCTGGATCCAAACTGTTTGCATGTGATATCATAGACCCGTCATTGTGGCACGGAAGGGGTTAAACGGCCATCAAAAAGAGGTTTATTTTATTGGTCTATAAGGCAGGTGGTAGCTCAATGCATGACAAAAGTAATGCAGAAAGCTCCTATAGGAGCTTTCTGCATTACTTTTGCCCTGCATTAAGCAACCACCTGCTTTTTAAAACGCATATGTTCAATAAATGAATGGCCGCTTATTACTGTTTATACTGCATTCCTGTGTGTTGCAAATTCTCCCATTCTAAATCAGAGATGTTCTTGGAATTAGTCATCTAGAAATAATACAAGTAGGAGAGTAGATATGGATTTTTACAATGCATATTATTATAATGAGAAATGCACAAGCGAAAACAAAACATAAGACTTATCTATAGTATTATCTCCCGAAGTGCTAGCATTTACTGGGGTACAATAAAACACGTGCCTACCCATACCTGCTCAGTCGACAATAAAGGTTACCTGCGGTATTACAGCAGATCTCGTGTTATGCCTTTGCTTCATGAATATTTACTTCGGAAATATCGGTCTTGGAGACAGGTGGCTGCTTAATGCAGGGTGAAAGTCATACAGAAAGCTCATAGAAGAGTTTTATGTATGACTTTCACCGTGCATTAAGCAGCCACCTGCCTAAAGTAATTAAGTTATTCTCTACTAGAGTTCCAGTTAACCTATTACCTATTACCGTCAAAAGTCGTCAATATGAGGGAATGGGTTAAGACAGGTTTCACTGCGTAGCCATATATTCACTTTCAAACACCAACATCATCAAACAATACAGAAAATGGTTCACGGTCAATGCAAATTATTTCTCATGTTTCTTCAAATTATTCCAATTGATCAATCTTCAAATATACCGCACATAGCTCGTTTCCGATTATAGCAATTCGAGGGCTTGGTGCAAAACTATTCTAACTCCTTCACTTTGTGAAGGAGTTAGAATAGTTTTGCACCAAACCTCGAATTACTACCGCATGATCGTACTAAAACTGAAAACAATGAGAACTCCACCGCCGACCTATTTCTCAAGGGTCGTATTCATACGTTATTTCTAAGCCCATTAATGACTGCTCAGATTTGGATATGGTGCAATTTTGACTACCAATGACTCGATTTAGCTTTCCAGAAGCTATTGATCGAGTGTCAAACCACCTACATCCTGGTGAGAGGTCGAGTTACTCGGCATCTCATCTGGATCCGAGCTGTTTAGCAAATACGAGACAATTGGCTATTAACAGGATAAGACTTTATAAGTAGAAAATCTTCGCTAATTTGATTAATGTCAGTTCATTTAGATTGGCAAAGATGGTAGACATTGGCTAGTTTTCTATGACTGCTGTTCCGACAACCTTTAGCCTTCCTATCGCAAACTGATTTCATTTACAAATACAGTAAACCTCACTATAACGACCACTAAATTGTGTTAATTTGTTGGTATTTAGGGCAGGTGGCAGCTTAAAGCAATGTAAAAGTAAAACAGAACGCGCCTATAGGAGCTTAAAGCTTAAAGCAAGGTGAAAGTAAAACAGAATGCTCCTATAGGAGCGTTCTGTTTTACTTTCACCTTGCTTTAAGCAGCCACCTGCCTTTAACACAAAATACTGGATGTAATTTAGTGGCCGTTATAGAGAGGTTTTACTGTAGATTGAATTCAGGTGAGACGCCGAGTAACTCGGCATCTCCCAGAATCCACTCTGCTTGATAATAGGACAGTAGACTATTAACCCTTTCCCTGTTCAATATTCATGTAAAAATAATGACATCAAGAATATTTATTAACTGGATTGTTTTAATGGAAACTTTTCAAGGGAATTATGTACTTTAATAAAAAAAATTAGAAACATATCTATATCAAACAGAGCAGACCCTGATCAGACGGCTCCTATAGGATCCATCATATCTGGGTCTACCATGTTTGCAAATGTGTGAAAAGGCTTTTATTGGCGGGAAAGGGTTAAATGCTTAAAAGTAAGTTATAATCACAGTACATAAAGACTACAGCAGTCAGATAGACCTTTTGGCAGGACAGGTGTTTGATCTATTGTATGTATAGATGCAAACCGGATTAATTAGTCTGTAACAAGGGTAATTGAGAAAATATTTATACTGAACCAGTCTATATCTGGGAAAAACACTTAATTCTTAGCTGTGAATCGAATATTTTTTTAGATTTCAACATCCGCATGAATCTTAACCTTTTCCTCCATGATTACGCATTTGCAAACAGTAGACCCAGATCAGACGGCTCTTATAGGAGCCGTCTAATCAGGGTCTGATCTGTTTACTTTTGATATAATATACATGTAGATATGACTACAGATTTCTGCCATGGCTTACGATTCTGTTCTGTTTTACCAATTAATGTAATTAATATTCATGATGTCATTATTTCTTACATTAGTATTCATGGAATAGAGGGTTACTGGTCTCGTGTTTTGTAGAGATACGACAAACTGTTAATCTCGCCGAGGCGACTCTCTAATAAATTGCAGCAAAATGGGGTTAGACGAAAAAATAAGAGATCTTGATAGTTTAGTTCGCCTCTTACTTTGTATCTACGACTCTTATGACTGAGATACCATTTCCTTGTATTTTTCAGGTGAGAAAGCTGCGCAAACTGATCATTACGTTGTTCTACATTGGTCTCTTGGCCTTCCCCACCACTGCGTTGCCCCTTGATCAGCCTCATACAACGATCAAGGAGAACGGAAACAAAATCACGGTCAAAGTAAAAGGCTGCAAGCCTCTAACAGTCGAAGAGCTTCGTACTATGCTCGGACCAGCTTTTGATGAATCGACAATGGCGTACGATGAGGCGAGCTTAAAACGCAGTATGGAATTGCAAAAAGTATGGAACGATGAGGAAGAGGATACTATTGATGACAATGAAGATCCATTAGAAGACGAATTGAAAAATGAAGGAACAATAGGTCAATTAAGTGATACGGACAAATCTGATAAAGATGCAATAAGTGATCGGGATAAGTATTTTATGCGACGGAAACGGGATACCGAATCGGACAGTGAAGTAATAAACACGCAAGAGGATAGACAATTCTTATATCACAATTTATTACACGAAACAGTGCGGGCGAGATCCCGACAGAAGCGCAGTTATAAGAAAGCAGCGAGAACCACTCCCTGGAACTGCGAAATGATGAAGACGTGGAGAGATTTAGACAATGGATATTTTCCTAAACGAATCCTTGATGGTTCATGTACACAAAAGACATGTTTCTTTGGTATGTATAGGTGTAGTCCGGTTAGGTATACAGTGAAAGTGTTAAAAAAGAACCCGGAGGACGCTTGTCGGCCAGTGCCGCTGATTGGCGAAAAAACCACGTACGAGGAATCCTGGGTATTTAGACGAGAGCACGTGGTTGTCGCGTGCGAGTGTCAATATGCGCGATCGTCCAAACGAAAGCGGACCAAGGGTCGACTCAAGTCATGAAAATTGCCGAGTGGACAATCGGATTTCGAGGCGGACCGGAAATAAATTATTAGAAAATCTGTGTTCAACAAAAGCATGCATTTAGTGTCGGGAAATGAATGCATTGCGAACGTTTTTCTAACTATCCACAAGGCGGCGCGCAAGTTCACGCGCTAGAGTGGGACATGGGTGAACTCGAAGCTACTGTCAATACGTTGCATACATCATAAAGCGTGTGGCGAGATTGTCAGAGTTTTCGAAAAAGAGTGTCATTTTTGTCATACTTGTAGATCGGGTCATTATTTAATCTCACCCGTTGGTTCACTTGTCATATCCAATTCATCTGAAATCCAGAGGCGTCTCGCCTTTCTATATTGTCGCTAACGTACCCATTGGTCGATACAGACATTACAGTGTGCAGGGGATCGAGGACCATTTACTATTGTGATAAAGTACGAGGCATTCCGAACACTTCTGCATTCCAACTCGATCACATTGTGTTTACAGTAAAACCTCGATAATCCGACCACTCAAATCAGAATCATTATCGATCTTTAACCCATTACATCATAGGCTAATTTTAGACCCACCCTCTGAATAAATCCACCGAAAAGGAGTAGATCTATTTACTAGAGAAATGGAAACTTTCAGAATTGTGTAGTTTTGAAACCATTGTGGTAAATAGAGCATTTGTTCCATAGGAGCAAATGCTCTATTTATCACAATGGTTTCATAAAGTGACTTTTAGAGAGGCGTCAAAAGGCGTCACTATGAGGGAACGGGTTAAGGCAGATGGTAGCTCAATGCAGGTTGTAAGTCATACAGAAAACTCATCTATGAGCTTTCTGCATGACTTTCACCCTGCATTAAGCATCTGCATGCCTAAAAGTTATCAACTTTACTTTACTAGAAATTCGGATTATCAAGTTTCTACTGTATTTTCAAACAAGAAAAGCGAGAAAGTAGTATTTTCAAATTGGAAGCGCAGCTGTAACAGACGACATACTTAGTTGAAATAGAACTATTAAGGCCAGTACCACAGACAGTGACACTAAATACGCAGATGACGTCATCGTACGTTTACGTCACGTTGCGTGGAGATTATAACGGGACGGTGTTTCGTCGACATGTTATATTTGAGTTAGTATTTTACCCCTTTGACTTCTATGTAAACTTTGTTAAATACATCAACTATTTAAATTATTGTTGTGTAATAAATATTTCAATTCTATATTGAAAAATATAAAAGTAAAGAAAAAATAAACTATAAAAGTCCTATTTGGATTGTTGTCTTTATATATTCTTGAACCATAAACAGTGAAACACCTCTAAACCGGACGTTAATATAAGTATCTGTCTTAAAGACAGGTGACAGCTTAATGCAGGGTAGAAACAAGCAGAAAGCTCATCGAGGAACTTTTCTGCATGACTTTTACCCTGCATTAAGCATCCACCTGTCTGAAAGTATCTACAGTAAAACCTCTCTATAACGGCCACTAAATTACATCAAGTATTTTTTTGTTAAAACAGGTGGCTGCTTAACGCAATGTGAAAGTAAAACAGAACGCTCCTATAGGAGCGTTCTGTTTTACTTTCACCTTGCTTTAAGCGCCCACCTATCCTAAATACCAACTAATTAACACAATTTAGTGGCCGTTATAGAGAGGTTTTACTGTATAGTCTTCCCTACTACAATTCTGGTTTAGATAGGTTATAGATCTGCTGTACAGTAAAATCTTCCTAATGCGACCATATAAGTTATCAAAATACCAGTCTGTAAAAGCAGGTGCTTGCTTAATGCATGACAAAAGCAATGCAGAAAAGTCCTATGGGAGCTATCTACATGATGTTTGTCCTGCATTAAGCTACCAACTGTTTTAAAAATAAATCCAGAATTAGATTTCTTTTGATTGGTCGTATTAATTAGCGAGACTTTACTGTACAATCAAATTTCTTTAACATTGAAATAAGTGTTAGTATTTGTCTTTAAACAGATGACAGATTAATACAAGTTAAACGTCATGTAGAAAACTACTCTAGCAGATTTCTGCATTGCTTTCACCCTGCATTAAGTAGCTACCTGCCTAAAATTCTTCTTTACTAAATGTTCGTTTTAAAGAAGCGTTTCTGAAGTTGATAATTCCAAACTTATTCGACACACCATGAAACAGTTGCCCTTATAGTTTTTAGCTCACCTGATTATGCCCAAGTGAGCTTTTGTGATCGCTTACCGCCCTGTGTTGGTCCACCCGCCCGTACGCTCACACGGATTAATGGTAATGTGGCACTGAGTACAAAATATCTTTTGTGTTTTTCTTTTTATGTGAATAAATTTTCATTTTATGTTAATGTTTTATACAAAAGAATAGTCACATAACACTCAATCCGTGAGAACGTCAGTCAGTCCGTCAGTAATTGCTTTAAACGACATCTCCTCTGAAACCACAAGACAGAATATAACTAAACTTTACAGAAATCTCTGTAAGAATAATTTGCTCAGCAGCTTAAAGGTAAAATGCAACTCCACAACTGAAAGACGAATGTCTAATTGGCAGTGAGTTCAACATTCAAACAGACTATCATGAATTAAATCGAACACACTGATGACATCGAATACACAGCCTGCAGTGAGTTCAACATTCGTTGACAAGCGAATGTCTAACCGGTAGCGAATTCGCCATTCAAACAGATAACCATATTTATGTGAATACACTGTCAGCCACGAATACACATCCATCAGTGTGTTCATCATTTATTAAAACCGAATAAACAAATGGTAGAGAATACCTAACTGGCAGTGAAGTGAATGATCTAAACTCATTATATATTATCCAATTACCAGCCTCTGTCTTCAAATTTAAGTCGTGGACACCCTCACACATTATATTCTGTCGAATTTGAGCTTAACACGTGGCAGTGGACCAATATGTGTGTTAGACCTTTATTTGTATACATGTATATTTGTTTAGTAATTATCACTCGTGTTGGAGAGCAGCTTCTGCTTGAAACGATAGGAAATTAGAGCATTATACAGGCATAACTCCCTTACCATTAATTCCATCAAAACAAACTCCGGATATGGGTTTTTTTAAAAAATGAAGCCTCCCATAAATGTGGACTTAATTGAGATCAAGTAGACAGGTTTTTTAAACGTATGTGACCCACTGACCCCGTAGTGCAATACCACATGATGTAACGGTGAAAAATGTAAACACGTGAACATCCCCCAAGTCTGCAAACACTTAAACTATAAGCATATAATACATGTATCTGTACATATGACAAGATTTCCAATCAAACATTACTCAATTCTACCAAGCTAACAAGAATGATCCAATAAAATATACGTATAATGAAAACTATAACATTGACGTCACAAATACTTACATTGGCCTGGTGCTGATTCGAAAGTTGAGTTCAATCCCCGGTAGATGGGACAGAGCTGGATCTTATCTGGATCCAACTTACTTGTATATGTTTTCACAAATGAAGCTATATACTGAACGAAGTAACTGCAATTTGGTACACCATCAAGGTTTACAAGCCTTTTATATCAAATACGACAATATGTAATGTGAGAGGATGTTCACGACTTTAAGTTTCCTGACAGAGGCTGCAAAAACTCTTTAGACGGTGGTACCACATTGTCACCGTCTACTTGGGGACACAATAGCAAAATAGTGGTTTGACTGGTGGGTAATGCACCCAGCACTACAACATTGCATGGCTTGTACCTTTTCCACTTTGCACTCCAGAATTTGATTCAAAATAATTCTGTTTTGTTGAAAAACATCGAACACCTTCGAATGAAGCCTGGTAATATTTTCAGAAACATTTGCAAAACGGCGTTACGCCCGGAATAGGTATTGTTCCATCTACAAAATGTTGAGTAGAAGATTAAGTATGAAATAATTCCCAAATTGAATAATTTCATCAATTCTTCTTATTTAGAGCAACAGATAAACGTTAGTTCCCTGTGCTGTGACCACTATTTAGAATCTCTTCGAAACGATTCACAGCAGAGGGTCTGGTAGAGAAATAAAGAAGTTATTCTTGAAAATATTTTAATCTAGGCATCTTCATCTGGACCTCTGTATGTGTTCAACATTCGTTAAATGCGAACCCACAACTGAAAAGCGAGTGTTTACCGTTAGTGGCTTCAACATTCACACACATGGTCACGTATTAACCCATTTGCTCCCACACGATCCCATATATGGGACGTAGGCAAACAGTGTAGACTCTGATCAGACGCCGCATAATGCGGCGTCTGATCAGAGTCTACACTGTTTGCTGATAGGAATTTCAATATAAAACAAAACGAAATTGAAAATTTAGGCCAGGCACCCCTTAGATAAAATATGACTAATTCAATATATAAACATGGAAGGATCCACTGGGCGCAAATGGGTTAATGCGAAGGTACATATAACCAGCCGCGAATAAACAGACTGCATTGGGTTCAGCATTCGATAAAACAGGAATACCTAGCTTATAGCGAATATATTACTGACAATTTACTGACAGTGGGTTAAACAGTGCTCGAAACACGATGAACCCCATTACAGAGGTCCAAATAAGATACGTAAATTAAAACATTTGAATGTTTGCAAGTCTCACTTAGGTTAGCATGATAGAGGCTAAAACGTGAACAGTGCTCATCCGTCCAGTCTACGACTGGTCTTGGGCCTACATGTCTGCATAACTCGAACGGCCTCATGGATATTTTAACAAAAAATCATGACTCATGAATAATCATTAACTGATTTATTACAATGGCCAATGAACCAGGGAATTTATAACAAATTTAGGAAATGTAGACTAAGAGTCAAGGCAAACACAACATACTCTGATCAGATCATACAGAAGCGGTCTGATCTGGGTATACTCTGTTTGCAAAGTCATCACAATTCGTCTCTATCAGGCAAAGGCGTCAAAAACCGTCTTTTTTATGTCTCAACGGACAGACGCATGGTAGCATTGTCGCGAGTAGATACAGTAGAACCTGTCTTAAGCGACCATGAAAAATAGGTCTTAATATGGGTCAGTACGGCAGGTGGGTGCTTAATACAGGACACACGTAATGCAGAAAGCACTTTTGCATTACCTTTGTCCTGTATTAAGCAACCACCTGTTTTTTTAAGATTCCTGTGTCCAATTAATATAAGGTCGCTTAAGACAAATTTCTAATTGTCGTCTGCAATCCAAATTTTGTTAAATCATTCGGTACAAAAAGGAAATGAGACAAATAAATGCAAATTTCAAAAGAATAAAGCACATATATAGAAATAGAGAATGAGGCAAAAAGTGAAGTCCCTGATCAGACGCCGCCTTGAAAAGGCGGCGTCTGATCTGGGACTGCACTATTTGTCGTGGTGCATTTATGCGACATCGGCGGTGAAAGGGTTAATAACTGTTGCCAAACTTTAGAGTGGTATACACTTGGGTATGTCTTACTATGGACCTAGTCTGTTGTAAAATGGACTACTTCACCGTTTTCCTGTTGAATATTAATGTACGAAGCAATGAATATTAAATTGTGTTAGCTGATCTTTTATAATGGTCAATGAATGCAAGACATTTGGACCTGGCAGAACCTGTACACTCAGATCTATAGAATTCTATAGACAAAAAGAACCGACCTTGGTCAGACGGTTCCAGTAGGAGCCGCTGCGTTGGATCTACTCTATTTGTAAAGGTGTGAAAAGGAATTTATATGAAAGAAAATGTAGTATAACATATAGTATTGGATTTCATTTTCAGTGAACGCTCGATTTAAGTTAAGTCTAGGCAGGGCAATTAAGGTAATCGGAGAGAAAATATTAGTATTTATGACATAATGCACCTCATAAACAGATACCAGTATCAAATAACGAAGGATTGTTTATGTAATCGTTCTAATAACCATGTACTGTAAATATTATAGAAAAAAACCTCTTAACACATCGTTCTCAAGTGACAGAGTTGATGTGCACAACAAAATCTCTCTAACGCGACTGCTAAAATAAGGTTATATTCTGGACTCAAAGGCATACGGAACCATAATACAGGTGACTGGTCAAACGTTATACGGAGAGGTGAGATTTCTGTATTACTTTCACTCTGCATCAAGCAACCATCTGTGTTTAGCCCATTCCCTCATATTGACGACTTTTGACGACTCTGTAAAAGTCACATTGTGAAACCATTGTGATAAATAGAGCATTTGCTCCTATAGGAGCAAATGCTCTATTTATCACAATGGTTTCAAACCACAACGTTCTAAAATTTTCCTTTTCTCTAGTTGATGTTCCTTTTCGGTAGGTTTATCCATAGAGGTTGTATCTAAAATAACCTATGAGGTAATGGGTTAAAGACATCCATGTTTGTTCGTAAAGTGATCGCTTTAGAGAGGTTAAAATGTACAGTGGAGAAACTGTTATTCTTTCCCACTTAGTGCGTTTCAAACGCGTTTTAAACCCGTTTAAAACCCGTTTAGCATATTCACTTACAAACGCGTTTGTAAACGCGTTTAAACTCACTTATAAGTTAATCGTCAATATATGGTTCCACAGGGTATATTGGGTGTTTAAACAACGTTAATAATGGTAATTTCTCATTTTGTACTTTAAAAGTTCCTTATATATACCTAAAGTTGTGCGGATTGTGTTTTGTAAAGAGTTATATCTCAGTAGATCGTTAAATTAGACGATTTGTATTTCGTTTAAAGAAACAGTGATACTTTTTGTTCCAACCGAAAGGAATCGCACGTTACGTACTTCTGCTTCGTTTTGAGTGGTAAATAGTAATTTGTGCTGTCTATGGATGTAGCCCTGCCTATGGGTGTAGCTCCAAATCCGACAGAGTTTAAATAGGATTATTTAAATTACCAAAGGACGAGCAGTTCAAGAAAACGTCCACGATGTGAACGTCAAGGGAATGGGATTGTTTGTTCGATTTTATTCTTCCACATTTTTTATATTGGATCAGCTTACGTTGTGTATCGATGGCTGTTTTCAGTGAACTTTATATTAAAGAAAATAGAACAGCCAAAATGCTACATTCTTTTATAAATGTGACTTAAGAGGTTAGCACTGTAGGTTAATGGGCCTTTTCGGGAAATTATTCTATTCAAACTTTTTGTTAACAGCGTAAACCTTAATCACGCAGAAACTGTCTGATCAGGATCTGCTCTGATTGCTTAGTCTGTAGACTTATTTCTTTAGATTCGATCATGGTTGTCTAGCGTCTCTGTACTCCCTGTAAATGAATATGAACTAGGTCATGAACTCTTTTAATAAATATTTTTAAGAGAAAAAAGGATTAATAAACACCAGTTAGCATCTGTTGACAGCAGACACCAAATTTGCTTTAAAATCAATTTCCCAATCCTTCTCGTATTATATAAACGGCTTCACGCGCGTTTGCAAATAGAGTAGATCCAGATCGGAAGTTCCTGTAGGAGCTATCTGATCAGTTTCTGCTCTGTTGCTTATGAAATTTTGTTGATCTAATCCTATAGATTCTGTCAGAGCCAAAGATCCCTTTGAAATATTAGCATTTTGAAAAAAAAGGCGTTAGATCTCCATGAATATTTGTGTAAGAAATAATGATTTCATGGAGATCGAGTTTTGTAATAATACATGAGTACAGGAAAGTTTGGCTATAACAGTAATTGTACGTATATTATTTCATAAGCAAACCGACAAGACCCTGCTCAGTGATCAGGGAGCTACAACAGAAGCTGTCTGATCTGGATCTACTCTGTTTGTAAATTTGTTTCATTACGTTTGATCTGGGTCTACTGTGTTTGCATTGACATAAACAGGCACGTACGTGGAGTGAAGGGTTTATATTCGTGAAGTGATTTACTCACACATAATTTTTCATCAGGGAAATAGTTTATCATAAATATGATCCTTTTTGCCATTTTGGAACATGGACAATATTGACCATAAATCAAAAGGAAAAAAGTAATTCTGGATTACTGAATTGTTAACTGGGTGCGTTTTATTGTTTTATTCCAGCTATAGTTTCAGCCAAAGCAAAAACCTGCTTTCATTTTCACCATAAAAAAATCAGCTAATAAATATTCATGATAAACAAGCACCAAGCGTACATTACTGGGGTAAGCCACCACCTACAGAGTCACCAATCAAGCAAGACAGGAAGTTGTGACAATGTCCAATGCAGATTAAAGACACCACACTGTGAATGTTGTTTTAACAACTTCGCAATGTATTATTTGCGCCCAGGGAGTCAGATAATTGAATCAGTGCCAAAACAAAGACGAGTATTTTCAATTTTGAAAGCAGAATTATTTAAGTATATCTTTTTAGTTATAGAAACCAAAATTGAAAACTGTTTTGTAAATATCTGAAACCAGACCAGTCCACAAATAATATATATGGGGATGTATATGTCCCAAACTGTTTGTGGTTTTTGATAGATATGAAGTATACCACAGTGTTGTATACTCCATATGTATCAAAAAACACAAACAGTTTGTTTAAACGGGACAAATTTGTGAAGTTAATGATAGATCAATCAGTAGACATTGTAAAATTTAAGGTGTGAATTTGGCCACCAATTATGATAATGGCACAAATTTTGAAAAGTTTAGGGTGAGTCAATCTAACAAAAAGTAAAGCCTATGACTACTAATATTGAGATGTCAGTCGTTTTCAATCAAGACAAAATTAGACTGAAAGTAGTTTTGACCATATAAGTACAAATGTCAATCGTTGGTTAACTTACTAATTCCAGATTATAGGCTGATGCAACCGATTTCAGGATGAATTTCTGAATAAACTGATCTCGACCGGTGTTTGTTTGAAAAATGACACACGTATTAGAACGAGCTTGTTCGGGCGAATTAATAAAAGTTGGATAGGGTAGTGTTTGGAATAAGTTGATGGGGCGGAGCTTCAAACCGTCAGCTATTGTTTGATTGGGTGTTAATTGGAGAGATTATTGACACGTCAGGGACAGCATTAGATTTATCTAATCCTAGACATGTTATATCAATTTCGGCTTTTATTTTGAGCAATATATACCTTTCGTTTTTTTACTTTTTCGTATAATTGATCGGTCTCGATAATAACAGAGGTAGCCGAATGAAACGTACTTATATACGCAAAAACCGCTTACAAACGCGTTTGTATGCACACACGGGTATATCGTTTTATCGTTTAGTTTGCGCATCGTTTGCGTATCGTTTGCGCACGCGTAAGCATAAACGGGAAAGAATAACCGTTTCTCCACTGTACTGTATGCTGCAAGAAAATGTCACACAGATTATTCCTGCGATTTTACGATAATATTTGCCATCAGGCTGGGGTCTAGAGGAGCCAGCGAATTACTCGGTGGCTCAACCGGACCCATCCTGTTTGGCACTTAGAATATATTTCTGAAAAGAGATATAAGAAATAATCTACTTGAAACCATACAACGGACGTCAACTTTTGCAGATAACAGCAGTCTGGGAGCTGAAGGTTGAGTAGCCACCCAAAACATTCACAAGAGACGACTAAAAACGTAGATGCGAAAAAAAGAAGGTTACAGTCGGAACGCGGATGCAAAGATGGGGTTACAGTGTGAATGCAACTGCGAAAGAGGTTGTTGCCGTGCGAATGGATCTTCGAAAGAGGTGGTTACAGTTGGAACACAGAAACGAAGGGAAGGTTTGTAGTTGGAATGGAACACAGATGCGAAATGCGTATGTGTGCGTGTGGGGGATGTGAATAAAAGCAGCTGCAAAGATAGGGCTACAATGGCAACAAAGCAGGGAAAGACTGAGTTACCCAGTCACGAAAGTAGGAGTTACTTGGGCACAGTTTCAAAGAGGGAGTTACAGTGTGAACGTAGTTGCAACGAGGGATAATTACGATGAACGCAGTCGCAAAAGACGGAGCTACAATGAGAACGTAGCTGCGAGCGAGAGATGAGATTGGTTGCAGTGAGAACGCATCCGCAAATGAAGTGGTTACAGTAGAAACCCATCTGCGAATGAGGAGGTTGCAGTGGGAGCACAGTTGCGAAAGGAAGTGCTGCAGTGGCAATACAGTTGCGAAAGAGGGGACTACAGTGGGGGATACAGTGGCGAAAGAAAGGGTTGCAGTGGGAACGCAGTTTTGAAAGAGGGGATTACAGTGGGAACGAAGCTGAGGAAGGGGGGTTACAGTGGGAAAACAGACGAGAAAGACGGGGTTACAACATGAAACGCAGCTGCGATAGTGTACAGCGGGAACGCAGCTGCAAAAGAGTGGGTTACAGTGGGATCACACCTAAGAAAGAGTGAGTGAGTGAGTGAGTGAGTGAGTGAGTTGGGTTTTACGTCCGACCAATATCATTTCAATTATTTGCAGACTGCATCCGCTTGGGACAAGTTATAGTGCTGCCTCACTGGAATGCCCTTGCCGTGGACACATGGCAAGGGTACCCCACCCAGTCACATTATCCTGACACCGGGCCGACCAGTCCTAGAACTACCCTTTTAATGTCGAGCGTAGACAAGGGAGCTACTAGTACCAACTTTTAACGACTTTTGGTCTGTCGCGGAAGGGGATCGAACCCACGACCTTCCGTACCGTACCTAAGAAAGAGAGGGTTACAGTTGGAACGTAGTGTTACAGGGTAAAGAAGGCGGTTACAGAATGAACGCATCTGCAAAGACGGGTGCGGTCGGGACGCAGTTAAAATGGGAGCGCAGCCGCGAAAGACGGCATTACAAAGCGAACGCAGCTGCTTAGGAGGGGAAGTTGGACGCAGCTATCAAATAATGGCTTACAATAGGAACACAGCTTCGAAAGAGGGGGTTTAAGCTGAAACTAAGTTGCAGTGGAAGAACAGACGCGAACGACGGAATTACAGTGGGAATACAGCTGCGAGAGATGGGGGTAACTATGGGAAGAACTGTTTGCGTCAGTTGACAACGGTTGGTACCACACAGAAGACAAGAAAATGTACCTAGCGTGTCAACCTTTGCCCAGGTTGCCTCTTCAATAATTGAATCCTTTACTCGATAAATATTCATATCAGAAATAAAGACTTTATGAATCTTGATTAACCGAGTTTTATAATGGCATCATGGTTAAGAACACATAATACTAAGGATGAGTGAGCAAAGATAGTTGACCCTGGTCAGATGGTTCGTACAGGAGCCATCTGATCTGGGTCTCGTCCGTTTGTAAAGATGTCAGAAAGGCGTATCTGTGGAGTAGTTTTTTAATGCGTCGACTTTTCAAGTAATTCACCATGTTAGCATTGTCTGTTGAGCTGCTGACTATAATCTCTTACTTGTCTGCGCATACGTTTGTGCCATAAGATATGGTTGTTTTGACAAGATTGCAACTCGTTGTTACTGCTTGTCATCCAGCCAATGTTTTCAACAAAATGAAAGTTGCACATGGGCCTCATTATATGGGAGTCGTCTGATCTTGGTCTACTCTGTTTGCAAAGGTGTAGAATGGCGTATTTATGGAGTAAAGGGTTAACCATAGCTGGGGAACTGTTCACAGGAACCAGAGTATGTATACATGCGAGTCGGCATAAAGTGCTTCTTGTCTATGAACAAATCTCTATAGAGTCCATTGAAGGCTAGCTGGTGCCATAGGGTGTCTAGTTTCCAACTGTCGCAACAAGGACACACTCCATTGGGCTTACTGATGGAGAGGGTGTGTACACTGACAAGAGAGATTTACGTACCCGATTCTCTTTTCATTGGAATTCCTGCTATCTAGCGGTTGAAGGTTAACCCATTTGCTCCCAGTGGATTCTTCCATGTTTATATATTGGATTAGTCCATTTTTTATGTAATGGTGCCTGGCCTAATTTTCAATTTCGTTTTGTTTTTATATTGAAATTCCTATCAGCAAACAGTGTATACTCTGATCAGACGCCGCATTATGCGGCGTCTGATCAGAGTCTACACTATTTGCCTACGTCCCATATATGGGATCGTGGGAGCAAATGGGTTAAATACAGTAGAACCCCTCTAATGCGACAACTTAATGAATAAACATGGGTGTCTTTATAAGCAGGTGGTTACTTAATGTTGAGCAAAAATAATGCAGAAAGTTCCTATATGGAGCTTTCTGCATTACGTTTGTTCTGCATTAAGCTACCACCTCCATCTAGCACCCAGAATTATACCTCTTTTAGGTGGTCGCATTAGTAGGGTTTTACTGTACTAAAATCGCCCTTCCAGATAACTCTTATGTTGTGATCACTCTTTAGAATCGTCTCTCCGAGACGAATCTAGTGTTCACAAAATAGGGTTTGGTGGAGAAAGAATGTTTTAACCCTTTCTTCCATACGTAAGCCTCTGTAATAAGCACTTCTTGAAACCATTGTGATAAATAGAGCATTTACTCCTATGGGAGCAAATGCTCTATTTATCACAATGGTTTCAAACTACAAAATTCTAAAATTTTACTTTTCTCTAGTAAATGCTCCTTTGGGTAGATTCATTCAAAGAGGTTGGGTCTAAACATAGCCTATGGAGGAAATGGTTAATTTATACATCTGACTTTACATTAACGTTTTCCTGCAACACATGTTAATTATTTTACCAGGTGCCCGTCCGCATGATGGACTGTGGGATATTTGAAAATGATTCCTATTTCAAATATAATGTATTTTTGTCTTAAGTGTCAATGAATCACAATATTAATTAAATTATTGTAATAAAGTACCCAACTACAACACTCTGATCAGGATCGGCACTGTTTGCATATGAAATAAAAGATCTAACTCTACCAAACTCTTCTATTGCCAACAATTTGTTTGTTAACAATACCCTTAAAATCAACAAATTAATATTCATAAAGTTAAATAAGAACCTGGCAACCTAAAGAAGATGCTCTGTACCCGAATCTCGATCAAAGGTGTCTACTAACCCTTGATAGCAAAGTATGGACATTAACCCCTTAAAACCATTACCTCATGGGCTATTTTTAGATACAACCTCTTTGAATAAATCTACCGAAAATGAGCATTAACTATAGAAAATGAAAAAAATAGAATTTTGTAGTTTGAAACCATTGTGATAAATAGAGCATTTGCTCCTATAGGAGCAAATGCTCTATTTATCACATTGGTTTCACAAATCGACTATTACAGAGTCGTCAAAAGTCGTCAATATCAGGGAAAGGGTTAAACCTGAGCTACAGATAAAGGTGCGTACTCAGATACTAAATTCGTAATTTCACCACCAAACCATATGTTGTGAGCACTCTTTTGAATCGTCTCTTCGGATTTGGTGGAGAAATAAAGAAGATAATCTTGAAAATGTTTTAATTTACACGTCTTATCTGGACCTCATTCTTTACCCTATGAATTTACATGTAAGCAACAATGACATTATGAAAATCAATTACTAATATAGCTTTTTTTTATAACGGTCTTTTGGAAATGGTGGGACTATTTATAAGGTAACTATTGATCATGGCAAACATTTTAGAATGAGATCTATATAATTGCACAAGCAAAGCAAACAGAGCAAACCCTGATTAGATCTCCCCTTTAGGTTCCCTCTGATCTAGATCTGCTTTGTTTGCAAAGGCGTTCAAAGGAGTGTCTGTTGTAAGCATGTTAGAATGAGATCTATGTAATTCCACAAGCAAAGCAAACATAACAGATCCTGATCAGACGGCTCCTTTAGAACCCGTCTGATATGGGTCTATCCTGTTTGCAAATGTTTGTAGAATCAGACTTATATTTCTTCATAAGCAAACGTGGCATAGAACATACCCTGATCAGACGGCTTCTACAGGAACCGTCTGATTTGGATCTACCCTGTTTGCGAAGGCGTCAAAATGGAAAAAGGGTTGAATAAAATCTCGTTTCTCGAAAGGAAATACCATCACGTGTATGTATGTTTTAATCTTATAATACACGTGATTATACAAACTACGCACGTCTCAGACTAATTTTCCCGAAGGACAACGAACAAAGGTGAACGACTCTACAACGAACAAAGGTGAACGACTCTATATAATATTTCTTCTTTTTCGCAACCTTTTAAGGCGCATTAAATCATGTTCCGTTGCTACCAGGTTATGTAATTAGTTTCCATTCAAGCGCCTATTAAAGTATATGTAGCAAACTGGTAGCCAATAAGTCTTCATTAAAGCACATGGGTCTTTGGAACTGGACTCATTAGAATGAGACAATTAAGTTAAAGTAATTTTCACCAACAGTACGTTCCTTGTTTAATATCGACAACAAGTAAGTTTAGTATGCCTTAACCCTTTCCCTCATATAAACGTGTTTTCACGCACCTGCAAACAGAGAAGACCCAGGGTCTGCTCTGTTTGCTAATGGAATTTGATAGATCTGTTTCTTTTCTTTCTAAAAGGGCTACAATGTTCCAACTTCCATATCGCATTATAACTATTTTGTCCATGTATATTCAGTAGGTATTGAAATTTGTAGTAAACACAGAACAGGAAAAGGGTTAACTCAAGCCACCGAAACAAGAACATTTTAACATACAGTTAATGTCTAAGCATACAATTCCATTAAAAACCATTATAAATTAAGTTAATGAATATTCAAATGGTCAATTCATAGATACATGTTTAATAGTGAAAAGGTTAAACCAGCATCTCGAGTCTGATGGGTAACCCTTAATCTGCTGAATAATTAAAAGTGATTCATCTTTTTCTAACTATTAATTAAATAAAAAAAAACATTAAAATGTATTACTGAAATTTAATCATTTCCCTATTTTCAATACCTACGGAATTTCCATGGACAAAATAATTATAATGTAATATGGAAGGTGGAATACTATAGACATTTTAGAAACTAATGCAAGAGATCTATCAAATTCCGTTAGTAACAGAGCAGACCCTGATCAAATGGCTCCTACCGGAGCCGTCTGATCTGGGTCTACTCTGCACATGCGTGAAAATGCGTTTATATGAAGGAAATGGTTAAAAGTGACTCATCCTTTTCAGACAATAATAAGCATTAAAAATTATCACTGGAGAAAATGAAATGATTATTATGAGGAACAGTGCAGATACTGATCAAGGGGCTGCCTGTGGACCCTTTTATTAGGGTCTACACTGTTGGCAAATGTCTAACACACTCGGTTCTGGCACATAGTTGAAGGTAAGTCATGGCACACTTTGCCTGTCGATTTATACTCATATCTGTAATAGTATTCTTCCAGTACATGATGGTATCCTTTCTTTTTATGATGTTTTAATATTTAACAGTAAATAACGCCGCAAAAAATCCCACCAAAACAACGGTTTAACCCGTTCTCAATTCATCATTTAATGCTATTACAGTAAAACCTCTCTGTAACGGCCACTTAGCCCTTCGCTTGCTATCCACGTCAATATACCTACCTGTAAATAGTGAAGACCCAGATGAGACTGCTCCTGCAAGAGCTGTCTCATCAGGGTCTGCACTATTTACAAGTTGATTGTGCAACCAGTACACTCCATAGCAGTGATTGTACCGCGAATACACAGTGAAGATATATGTAATTATACAACAGGGCATGGGTAAAGAAGGAGAAATGTGTTTTAAAACTTCAGCAAGAGCGAAGGGTTAATTTTATTAATTAGTAGGTATTTAGGGCAGGTGGCTGCTTAAAGCAATGTGGAAAAAAAGAACGCTCCTAGTCTGTTTTATTATCACATTGCTTTAAGCAGCCACCTGCCTTTAAAACAAAATAGTTGATGTAATTTAGTGGCCGTTATAGAGAGGTTTTACTGTAGTACAACCATCTCAGCTTGGTGAAATGAAATTCCAAGTAACTGCATTACTCATTAGTTGCAAAGTATAAGTCCAATAAAACTCACGTGTTCTAGTCTTGAATAACCCTAAATTACCTTATGTATTCGGACAGACAAACTTCGGCAAATAGTGCAGACTCAGATCAAACGACTCCTGAATGGTGTACACTGTTTGCTACCGTCAGTTTAATTTAAAGTTACCAAAATGGAGGGGGGGGGGGTATGTGTTCGGATAATTAGGGTTATTTGGGTAAATGCTTTTGTTTATCCAATTATTTTGCAATAATCAGTTATTAATAACAACATCATCATTATCAACAACAACAACAACGGCTACAATAACTACTACTACCAATAACAGTATTGTTATAACACCGCCACGTCTTCTATTCTAGCTACTTCTTTTTGTTATTATCATTACTAATAATACAAATACAGTTGAACTTCGTTATCTCGAACTCGGATAACTCGAACTTCGGGATAACTCGAACAAAAAGTTCAGTTCTTCCAAATCTTACAATACAGCATTACTCTAAAAGGTATCGCTACAGATATCTAGAAACACATGCGACTGCTTAATACAGGTCTAAAGTAATGCTGAAAGCTCCTACAGGAGCTTTCAGCATTACTTTAGACCTGTATTAAGCTGTGGCCTTGAGAAATCGTTCAGATTAGAATTCGGATAACTCGAACTTTTGTTATCTCGAACTAATTTATATATCCCTTGAAGTTATCGAAGTTCAACTGTATTATCATTATTATTATTGTTAATATTATAATTATTATTGTGTTCATAAAGTCATTGCACCGAATATACTTGGTTACACTTAAAAAAATAGCAAAACACCAAAGCGAACGACGTTTTTCTCTTGGCATGGGTTGTTTCATCTGATACGGTAAGATATACAAACCTTTACAATTCATCTGCTAAAGTTTCTTTAGTTTCTTTTCAAAAACAGGTTCAGAGTATCGAATAGTTTGGATACTATTATGAGTTTCCAGCATTACCTTCGACCTTACAGTAATATTTAAGAAATGAATGACGTGCTTCCGGTGTTCATGAGGTTATGCAACGCATAGCTTTACGAGCAAAGTTAGTGAAGCCCGAAGGGCTTCACGTGAATCTTTGCTCGTAAAGCTATGCGTTGCATAACCCATGAACACCGGGAGCACGTCATTTATTTCTTATATTTATATTCCATTGTATTTCTTATATTTAAGAAATGAATGACGTGCTTCCGGTGTTCATGAGGTTATGCAACTTTCTTTTTAGAATAAGGTTATATAAGGACGTTGCAGGGCGAATGTAAATATTATGCTTTTAACCCCTATCCGGCTAAGCGCGGATAGACTAGGATGTAGTCAGAATTGTACCATATCAAAATTTAAGCATACGTTATATTTGAAGAGCACGGTAAAGGTTAAGTAGAAACGGGGTTGGCATTGCGTGTGTCACAGTCATGGTTATATTCGTCATTTAAAATATATCATTTACAAAGCAGCACATGGTTATCATATCACATTACTCTGTCATAGATGTTTGCGTATCAAATGTTTTAACCCTTTTAACCTCCATACATACGCCTTTCTACGCCTTTGCAAACAAAGCAGATCCCGATCAGACGGCTCCTATAGGAGCCGTCTAATCGGGGTCTGCTCTGTTTTTATGATATAGTATAGTATATAATTATCACATCCTATGGAGAGAGACAGCACGTACTGTCAACCCGAGGTTGGTTATGTCCACCGAGGCGTTAGCATTGTAAATGAAATTGAGGTATAATAAATATGATTATATAGTTTCTGCCATGGCCAAATGCTGCTATGTTCATGTGCTTTATAACATTGAATCTAATTAATATTCATGATGTCATTATTTCTTACATAGATATAATATAGTAAAGAGTTAACCTTTGCCCATTATGTCTACCCAAATTTGGATCTGTTGAATTTTGACTGCGCCCTAATCGATTAACCGTTTAACCCTTTCGGCGCCAAATTTCTAATTGTCGTCTGCAATTCAATTTTGTTAAATCATTCGGTAAAATAAGGAAATAAGATAAATAAATGCAAACTTCAAAGGAATAAAGCACAGATAAAGAAATAGAGTTTGAGACAAATAGTGAAGTCCCTGATCAGACGCCGCCTTGAAAAGGCGGCGTCTGATCTGGGACTGCACTATTTGTCATGGTGCATTTATGCGACATTGGCGATGAAAGGGTTAACGCTTTCCTTCAAATAAACGCATTTTCACGCATTTGCAAACAGACAAGACCCAGGGTATTCTCTGTTTCTTATGGGATTTATAGATATGTTTCTTTGCTTTCTAAAATGGCTACAATGTTCCACCTTCCATTTTTTCATTATAACAATCATCCATGATTATTCAGTAGATATTGAAATTTGGAATAACAATGGAACAGGGAAATGGTTAAGAAACGATTGACCCAGTCTCAAACAGCTTGGATCCTGATGAGACACCGATTTGTTCGACATGTCATATGTATTAAAGTTGTTAGCAAATGTGAACCAGGTCGGAATTAGCGGGGGAGGGTTAATGGAACATACATGTACAGCAACAAATCTGATAACAATATACTATAGAGAGTGCTTCCTGAAAAACAATAAAATACTTCGTGATCGTCACCAGGACACATGCTACCGTCATAATCCAATCGAGCTGAATTATTTCGCCGCCAAATATACTTCGTCCGCTACGATGATCGTCTGCTTTAGGTTTAAACCTGTCCTTTATACGCCCTTCTACGCATTTGCAAACAGAATAGAACCAGATCAAACGGCTCCTGCATGAACCGTCTGATCAGGGTCTGCTCTGTTTGCTTATTATTTTAATATATCTGACTACCTTTTCGATCATTACCAACTCACATATGCACATATGCCATTATAAAAACTCCAGCTAATGAATACTCATGATGTCATTACTTCTTATATGAATATTCAACAGGGAAAAGTTTCTAAAGTTACATGTATTACGCCGATGGCATCAAACATTTTAACCCTTTCGCTGCCAAACTCTGTCGTCTGCTAACTTTGTCGTCTGCTACAAATGTTCATTCTTTTGATTTTCTTCATTTTTGTTTCAAAAACATAGTACATGTAACAGTAACAAACAGTTTGGATCCTGATGAGACGCCGAGTTACTCGGCGTCTCATCTGGATCCAAACTGTTTGCATACGTAATCACAGATCCGGCATTGGCAGCGAAAGGGTTAAAGAGGAACAAATACAATAAATCCCCTCTAAACCGGACGTTAAATCTAGCATAGATATGTGTCTTGAAGACAGTGGTCAGCTTAATACAGGGTGAACGTCATGCAGAAAGCTCCTCTAGTAGGTTTAGACTACATGACCTCCATCCTGCTTTAAGCAGCCAACTGCCTAACAGTACCCAAATTCTTCTCTACTAGAATTCCGGTTTAGAGGGGTTTTACTGTATGCGTTTTTTTCTAGAGCACCCGTGAATAGATTAAAACATGACAATAAATTTCGGAAATATTGACCTCGGTTGTAACTTAAATGCTAAGAGGATCCTTATCTGTGTGCAAATGTCATTGGTATATTTTCCGCGTTCAAAGAATTAAAGCATATTAAGTATCATTTTAAGACATTCAACACTATACTTGATGAATATTCATGTAAGAAGTAAGTACTGTACGAATATTAATTAGCTGATGTTTTGGTCATGGCCTCAAGAACAAGGGATGTTTTGACCATGACAGAACATGTAGAAACATATCTGTTGTATGTTCTAAGCAAACATAGCAGGCACGGGAAATTAGAACCTTCTCAAAGAAGACACGAGCGAGGTTTTTCGCAAGCGTAAAATGGCTACCTAACATGTCTTTAAGCAGGATAGAAGAAAATGAGGGAGCAATATTGTTTAGTACTTTTAATTAACAGATACATTGGGAAATCATGACTGTAATGTATAAATTAATAGCAGAAGGGGAATGTTTTAATGAGTCATGATGCATAATATCCGTGTATGACACCAGTAATATACATTATGTCACAGGTTATTCATTTGCTGAAACACACTGACGTAGAAACCATTATCACATTAAGTGATGTTTACAAGTCAAATTAATTTATGATAAATCACAAAGCTTCTAGCACCATACGAAATCCACCACTAATTCCATCAAACACTTCAGATAACTACTGCTAAAAAGGCATACACACTCCCATAACTTACAGTCTACATGAAATTATTCGAATAGGTCGACTCAATGCCCATTAACTTTTTCACTTATACTGTTCCCAAATTAAGAATAGGTAGTATAAGATATACATCCAAGATTACATGCACAATGGTGAAATATGCAAAACGGTCAACAAAACCACGAGTAATAAAGGATCTAAGCTAAATAACTTTACCAAAGCCAAAATGCAAACAAAGGACATATATTTTTATGTACAAAAGGGTTTTAAAGCAAAAACACGTAAACTAAAAGTGCAATAAAAAATGAGAGAAAAAAATATTTGGGCTTCCACCAAGGATCGTACACGAACTCACATTTCCTAATCCATCGCTATATGTATATCCCTTAAACCACGCTGACGGCTATGATTGAGAATGTGATTTTAATCAGTTATACATAATTCACTAGAATTTTTACATAAAAAAGAATTACCCCGACAAAAAATGTGTCCCCGCTAGGAAAAATATATGAATCAAAATAAATAAATATTTATAAATAAAAACTAGTCTCACAGTAAACCATGGTTATTAAAAAGATTGGCTTTTATAGAAACACAGAAACGCAGTAAATCATGGTCTTTACTCAAACCTGTATAAGGTTGGGCTGCTTTCGCAGCCCAAATGAACAATTACAATTCTATATTTCCAAATGGACTATTTACAATTCTATATTTCCAAATGGACTATTCCAAAATTCAAACAGGTGAAGCTTACGGTGAATATTAGGGATTTTTTCTATAGAAAAGTGTAACATGACAAACAGTGGCTCTATGAGCCATCTCATCTGGGCCTACATCGTTTGAAAGGTAAAATAGTGACCCGTTTTCCCGCATTATTTAGGTTTAATACTAACCCTTCGCTACGTGTCACACGGGACACACGTTTGCAAACGTCTTTGATCCTAATGAGACGCCGAGTACCTCGGCAAACCTCGGCAAACCTCGGCAACCCATTAGAATCCCTGTTGTTTGACACTTTGTCAATAGTTCCTCAAATACACTGAGGAATACAGTAAAACCCTTCTCATGCGACCAACAAAAAGGGGCATAATTCTGGGTGGCAGAGGCAGGTGGCAACTTAATGCAGGACGAAAGTTGTGCAGAAAGCTCCTACAGGAGCTTTCTGCATAACTTCCGTCCTGCATTAAGCAACCACCTGCTTATAAAGACAGCTATGGTTATTTATCAAGTGGTCGCATTAGAGGGGTTCTACTGTATATATAACGTCAGTGAAAACATGTAACAGACCAGCGTCTCAAGAGTCATATATTTTACAGTAGGCTAGGGTTTAAAAAGTCGCAAATATGTACAATGTCATATACTTATACCTTTGTGGTGTATTCTGTACAGTTAACCCCATCTAAACCGGAACTCTTGAAGAGAAGAATTTAGAAACTTTAAGGCAGAGTGGCTGTTAAATGTACGGTGACAGTCAGACAGAACGCTCATAGAGCTGTCACCTGTCTCCAAGACCGATATTTATACTAAATTCAACGTCTGGTTTAGAGATGTTTTACTGAATACTCATACACACACTACACAATTATGCATGTTTCAGCTTTTTTGTCTCAATTCTGTTTTTAATGCAGTGCATATTTAATACATGTATGTACTCTACTCCGTGTAAACGCTTTTAACGCGTTTGAAAACAGCGTTGACCGATGTCAGATGGCTCCTGGTCAAGGTACAGTAAAACCTCTCTATAACGGCCACTAAATTGTGTTAATTAGTTGGTATTTAGGGCAGGTGGCCGCTTAAAACAAGGTGAAAGTAAAACAGAACGCTCCTATAGGAGCGTTCTGTTTTATTTTCACCTTGCTTTAAGCAGCCACCTGATAGGAGCGTTTTGTTTTACTTTCACCTTGCTTTAAGCAGCCACCTGCCTTTAACACAAACTACTTGATGTAATTTAGTGGCCGTCATAGAGAGGTTTTACTATACGTTTTGTTTGCTTACGGAATTATAAAGATTCTGTCTGGGCCAAACATTTGTTGTTCATATGCGGTTATAGATACTGGGCCACACATTTGTTGTTCATATGCGGTTATAGATACTGGGCCAAACATTTGTTGTTCATATGCGGTTATAGATACTGGGCCAAACATTTGTTGTTCATATGCGGTTATAGATACTTTTTTCAAACATTTCTTACATGAATATTTATAGAGTAACTGGTAAATTTGAAACGGATATCTTCTTTTGATCCTTACTGCAGGGTATTAAGGAATGTTTGTAAAGCAGGCACGATTGCTGTTATTTTAAGCCGAACTAGATAAAAAGATTTTAAAAATATGCATTCTGATCTTCCCAAGTGAAAAGTTCGTTCACATACGTCGTCAAAATGATATTACAAAACTTGTGAATCTGTGGATGTGTCATTTGACAGCTAAATTCCTCACATTCCGTAATCTCACAAGTACGCTTTATAAATTCATATCTCTAAACCCTTTATTCCATAGATACCCATTTTACGCCATTGCAAACAGAGTAAACCCATATCAGACGGCTACTGTGGGAGTCGCCAGATCAGGTTCTGCTTTGCTTGCTTAGCAAATAATATAGATGTGGTTCTACAATTTCTGCCATTGACACTTGTACACCAGTTTCTCAAACGTTTGTGGCATGGCAAAAATAATTCATTAAATCGGGGGTAAAAACTCGATTCTACGAAATTTTAGTAACGAAGAAGTCATGTCTTTAATACAAGTGGCAGCTTAATGCAGGGTGAAAGTCGCGCAGAAAGCTCCAAGAGGAGCTTTCAGCGTGACTTTCACCCAGCATTAGGCTGCCACCTGTGTTAAAGATCAATAGTGGTACGTATTTGAGTGTTCGTAGTATCCAGCTTTTACTGTACTTAGAACAGTGTGGCTACTGATAAGACTCGTGAGACTCTTTTCATCTAGATCAAAACTGTTTGCAAATTTAATCGCAAATTCGCTGCGATTGTGAAATAATCCATTCAGTTTAGGGATAGAAAGGGCACAACCTCAGTCATATTCCTTCACAAGCAAATCTAACATTTTTGCGGTTTTTAAAGTCTGTACTATTCTCATGAAAATGTCCTCAAAAATTTCAAAGGTGAAGTTTAAGAAAAATGGCAATATAAACAGTTCCAATAAATAAATACTGCAAATAATTGTAAAGAAACTATTCGAAATGATTTCTCAATACAAATTTCGTTTATTTGGCCTAAACCCTTATGCTAAGCACCACTTAACTGGGCTGGCAAACAGTTTAGATCCAGGTGAGAGGCCGAGTAATTCGACGCTGCAGCTTGATCAATGCCGATTGACACTCGGTCAATAGTTTGATCTAAAAGCTTGTATAAATCAGAAGTAATTGAAGGTGAAAAAAGATGCGTGTTTCAGCAGACAAGATATTTTCAGCACGGCAATGACTAATGTTATTATCAATCAACCCTTTAATCCAGAATCACGCCTTTCTAGTCTTGGCAAACAGAGTAGACCCAGGTCAGACGGCTCCTAAAGGAGCCACCTGATCAGGGTCTGCTCTGTTTGCTTATAACATAGTATATATGTGATTCTTTAGTTTCTGCCATGGCCCAAAA
Source organism: Azorinus chamasolen (assembly GCA_963576725.1). Classification (NCBI taxonomy): domain Eukaryota; kingdom Metazoa; phylum Mollusca; class Bivalvia; order Cardiida; family Solecurtidae; genus Azorinus; species Azorinus chamasolen. The sequence continues at coordinate 50,967,892 of OY755243.1, read as the reverse complement.
GTCTCGTGTCCATGTTATACTATCACAATTAATATAAGTAATATTCATGAGGTCATTATTTCTTACATGAATATTCAACTGGTTAAAGGGGTAATCGACGGACATCTAAAGTGAGTCTATATATAGGTTAGACAGCATTATGATAAACCATCATGAAACAGACTGCACGGAGCAGTCTAACCGATTTAAGCCGCAGTTTCATCTTGAGGGCAATAATCCAGTCTTCACAAAAAAGGGAGAACTGAATAACTAACTATGATTGGCCAAGACCATAGAAATTTAAAAATCTGCGATTTAGGTCATTTAACCGCTTAATGTGTTTATGTTCAGCTAGATGCACAAAAAGCCATCACTCATAAGTCAACGTAAGCAGTATTTAATATCACACCTATTTATTCAGCACACCCTTTTACAATTGTTAAAACTCATATTTCAGATTTATTTGGTCATGGTCTTTACGTCAATAATATTTTGCCTTGTCATTGTAAATGCTGAGTACCAAATTTTGCACCAAGATACATGTAATTGTCTTGTAAACGCGAAATTTTACTATGATCAGTTTATATGTGTCACAATGCAAAAAATACAACAATATACCTCTAATCCGATCACCAAATCTAGTCATTATTCCGAATCTTAACGCTTTACTCTATGAATTCATGAAATAATAATGACATCATGGATATTAATTATATTAATTGTTATAACAGCACATGGACGAATGTAGCATCGATCAAGACAGAAACTGTAGAGTCATATCTATATATTGTCATAAGCAAACAGAGCAAAAAGAGCCGTCTGACCTGTGTCTACTCTGTTTGCAAAAAAACGTAGAAAGGAGGAAAGGATTAACGTAGTGGGAAGTTTTAACCCTTTTCCTTATGTAAGCGCATTTTGACGCATCTGCAAACAGAGTAGACCCAGATCAGACGGCTCCTATAGGAGCCGTCTGGTCAGGGTCTGCTCTGTTTGCTTTTGGTGTAATATAGATCTGATTCTACATCTGATAGAAAAGATGTCTGCCAAACTCTAATCTGTTACATTTCATAGAAGTGTTTGAGAAACTACTGACCGAGTGTCAAACAGCTTGGATCCTGATGAGACGCCGAATTACTAGGCGTCTCATCTGTGTACAAGTCGTTTGCAAATGCTAGCCAGGACGCGCCTAGGATGAGAAGGGTTTAATTACAAATGCTAGCCAGGACGCGCCTAGGATGAGAAGGGTTAAATTACAAATGCTAGCCAGGACGCGCCTAGGATGAGAAGGGTTAAATTACAAATGCTAGCCAGGACGCGCCTAGGATGAGAAGGGTTAAATTACAAATGCTAGCCAGGACGCGCCTAGGATGAGAAGGGTTAAATTACATTAAATGAGGGTTAAGCGAATTTGCTAAAATTTATGCGATCTGTTTTTAATACAGTATAACCTCTCTTAACCGGAATTCTAGTAGATAATAATTTAGATACTTTTAGGCAGGTGGCTGCTTAATGCAGGGTGAAAGTCATGCAGAAAGCTCCTACAGGAGCTTTCTGCATGACTTTCACCCTGCATTAAGCAGCCACCTGTCTCCAAGACCGATATTCATACTAAATTTAACTGCCGGTTAAGAGAGGTTTTACTGTAGTATGTTTCAGAGGTCTGAAAACGAAATTATTATTATTATTATAAACGAAAGTATTATTACAAACGAAATTAAAACTGCATTATAGTATTAAGATGTGGAAATACCTAAAATTACGAATAATCACTAAGGTGTTTGAAGTTTGATGTTAAGGTATCGATGTCGCAGATTTTATTCGTCTGCGTTTTGGAATTTTGCACGTGTGTTTTAGTCCCATACCAATCGCAACTACTCGGCGGTAATCCGTTTGGTTCCCCGAGGTATTCCGATTATATTTTGTTCTAAGACAAAACATTAAGAGTGGCGTTGTAAGCCGTAATTATTACTCCACACATGCGGTTTATGGTGTAAGATTATCAGAAAAATCTTGAAAAAAAATATTTATCACAAAAGTTATGAAACATTTAAAAAAAAAACACAACAAAAATAACAACAAAAAAAGACAAACGCGTTTTTACAGAAATGATACCTTTCACCCTTTACGGCATATATACAAATTTGAATGCCTTTGGAAAAGTAGTATACCATGATTGGACCCAGAAGAGACGGCTCAGTCTGATGGAGTAGACTCACTTTTCGCAAAATATGTTCTGAAAAAATAACAAACTGTGGATAAACAGCAAACAGTGACCAGTCCTTACAATTTATTCTCTGAAATTTCGGTGATAAAACAATTTTTAACAAACCAATCCCTACCAATAAAAAATAATATAAAACTGACAATAAAACATATATGAAACAACAATAGGATATACAAAAAAAACAAAGGATTTATGCGGATACACTTACATTTGTACATTAAACCCTGTTACTTAAATCATTCTCATCTAGACTTGTTTTAGACCCAACGTCTTTGAATAACTCTACCAAAAAAGAGCATTTAATAGAAAACTTTAGAATTGTATAGTGTCGAAACCATTGCGATAAATAAAGCATTTGCTCCAATAATGTCTTCTACAGATGCGTAAAGAAATACACATTTTGACGCCTTTGCAAACAGTGTATACCATAATTAGCTTCCGTGGGACCAAGGTCTACTGTATTTACTTATATAGCTCCAGTTATACAGTTTCTTCCATGACTGAAAAAGTCTGTGTTCATTTTTACAGCTAAAGAAAACCAGCAAATACATATTCATTAATATGTCATCAAATAAAGGGATAAAGAGAGTGTTGATGTTGGGGATCATGTCTAAATTTTTCACAACCTTAGCAGTACATTTAAAGATATAATGCAATGCTTGTAACATGTTTATGATACCTGTCTAAAAGATCTTGAAGACTTTCTATTTTTCATAGAATTCGTCATATACATGCACCTTTGCAATACTGTTAATGTGTGCCTATGATAAAAGAAATATTACTTCTTAGTCCCTTTATTTCCTGTTAATTGAGTAATACACTATGCCAAATATTTTAGCAACTATACATCTAATGATATACTTTTAGGAAAGAAACATTTAGTCATTTCTTTGCTGTAATTGTTGATAAAATTTGAGCAAGGGTTCATTTTTTGCGATGAATGACGACGACGATGATGATGGTGGTGGTGATGATTGGGTGGTCATGGTTTCATTCCGATACTAATCATGACCTGACTGGAAATAACACATCTTGTGACAAATGTCTTTCAGTTGTAAACAATCATGCACTTTTTAGCTTACTTTTCTGTATGACATTTGACGTGTTACAAATGTGACTGTATGTCACATAAAAAATCGGCAACAAACACATTAGTCACAAAATGTTACGGATGCGATCACATTCGTAGCATGTGTTACGAATGTGATTCGTTACGAATGAGGTCTAACAACGCTTCTTTAAACTTGAGTAAATAGGGGAACACGAGTGAAGAAGAACAACAGGCACATTTTATTTTGCAAATGTATATATCATTTTATCTAAGGTTAAGCCCTTCCTTCATATAAACATTTTTCCTCGCATTTGCAAATAGAGTAGACCAAGACCAGGCAGATCAAGTAGAAGCCGGCTGAATAGGGTCTGATATTATGCAGATCTGATCCTATAGTTTGTCAAAGCCAAACATTCCCTTGAATATCTTACATTATAAACATTAACATATTCCTCCATGAATATTCTTGTAGGAAATAATGACGTCATGTATATCAATTAGATTATATTTTGATAATAACTATTAGACATAGGGTTGTTTTATCATGACAGAAACTGTAGAATCATATCTATCTTATAACATAAGTCAGCAGAGCAGACCCTGTATAGCAGCCGTCTAATCTGTGTCTACTCTGTTTGCTAAGGCATAGAAAGGTGTATTTATGGAGTAAAAGGTTAATGAATATTCTTGAAGTGACCATTATGAAACTCGACCAGTGTCGTGTCATATTGTGTTTTAGTCAACACCTTACAAATGGTAAACGAACACTCATGTGATTTGATGTGCGAAAGCAGCCAAACCTTATACAGGTTTGAGTTTTGACCATGATTTACTGCGTTCCTGGGTTTCTATAAAAGCCAATCTTTTTAATAATCATGGTTTACTGTGAGACTATTATTTATTTATTTATTTATTTTATTTATTTTGATTCATATATTTCTCCCAGCAGGGACACATATTTTTGTCGGGGATATTTCTTTCTTTTCTGCCATGACCCAATTTCAGTGAATGCTAGTGAATTAGGTATAACTGATTAAAATCACACTCTCAATCATAGCCGTCAGCGTGGTCTAATGGTTATAGCGATGGATTAGGAAATGTGAGTTCGTGGGTTCGATCCTTGGTTTAAGTGCTTTAAAACCATTTTGTGCATAATAATATAATTCCTTTGTTTGCATTTTGGCTTTGGTAAAGTTATTTAGCTTAGACCTTTTATTACTCGTGGTTTTGTTGACAGTTTTGCATATTTCACCATTGTGCATGTAATCTTAAATGTATATCTTATACTAACCTATTCTTAATTTAGGGACAATATAAGTTAAAAAGTTAAGGGACATTGAGTCGACCTATTCGAATAATTTCATGTAGACTGTAAGTATGGGAGTTTGTATGCCTATTTAGCAGTAGTTATGTGACGTGTTTGATGGAATTAGTGGTGAATTTCGTATGGTGCTAGAAGCTTTGTGATTTATCATAAATTATTTTTACTCGTAAACATCACTTAATGTGATAATGGTTTCTACGTCAGTGTGTTTCAGCAAATGAATAACATTGATCTGTGACGTAATGTGTATTATTGGTGTCATACACGGATGTTATGCATCATGGCTCATTAAAACATTACATCGTTTCTGCTATTAATCTGTACATTACAGTCATGTTTTCCCTATGTATCTGTTAATTAAAAGTACTAAACAATATTGCTCCCTCATGTTTTTCTATCCTGCTTAAAGACATGTTAGGCAACCATTCTAAAACCTTGCTTGTATTTCTCCTTGGTAATCTTTACATTTTGCCAAGATAATGCAGGTAAATTACATTTCTCCAAAGTTCATTATTGTGGATATTAATTCTTTTCTTCATGAATATTTTTATGAAGATAATGGCATAATGAGTATTGATTATACGATTTTTTATAATGGCAAATAAACAAAGACACGTTTAGCCATGACAGAAACTTTTGAATCAGATCTGTATTGTTTAAGAAGCAAACAGAACAGAACCTGATAAAATGACGGCTACTGGTGCTTTTAATAACTGCTCATGAACAGACTCAATAAAACCTATCCTGCAATTTTCTCTTTTCGCATTGCTGCTATTGCCTTCGAAAGATCTCCCACTTTCAGAATTTAGCAGATTATCAGAAATGACATTCACATAAATTAAAAATAAAAAAGAACCGAGTATATATCCTTCTGTATGTCAACACTTATTGGTCACTGGTTCGGTTCGGAAGATTGCAACAATACCCTTTGGGTCCGATATGTGTTGAAGATTAAACAATAGCCCTTTATACCAGACATTATCAAATGCTTTAGAAATGTCACACAATACCATGTAATCTGTTTTCTAGAAAGAAGCTGTAGGTATTTTTGACAAATGTGAAACTGGTCAGTAGTTAGGAACATCACCTTGCTTTCCTTTTATAACCCTTTACTCCATAAAATGCTCTTCTATGCCTTTGCAAACACGGATCAGACGGCTCCTGTATTCACCGTCTGATTAGGGTGTGTACTGTTTGTTTAACCCTTTCCCTTATGTAAGCGCATTTTCATGCATCTGCAAACAGAATAGACCCAGATCAGACGGCTATTATTAGAGCCGTCTGATCAGGGTCTGTTCTGTTTGCTTATGGTGTAATCTAGATCTGATTCTACAGCTTCTGCCTGAGCCAAAATGTCATGTGTCCATATGCCATTATAAAAAAATCAATCTTGTTAATATACATGACGTCATTATTTCTTATATGAATATACAGCAGGGAAAGGGTTAAGAATTAAAATGGATATGATTCTACAGTTTCGACCATTGCTAAAAGTTTCTGTGTTCATGTGGCATTATAAATATTAATCTTACTTATCGTTTCTTACATGAATATTCATGGAGTAAAGGATTAAACAAGAGCGTGATATTTTTCCTTTCCAGATATTAGGATAGACACCTTCTGATAAAGATATGTTGAATAGAAGTGTTGGTGGATTGAAAGGCTTTAAGCAAATATGTGTTAATCCTTTCCCTGTTCTATGTTTATTCCAAATTTCAATATATGTACCTGCTAAATATATGAACAAAATAGTTATAATGAAATACGGAAGGAGGAACAGTGTAGCAATTTTAGAAAATAAAGAAACATAACTGTCCAATTCCATTAGCAACCAGAGCACACCCTGATCAGACGGCTCCTATAGGAGCAGTCTAATCTGGGTCTACTTTGCTTGCAGATGTGTGAAAAAACACATTTACATGAAGGAAGGGATTAATACTTTATGAGATGTCATTAGGTCCACAGGCTTTTTTTTAACACTGAGTGGCTGTATCATATGATGAATTTCATTTTCTGTTATTATACAAATTTGTAAACAATATTTCGTTTTCTCATTTAAATTTGGTAGATGTACATTGTTATCTTGAAAGTAGCTACTGATGCAAAGCATCTAGTTATATATCCGACCTTCTCAAGATATTTATGTAATATCTAGTTTGTTCATTCGTTTTCATCATTAGCAAAAAGGTCAGCTAAATTTAGTTCCGAGTTATTGTAAAAATGCTTTATTTTCAGATAGTTTGCTTTTCTGTTTTGCTTTTATCGCAATTCTTTGATGTTCCACTTCTAATTTACCTATTTTAACCGATTTCTAATAGTATATTATTTTCTCAATTTTGGTTCAAACAAGGGGTTGTTATCCATTCAAACTATAATTTTGTTCTCGGAAATATTTTCTATTGCATAAGCAAATTTGTTTGAGTAAATTTGCTACAAGAATCAGTAAAAAATAGTAAGGTCAAGCAGAAAAAGACACACACACGACACAGCCATTACCAAAACTTCGATAGAAAATAAGCGCGCGTGCACGAACGCACACGAGCGCGTGATGGAAATCTCAAACACAAACAAACGTTCAAGTTCTAGAAAAATGCACAAGACAAGCATAAAGGCAAGGGTGACAAAGAGAGTACATTGGAACTACCACTGCGGCCAATAGCAGTAAAACAATCCTGAATAAAGTCAATTTTGTTTCTTATACTAAAGTGCAGGAAAGATAGATTATGGCTGAACTCTGGTCTAGGATTTAGTTCTGCATCACCAGCTCTAAGTAATAGACACAGTAAAATGAATTTAAAAACCATTGCTACGGGCACTATGGAATATTTTCATGAACATATGTTAAGTAAAAGTAAACATATCAACTTCACAAGTACAACGAAATAAGATTTACATGAACTTTCTTGTGAGCCAGAACCCTGCAGCAATTGCAGGTCCCTATGGCAGCTTTCTATGAAGATACATGTATATTACTTCCAATTGTGTAACGGATGTATCAGCAAAGCTATAAACTGGAGACCGCCATAGTTTGGGAACCACCGACTGGACCCAAAAAGAAACAATGATCTAAAATACATACCAGAAGAAGACCCTGCATAATGAAAAGGAAGAGATGCACACGACGATAACCACATATGTTAACAAACATCATACAAGTTACAACTGTATAAGGAATACCAGCCATACACATTAAGATACAAACATTAGCCAAAAATGTTTGATGCTATTTATTTGTAGCATATTATTTATTTGTTATTATAACATAACTCGTGGCTCCAGCGTGACGTAACGCTATCATATATATTTTGATATTCACGTGCATATATTCACGGGCATATATTCACTAGTGAATAACATTCGAACGACCTAACTGTATTAATACGCGCTGTCAAAATAAACAAACTGGCAGACGGTGACCTATCTGTCAACGATTGAGTCACAATAGATGGTAAATGACTGTTGGCACTTGCGCCTTAACTTTGGCAAAATAATACAAATCATGATCGCTGTCCAGTAAATATCTACAAAATGTATGCCAATAAAGACCTACCAACTACTCTGACAAAAACCATCCATTCTACATTGCCGCCACAACTTTACAATTTCCTTCACCGCGTGACCTTTAGTTTAAAAGAAATCCTGCAGGAATCAACAAAGTATTCTCTACGCTAAAACGTATGGTCCAGAAAACAGGTGTCAATCCAAACAAGAAGCAAACCACCGTGCACGCAAATGCATGATTTAAAGACTGAATTACAATAACGTCCCGGCAAATCACATAACGCAGATTTCTTCTCATAATAGATATAATATACCTCGTCAATCAACAATTATACTCATCTGAATTCAGCACAGCACAAACATATACCAAACATGTTATACTCCAAAACAGCTGATCGCGAAAATCTTCCTCCTGTACCCAACACAGTTTTATGCGGCAATTCGTAGGCTACCGAATATTCTGTCCATTTCAAGAAACTTTTTGACTGAATTTGAATCGAGATTTTTTACACTTAGGAAATGTCCATGTCCATGTGTATACAACACTAATGAAGGGCTTAACCCACCAAAACGAAGGCGAATTTTGAATCCCATTGACAGTAACAGTGACGTGTTTGTATGTTGAAGCTGTAACTCAAAATTTGTTTTGACGTGTTTATTTAGTTATTTTTATCATACCTATAACAAGGAAATTGAATATCAGAGAGATCTAAGTTAGATCCTAGTTGATATGACCAATGAGTCAATAAACATTTGGAAACGTTGAACCTACTTTGTGCCAGTCACTTTAGCGAACCTAGTAACACATTTCATTGATCATTTCTATATGTAAGGAATGTTTACAACAATCCACGTTACCGCTGAAATATTGGCTGTAAATACACGTGTGTTTGTTATGTTATAAATATAATCTTGCATTCGTGTTCATGATTATTGATTTATTAAATTCGTCTTGTTAAAACGATAAAAAAAAAACTCGCTATTAAAGCTCGTTTATACTCATTTAATAAATCCAATAATCATGAACACTCATGTAAGATCCTCTATACAACTAAGCTAAAATGAAACAGCAATAACACTAATAAGAAGAATGCTGTTCTGTTCTTTTTCAAAATGGTTTTGGGGTGGATACCATATTATGACTATGTGGATTCTATTTATTTTTAAAATGGTAAAAATCTGAAAGTAGGACACCCTTGAAAGAAAATGTATCAATGTGAAAAGAGAAATTTGCAGTCTGTTCATGAGTGGTTGTTAAAGGTGCAACACGACTCACGCCGGCATAAACGGTATTCATTTTTCATAACTAACAACATTGAAACTGGTGATCCTGAAGGACCACAAAATACTATAACAACACTAAGAATGAAGTACGGGGCGACATTTTACGACCGACACACGAGCACATAACACCTGATGAGAAGTACATAAATTCTGAAAATAGGAGATCCACTGCAATGTTTTTAGGAGATCCATTGCACTGATTTAAGTATGATCCATAATTGAACGTGTTTTTGTCTTAAGTAGTCCTTTTCCTCTTGAGTGTAATTTCCATGCTTGTTTTATCAAAAATTCATGTTCTGGCTTATTCATTTATATTCTTATACATGGATTTATTCAATTAAGATTTTAAAAGTATGACGATTTTTATGAATGTTAGAAAATACTGAAATCAGATTTAAGTAATAATTGTATATAAAAAGATTTGATCTGACTTTATTCTTCCCAATTACAAATTGTACATTATCGTTTATCTTATACCATAATTTAAAATTAACCCTTACTGATTTAGACATGAATCATTAATGTCCTCTCATCAGGACCTGCACTGTTTGTCATGTTACACTTTTCTTTAGAAAAAATCCCTAAATCTTCACCGTAAGCTTTATTAATTGAAGTTTGGAATAGTCCATTTGAAAAGTTAGCGTTGTAAGGGTAAATACATCATCAAATAAAAATAAAAGCACCACACCAGTGCATAATAAACTTTGTTGCATACAGTAGAAACTGTCTTAAGCGATCTTATATTGATTTGACACAGGATTCTAAATAAGCATGTGGTTGCTTAATACAGGGCAAAAGTAATGCAGAAAGCTTTCTGCATTACTTTTGACCTGTAATAAGATACCACCTGCCTTACAGAACCATAATTGTATCTTTTTGATGGTCGCTTAAGACAGGTCATACTGTAATATAACCAACTGAAATTCTTTGTCATAACTCGGGTACAGCTCTGTATGAAAGAATCGGGATAAACAGGGTCAGCTGTTTTTTCGCATCGCGATAGTCTGCTTAGCAAATTATTTTTACACATTTTTTCACCCAGTACATTCTCAATATTCAAGATACTCGTATAATCAGAATGTCTACCAAAATGCAACCAGTGTATCAAACAGTTTGGATTCTGATGAGACACCGAGTTACCAGGCGTATCATCTGAATCAAAACTGCAAAAGTAATCACTCAACCGCCCTCATCAGTCTAACTAGGCGGTTATATAATGCCACATTACAAATTGACGAGGTATTTATTTTAGAGATTGCATCAATATCCATGGTTATAAAACTTTTTAATTGAGTCTGAGTTCGTTCTCAAGTTTTTGATTGTTCAGATTTGAGCCTTTGGCTCAAATCTGAACAATCAAAAGCTTGAGAACAAACTCAGACTCAACTAAAAAGCTTTATCAGCATGGACCCAGTTGTTTCACTAGTCAGTGCATTTCAGAGTTTAAAATGGTAAAAGATAATCTATTATTATTATTATTATTATTATTTCATTATCATTAATGATAAAAGTACTATTATTATTATTTGAATTATGTTATTATTGTTAATATTTGTAATTATATAATTATCACCTTCACCATCCCCCTCCTCCTCCCCACCATCATCCTCATATATACATGTAGTGCATTACAAAATAATTTCTATATTGTTGTTATAAACAGTTGCACAACTGTAAATATGATTTAAGGGTCTAGTCTCTTGTAATTCAGTATTTATTTTAGAATGATATTGTAATAATAAATAACTACTTGTAATATGTCTGTGTATGTACAAGGATGAGTCTATAATAAAATATGAGTTTATATGAGGTGGGTTGACTTCGCGAGGAGAGGGACATATTCCTTTACAGTGATTTCATATTTTACAGCTATTTTCTTAACCCTTTCGCGAATGAACATGACTTGATCGCTTCACGTATATTCCTTCAAAAGGGAACTATGACTAGGAGAAAAACTATAGGATTATATCTATATCATTTCATAAATAAACAGAGCAGACCCTGATCAAACGGCTTCTACAGGAGTCGTCTGATCTGGGTCTACTCTGTTTAACAAGGCGTGAAAAAGGTTTTGCTAGGGCATCTGTTAATAATATTTTGATCAGAGTTTCTAGACTAATGGTCGGATTTGATTTTTTTTTCAATTTATGACTTAATGTTCTCAATGTTAACTAGAGAGGGTAATATAAATAGTATTATCCCCACCTACGCATGTGATTAAATTTCGTTGAAATAATGTCTGTAACATTGAAAGAGAAAACGGGTTTTGTTGTACACATCGTAGCAAATGTTTTATGTGCTTAACAAGGTTTTAAAATAGGACATAACTTGGTATCACATGATAATTCCCCATGTGACTTAAACTACGTATACATGTATGGTATCAACATTCAGTAGGCTACATTAACCCCTTACTGTGCGGGACACGAGTCACTAATGCCCTTTGCAAACAATGCGGACCCAGTTAACCCATTACCTCATAGGCTATTTTAGATACAACCTCTTTGAATAAATCTACCGAAAAGGAGAATTAACTAGAGAAAAGGAAAATTTTAGAATTTTGTAGTTCTGAAACCATTGTGATAAATAGAGCATTTGCTCCTATAGGAGCAAATGCTCTATTTATCACAATGGTTTCACAAAGTGACTTTTACAGAGTCGTCATAAGTCGTCAATATCAGGGAATGGGTTAAGAGGGATCCCAGAGTAGCCCACTCATCAGAGTCTGCACTGTTTGCCATGTTACACGTTTCTTTAGAAAAAACCCACAATATTCACCATAAGCTTGACCTGTTTGAATTTTTATCACATTACTTCCGGCCCGGCAGTGTTATAACTTGGGAACTCTATTCGCGATATTGAAGGCTTGTTATACAACTTGTTGTATATTCTAACCTAACATGTATTCATACGCCTGTCAAAAAACAAAACAAACATGGCAAACACTGGAAGCAACCCTCGAGATGCATATGGGTTGTGAAAACCAAAACTGTGGGTAAACTTTGACAATCCAAACAGGTGCTCGATAGCAGTATACAGAGAGCATGTCAAAAGACGACACCCAGGTTATTCCGAGCCCGACTGTCCATTTTACATAGCATCACCAATAGTTACTGTCCACTCATGATCATCTTCGCCGAACAACGTGGACATTTATAGTTCCGTAGAAGTCCTATCGTGTAAACATTGTCTGTAGTTCTGTACCATGATGAAACACATGGTCCAGCGCTCCGGAATCTCTACTAACTAACACTTGTCCTACCACAGCCCCAGAAAATACATGATTCCAAAGATGGGTGACAACGATGTTCCCGCGAACCATGCAGATAATGCAAATATCTGGTCACAGGAACATGGCTTCAATCAACAACTACAGTCGCATTAGTCAGAATCAGCACAAAAAGATCTCATCCATCCTCCACTCAACTGACAGCAATAATAACACCTCACAAAACCAGGTCACAAGAGCATGTCCAGTGCAGCTGAACTCTAACTCTCTACACGCTGCATCATCGTCAAATTTCCATGTCACTGGTGGTTTCCAAAGCATTTTCGCCGTCCCAATACATGACGAAACCTTCCATGTACATATCCACCAGAATGACAATCCAGCAAAATCGAACAGTCCAACCAGAAAACGAATCTAGATTGACCGATAGTGACACATTGAAAAGTACTAAAGTAGCCATTTATGGCGCTCAAAACTTACATGATTGTTGACCTACTTTGGTCGCGAGACGGTTGTCAAGAATGACGTCATCGCACTTGTAGGCGTTGACACTTGTTTATTTTCTAGGTTGCCTGATTATATAACTACGTGTTTTCAACTATGAAACACAAGTATCAATTTGTTGTGGACAAAATAAATGAAATTTGTTAGTATCTACTTTTAGCTGGTTAAACCGAATCACACACAACTGTGATCAAAGCACCAAAAGTACTAATAGTCAACTGTATTTGGAATTAGTAAATGCGTTGTCTTTGAGGTAATGTGATAAATAGAATACAGCATTCGTGGTCATTGAATATTCCAAATGTTCAATGACCACTCATGTTGTATCCTCTAGTTGAATAGTCAATTCGAAAAGTTAGCATTGTAAGGGTTAAGAGCGAATCCGTGATTATGTTTGGATCAGGACGAGCCTCTGAGTAACTCATTTTCCCATTAGGATTCAATCTGTATGACCTTCTGATTACAGTAAAACCCCTCTAAACCGGACGTCAAATTTAGTATATACCGGTCTTGGAAACAGGTTGCAGCTTAATGCTGGGTGAAAGTCATGCGGAAAGCTCATAGAGGAGCTTTGTTTTCGTAAAATTATTGGACATACCCATTTTCTCACTTTGTTCATCAAATATGTTAAAAAAAATCATTAAAAAGGGATATGATCCTGTAGTACTACAACATACTGCATGTTTGGTTGTCAACCCTTTTACAGTTGGCAATCACGCTGGCCTCTTTGCATGTACGCCGACAAGAAAGGTTTAGTACTCTATGAAGGCGACCTCTTAAATCCAGAAATGGAAGGAGAACGTCGGATATCTGTACTATTTCGTTTTTGTCGTACCCTTTATTACTTTTATACAGTTACTCTGTTTGCAGCTCAATCATTGAGTACACTAGCGATAGGTGGATACAGTTTGTTCACTTAAATGTTTTCGTTATACATGCACTTTACCACTGTATTTGCCGTCGCGGTTGTTGTAGATTAGTCGGAGAGGGGATACGTTTATTTACACTGTTTGTCTTTTAGGGTGGGGATGGAATAAGTGTGAGGTTGGGCGCCCATAAACCGGTTTAACCCCCAGTGACTTTTGTCACTGACCGTTCCAAGGCGGTGCTTCCATCTTCCCCCTATTGTGTATTTGTTTTGTCTTTGTGCGTCTCTTGTTGTTTTTATAGTTATGTACATTTGCTGTTTCCTTGTGTTGCTGTTCGGGCGAGTGTTTGTTCTGTATGTGGTGTTTCCTGCATGACTCATTTTTGTACTTTTAGTAAAGAATCACATTCATAACACATGTTATGAATGTGATCACATTCGTAACATTTGTAAAATTTTGTGAAGAATGTGTTCGTTGCCGATTTTTGATGTGACATACAGTCACATTTGTGACACGTCAACTGCCATACAGAAAAGGAAGCTAAACAGTGCATGTGTACAACTGAAAGACAAGTGTCACAAGTTGTGAGCAATTACATGATGTGCTATTTCCAGTCAGGTCATGATTAGTATCGGAATGAAACCATGACCACCCACTCATCACCTCAGCATCATCATCATCAGCAGCAGCAGCAGCATTCATCGCAAAAATGAATCCTTAACAACAAACTAAAACTATTAACAAAAGAAATGAGTACGGTTTTCTTTCCTATAAAAGAATATCATTAGATTTATAGTTGCTTAAACTATTTGGCATAGTGTACTACTCAATTAACAGCAAATAAAGGAACTAAGAAGTAATTTTTATTTTATCATAGGCACACATTAACATCATTGCATATGTGCATGTATATCACAAGTTCTATGAAAAATGGAAACCCTTCAAAATCTTTTATGCAGGTATCCTAAACAAGTTACAAGCATGTACATTATATCTCTAATATATGCTGCTATGGTTGTGAAAAGCTGAGACACGATCCTCAAGGAAATATAATAACATATACAATGATACTCCTATTACTATTTATTAATTGAACATTGTCAGTCAGGAACTCAACCTGTTACATATGTGATTCTAATGTCAACCTCCATGTCGGACACTCACATTTGTAACACAGTTTACCTGTTACGAATGTGATCACATTCGTAACATAACTGTGACAAAATTAATGTGATTCGTTACGAATGTGGTATAACAGAGCTTGCTGCATGATTTTCATCCTACATTAAGCAGCCACCTGCCTAAATATATATATATATATATTATTCTCTACTAGAATTCCGGTTTAGAAGGGTTTTACTGTACATATTTGGAATTACAGTCTGCGTCGAGTTTTCTTCGCACAAAACTTGGCCTAGTACCTTGCTTATTTGCTCTGTCAGCCTCGCCTGTCTCAGTCGTATGCACGATATATGACGACCAGGGGCGTAGCTAGCGATACGCAATTACGCACGTGTTTAACATCAATCTGAAAGGTGAAAACATTATCATGGCCTAGTGGAAAATATTCGAAGGTTAAGGGGGTGGACTTTGATAAAGTTCTGTCTTGTCATGTAAGCTTCAGTCCATTCCCTCATATTGACACCTGTTTGACGCCTCTGTAAAAAGTCATCTTTTGACATCAAAACCATTGTGATAAATAGAGCATTTGCTACTATATTAGCAAATGCTCTATTTATCCCAATGGTTTCAATTCTAAATTTCCCCAGGGTAGCATGCCCCCGGACCCCTACCGAACCACAATACCGACGATGTGTACATTATATGTACAGTAACACCTCTCTTAATCGGAATTCTAGTAAAGAAGAATTTTAGATATTTTAGACAGGTGGCTGCTTAATGCAGGGTGAAAGTCATGCAGAAAGCTCCTCTATGAGCTTTCTGCATGACTTCCACCCTACATTAAACTGTCACCTGTCCCCAAGACCCATATTTATACTAAATTTAACGTCCGGTTAAGAGAGGTTTTACTGTATTTTGATTCAGCCACACTTCTAAAGGTCCTATAAAAATGATAACGATGGCGTTATTCGTTCAGCTAGTTATGTCACTCAGTCAAGAAATACGTTAGTTAACGTCTATTCATGTTTTCCAAGAGTATCCGTTTTTAATACACTCCTTATTTACTGTTGGATATATTTGTCAGCGTATTCTTTTTCCGGCTAACAAAATGTTTAAAATAGCACATATCCTTCCACCAGATACATCCAAGGTTAGGGTGCATTTTAATTCTTTACCTGTTCTTTATTTAGTCCCATTTAGTCAATACCTACTTAATATACATTGACAAAATAGATAATGAAATATGGAAGGTGTAACATTATAGCCATTTTAGAAAGTAAAGAAACAAATCAATCAAATTTCATTAGCAAACAGAGCAGACCCTGATCAGAAGGCTCCTATAGGATCCGTCTGATCTGGGTCTACCCTGATTGCAGATGCGTGAAAAGGTATCTATATGAAGGAAATAGGTTAAGAAAATCATATAGCAGAAATTATCGTACGTTCTAGCATACGACGATCGCAACTTTCGGGTGCGACCGTAAAACTTACAATACTGTCTGTCGTTCGCAGTCAACCCATATTATTATACATCACGGACTAATCCAATATATAAAGATGGAAGAATCTACTGGGAGCAAATCGAGGGCTTGGTGGAAAACTATTCTAACTCCTTCACTTTAGTGAAGGAGTTAGAATAGTTTTGCACCAAGCCCTCGAAATGGGTTAAACTTTAAAACATACAATTAAACGCATTGCGGTAATTCATTTATTTAGAGTAACCCTTTACTCCATGAATATTCATGTTAGAAATGATGACATCATGAATATTAATTAGATAATGTTTTGAAATAGCATTAACACATGTACTATTTGCCAAAGCAGACACTGTAGAATCAAATCTATATTATTCCATAAGCAAACAGAGCAGACCCTGATCATACGAATCCTATACAGGAGCCGTTTGATCTGGGTGTACTCTGTTTGCAAGACATATTTATGGAGTAAAGGGTAAAAGATAATGACTATGTATACCCTACCATCTGTTTGTTCGATAGATAATAATGAGAACAGAGATCTTGTCAACATGATTGCAAGATTAATTGATTGCATTGTATATGTATCAGTTTTCATTTATTGTAAATTCACTTTTTAAAAGAAACTCGATATGGGGAATTCCAAACACCCATAAAGTTTAAAAGGGCGTCGCCCGAATCAAGTCAAATATCTAAGAGACATCGTAAAAACTAATGAAAAAAGTCACTTGAATGACTCTTCATTTTTGCGAATAGAGTACTCCTCTTTGCAGGTAGCCCACGAGTCACGGCCAGACTCACATTTGCAAGCAGCTTGGATCCTGATGTGACGTCAAGTGACACGATGTTCCATGCTGTTTGACACTCGGTTAATGATTTCTCAAAAACGTGTTCGACTCAAAGTACTCGCAATTGTACCAGATCCAGACTTGAGCTGACACTATCTTTTCATAGTAGGGTAAGGGTTAAGATTTTTGCATTATCATTTTCTTTCCGAATTCATTTATCTATGCGTTTTATAATATTTGCTTGATTTTCTAGAGTAGAGAGAGCTTAGTGCAAAATCAATGTAAATACAGTCTTATACGTTTATAAGAAATTGCGAATTTATTATTATCCTCTCTTCAGTTCTAAGATTTCATTTACAGACACCATCCTACTGCATTAAACGAACAGAGAACGCAGAGCGCGTCAAAGAACACAGAGCAGGTAGGTATGTGAATGGTTTGTAGTGGAAGTACATGTATTTCGTTTAACCCAGTGCTTTGTTACTTTGAAATAATTCACATTATCTTTGAGAGTAATGATCAGGCAACATTGCGATGTTTGGTTTTCTTGGAATTACATCCCACCGACGACCAGTTACCTTGATTTAGCCATCTTCCTGTTGGAAGAAAGATATGTTCTTAACTCCGACATGTTGTATTTGTACCTACATCCAATCGCTGATTCAGAAGCGTTTTAAAAAAAACTACTGTCCGAGTGACCAGCAACTTAAATCCTGGATTCAAGCTGTCAACTGCCAATGTCGCCAAAATGCACCACGACAAATAGTGCAGTCCAAGATCAGAGGCCGCCTTTTCAAGGCGGCGTCTGATCAGGAACTTCACTTTATGTCCCAATCTCTATTTCTATATATGTGCTTTATTCCTTTGAAATTTGCATTTATTTATCGCATTTCCTTATTTTACAGAATGATTTAACAAACTTAGATTGCAGACGACAAATAGAAATTTGGCGCCGAAAGAGTTTATGCAAAACGATTGTCAGGATAAGGCTTAACTATAGAACAATACAAAACTGTCCAAAGAAACTTGTTTAACAATTATATGAAATACTGTTATTGAAACAGAAACTGGAAGAGCTAACAGGAACCAGAATAGCATGCTTTGAAGGCTAACAGTGACCACAGGGCAATGTAATTTTTGATAGCTAGGAACGTGCGACACGCGTTCATTACCACCGTGCGATCATACTCAATTCATTTTTCAAAATCATGACATATGAGTCAATGATTTTTTATTTATGTATGGAGCTGCAAAATGATTGGTGTCTTAACCTGATCATAACTATGCAAAGGTAATCCGGGGTTGTTATACCCTGCATATATACATGTATCAACCCTTCAAACACCGAATATCACGTCAGTATCATTATGTGGGCTTATTGTATAAATTCATTACATTACTGGGATTGTGTAAGCAGATATAAAATGATATTGGTTGCCATAGTTATTGCTATGAAAAACAAATACAACCTAATGTAAATGGAATTAATAGATTAACCAATCCCCAGTGAATATCTATTTAACCCTTCGCTTGCTATTCGCGTCAATATACATACCTGTAAATAGTGAAGACCCAGATGAGACAGCTCCTGCTGGAGCTGTCTCATCAGGGTCTGCACTATTTACAAGTTGATTGTGAAACCAGTGCACTCCACAGCAGTGATTGCACAGCGAAATACTTGCTTGTACACAGTGAAAATATATGTAATTATACAACAGGGCATGGGTAAAGAAGGAGCAATGTATTTTAAAATTCAGCAAGCGAAGGGTTAAATTAAGATTTAATTACTGTATGAATATTCATGGACTGTTGTTTTTTTTATAATTGCTCATTAACAATAAAGTTTTTGTCTGTGACAGAAAAGAAAAACACTTCAGATTTATACTATTCTATAAGCAAATGGAGCAACCCTGATCAGACAGTTTCAAACGGAGCTGTCTGATTTGGATCTACTATGTTTGCAAAGGTGTCAAAAGTCATGTATATGAGGGAAAAGTTATGAGTTAAATCATCCGTTGTAACGGTTAAAAGGATTGTAGATACAGTATAAAACTGTTACAAGGAACTCTTTAACCATGTACCTGATGAATAGTCTTGCAAGAAATGGTGAGTGACATCATGAATATGTTTTAGCTGATCTGTTTATAATTGTATATGAACACAGTGTTTTGACGAGGACAGACACTGTAATATCACATCTGTATAATTTCATAAGCAAACATATCATACTCAGATCAGGCGGCACCTAGATGGACCATCGGATCTGGGTCTATTTTGTTTGAAAGGCGTTTCTATCAAGTGAACGGTCACTAAATCACATTAAATAGTTTGTGTTAAAGGCAGATGGCTGCTTAAAACAAGGTGAAAGTAAAACAGAACGCTCTGTTTTACTTTCACCTTGATTTAAGCAGTCACCTGCCCTAATATACCAACTAATTAACACAGTTTAGTGGCCGTTATAGACAGGTTTTACTGTACGTGTGTGTGTGGTTGGGGGTCGAACGTTAAAGATGTACATGTATTCTTCGCGTTATTTCGCTAGTTTTACGTGACAAAATAACTTTAGATTCGGAATCTGTGTGATTTGAAACTTAGTGCTGAATCACATAGTAAGTAAATAGTTGTTTGTAACGAAAACAAACCAGAAAATTGTTTAACCTCGGAAACCAACGTATCACACCCGCTATACAGCCAGACTTTATCGTAAAATTCAATTATGTATACCAGACTTATTCGTTATACATGTAGTTAAATATTATTATTATACTGCAAAGTAAAATCCTCGATCTTGATTGGCCAATTAGCCATGTATAAAGACTCGTGAATCCCTTAAAATTCTGATTTATATACGGAGTCATCAGCAACACTGGAATTTCCCCCGTCGTTGGCCCCGTTTTGACTGCTACAACAACAATAAAAAATGGCCGACCGGCTTCACTTCGTCGATTCGATCCAAACAACCGCTCTCAAACGAAATAACAAGATTTCTGGGCGGAACAACGTTATCCATTGAGAAACATTTTTGTTAAAGTTGTTGTATAAAAATATATATCAACCCGATACGTGGCGAAGGTCTTATTCTGATCTGATGCTGCAATTGTCCTTATAGTGCGTGTGTACGTATCGATTAGCCCCCAAACCTCCGCTTAAAAATATAGAGACAATCCACGCCCACTTCGATTTAGATTTTATTTATGCACCTGCAAAGTACACGTACCTGTAAATTGCAGTATAGCCGCCCCTTCCAACGCCCATTTTTTAATATTTTGACGCCATCCAAATGACGTCTGAATTGCGCCATTCCCTCAACTAATTTATACCGTTCTCCTTCTGTAAAATAGTGTCTGCTTAATCCCTGATCTGCTGAAAGTTTTATTAATGTCTGATTCCTTCAATCCATTGAGAGACTAATGCACTTGGAAGACCCCTTTCTATCCACAAATGTAATAATCAGGTTATTACACGGTGAACTAGGGTCGCAGAGTGATATAAGCCCTTACCTTACAGTATGAGACCCCTGAGGGGAAGCAAAACGACGCCTACAGTAACAGCGCTAATTAAAATTAACTGCTACAAATATTAAACTTTGCAGTATAATAAAATCGTTATACAGATCATTGGCGGGGTATCTGACTTTTTATTCCGTACTGAGGAAATACATGTTTTTTCCTCAGCAGGTAATAAAAAGTCAGATACCTCGCCAATGATCCGTATAACTAATATTATCCATAGCGTTGTTCCGACATCAGATATTGGTCGAATGTGTTCGTTGATTCCCGTGTTATCGATGAAGTTTTCCGTCTCTTAAAAAGCCGGCGGTTTTCTTAGGTTTAAGTGGCATTCAGATACCAGTAACATTTACTTGAATATATATAACCTGATGAAAAATGGACTTTAAGCTTTGTTTTAATGATATGAATATCTGTACAATGTTTGGTGTTGATTGATGTATACTAAATATATGATCAGAATATAGTTTTAAACACTTCCCCGCCTTGCCTAGTTTAGAGTATATATGTTACATACTATACTAAATGAACACTGTTCATGCTAAAGAATCTAAATTATACATAAGTTTTTATGATAAATACTGAAGATACATGTTTTGTTCTTTTGCAAACTATGCAGTCAGGATGAAAACGCGCAGATAGGATGAAAACCATGTATTCAGGATGAAATGCATAAACTTGGATTTCAAACACACCTCACGACCATGTAAGTCACAGAGCGGCTGATCGTTAATGTAATGTATTTTTGTATTACTGATGTATATAGTACATATTGATAAATGACACAAAAATAAACTATTTATATTTCTCTTTCACGAAGACATATACAAAATGGTTGGTGGAACTAAACGTATATACGTCTATTTATCTTCTCCTTTTCCCTGATCAAACCTTGGCTTACTTCGTAAGATAAGAGTATCAGTTTTATCACAGTTTTATGTTCAATTCTTCAAGGAAAGCGAGGCGGTAATACGAACCCTTCGTTGATTCGAAGCTCTGTGCAAACATTATGTCTGCTAAAACTCCGACCTGTTACAAGTTTTACTTTCTTACGATTTGATGAACAATTTACCGACTATCAAACAGCTTGGATCATGATGAGACGCCGAGTTACTCGGCGTCTCGTCTGGATCCAAGCTGTTTGCAACGCGAGTCAGCTCGCGGAAAGCAGGCAAACGAGGCTAATTCATCCGTATCAATATGTTGGGGCGTGAGTCGAAATATCTCATCTGACAGTAAAAATGAAAATAGACTTATCGGAATTAGAAGGAATTTCTATAAGCTTTTGATTGTTGAAGTGTGCGGATGAAATGACTGATCAATTTGTCAGTATCAAAGATCTTGCATTGTCATTCAGTGACTTCTGTCTTTTCAGACTGTCTCTTTAACGCCCTCAATTTGAATTACAACCTGCCTTCTAGTAACTACATGATTTTCCTAATATCATTGTCGGGAAAATAATTAACCTCTCCGCCGCGAAATAAATTCATCTCCTCAGATTTTCGTTTATTTCATGTTTCAATGTGGAATTAATTGTTCTTCAATTTCTTTTCAAGAACATATAAAAGTGTCAAACAGTTTGGATCCTGATGAAGCACCGAGTTACTCGACGTCTCATCTAGTTCCAGTCTGTTTGAATAGCTTATAACGATTTAGGCTATGGCGGCGAAAGGGTTAAGCGAAAATTGCAGAGATTTTGATACAAAGATGTGCAATAAGACAATGAAACTGCTGAGAGGATTATCTGTGTAGCTGGCGTAATACATCTTTGATTTAACCCGTCCCTACATGAATATCCATGTAAGAAATAATGACTTCATAAATTTTAATTAGATTTATTTATTTTAATAGAGCATGGGCACTGGCAATTTTAGCCATGGCAGAAACTGTGAGAATCATATCTATATCATATCATAAGCAAACAGAACAGACCCTGATCAGACGGCTCATATAGGAGCCGTCTGATCTGCGTCTACTATGTTTGCAAAGGCGTAGAAATGCGTGTTCCTTAACCCGTAACCTGCTGTAAAAATGATGTCTGCCCTAAGTCTGATCTGCTACAGTTTTCTTTTACTTTCGTTACGTTAAAACCTCTAAGAAAACTATCAACAGAGTGTCAATAAGCCTGGATCTTGACGAACCCCCCGAGTTACTCGGCGCCTCATCTGAATCCAAGCTATTTGCACATACATTAAAACCTCTCTTAACCGGACGTTGAATTAAGTATAAATATAGGTCTTGCAGACAAGTACCAGCTTAATGCAGGGCGAAAGTCACACAGAAAGCTCCCATGGGAGCGTGACTTTCCCCCTTCATTAAGCAGTACAAAAAGTAAAACTATCGAAATTCTTTTCACCAGGACTTCCGGTTTAGAGACGTTTTACTGTACAAGTGACGTCACGCTGAGCATGCGAATGTTTAAGATTGACTATTTGCGTGTTTATCTAACCCTAACCAATAATTATTTGTTTCATCCGCCTACGCATCTTCGTTTTATTACTCAGTCAAGTAAACCCCTCAAAACCGGGCATTTAGTAAAAGAAGAGTGTACATGTACATGTATATCTGTTCAGTCAGGTGGCTGCTTAAAGCAGGATGAAAGTCATGCAGAAAGCTCCTTTGGGAGCTTTCTGCATAACTTCAATCCTGCATTAAGCTGTCATCTATTATAAGGACCAGCATTGATACTTACTTGAAATTCCAGTTTAGGGGTTTTTACTCTATAATGCGCTTCTATATTTTATCCCACGAAGAGTTACAAAAGCTACACAGTGTTTCACAGCAAACCAAGAGACTAGTCGAAGCTAGTTCTATTTACGCTCTCCATTAACCTTTTGTTTGTGGGGCAAATGTTTTGTCGATAGAAAGAAACCTCTTAACCATTTACCTCATAAATACGCTTTCCTACGCCTTTGCAAACAGAGTAGACCAAGATCAGACGGCTCCTTTCGGAATCGTCTGATCAGGATCTGCTCTGCTTGCTATAATATAGATATGATTATACAGTTTCTGCTATGGCCAAAAATATGCATGTGTCCATGCGATATTATAATTAATGAATTAATACTAATTCGGATTAATATTCATGAGGTCATTTGTTTTACATGAATAGTTATGGAGTAACGGGTTTACCCTTTTCTCCATTACAAAGGTCTGTTAACCTCTTTGCAAACACGGAAGAGGACCCAGACCAGACGCTCCCGTAGAAGCTGGCTGATCAGGGATTGCTCTGTTTGATAATGGAATTATATCGATTTGATCCTACATATTTTGTCTATACCAAGTTTTCCTTTGAAAATCGTATATAATTTTACATTATGAAAATTAAGTTAATGCATATTCATGAAGTGATCAATTCACGAATAAATTTTCAATAGAAAAGGGGGTTTATTTCCTCATCAAACTATCATCAAACTATGATCGAAATGTCGAACAATGTGATACTGAGTTACTCGGTGTCTCATCTTGATTAACCCATTACCTCGTAGGCTATTTTTAGATACAACCTCTTTGAATAAATCTACCGAAAAGGAGCATTAACTAGAGAAAAGGATTTTTTTTAGAATTTTGTAATTTGAAATCATTGTGATAAATAGAGCATTTGCTCCTATAGGAGCAAATGCTCTATTTATCACAATGGTTTCACAAAGTGACTTTTACAGATTCGTCAAAAGTCGTCAATATGAGGGAATGGATTAAAGCTGCTTGCCAAAATTATCAAACGTGTATCTTTATCATGCTCAAGTATTACACTTAATACATTCTATGTTTACCATTTGGTCGAAATCATGGAAAAACACGACATTGGGAATATATAAAAGGTCTACATTGTTTATCACCTGTAAAAACAACTATATATTGACAATTACAGCTGCAAACTGTCTAAATTCCGACCAGTCTCAGTATTCAAACATGGCGAATTTTGTAATTCGATAATTTGGAAATCTGTATACATGCAAGGCTTCAGCTTGCCTTTACGTTATAGGCCAAATGTGTACCTTTAATTTGGCTGGTACGAGTACCAGCCAACTACATCTCAGGAACAAGCTAACACCCTTTGAAGCAAATGCGTAAATCTCAACCCGGTTGCTGCTAAATATTCATTAACCCATTACCTCACAGGCTATTTTTAGACCCATCCTCTTTAAATAAATCTACTCAAAAGGAGCATTTACTAGACAAAAGGAAACTTTTAGCATTGTATAGTTTTGAAACCATTGTGTTAAAAGGCGTATAAGGCAACGGGTTAAATGAGCAAATGTTTGGTTTTGCCATGAATATACAGTAAAACCCCTCTAATGCGACCACTTAATGAATAAACATATCTGTCTTTATAAGCAGGTGGTTGCTTAATGCAGGGCAAAAGTAATGCAGAAAGCTCCTCTGCATTACTTTTGTCCTGCATTAAGCTACCACCTGCATCTAGCACCCCGATTTATACCTCTTTTAGGTGGTCGCATTAGCGGGGTTTTACTGTACATGTATTCTATAGAACACTTTCCATTGAACTAAACAATATTTTCAAGAAAGCAAATACAGTTTAGAGATTTTGTTTCACTGACGGGGCGAAGAGTTAAATATATTGTAGAAACTAGAAAATTTAATGTGTCCATAGGAAACTGACGCCCCCACTTCAGATTTTTCGTCACAGAAAGTAAGAGCCATAATCCTGTATGCAACAACTGAAGCGATTTACATGGCTATCGAACTTGACCAAGATAATATGGCCACAAACATGTGTATAATGTTTGATGAGGATTGGACAAATACTTTCCAAGAAAGAAGCCGGACAAGATATTTGTAAAGTCATTTACATGGTTATCAAATTTGGCTAAGGTATAATAGCCATAAACATGTGTGTAAAGTTTGATCAAGATTTGGACAAATACTTTCAAAGAAAGAGTCCGGACAAGATATGTTTGATGTCATTTTTGCAAATAAAGGGACGCAACTCCTAAACAACTGAAACAATTTACATGGCTATCGTACTTGACCAAGATATAATGACCACAAACATTCGTGTAAAGTGTGGTGAGGATTTGACAATACTTTCTAAGAAAGAGTGCGGACAAGATATTTTTAAAGTCAATTTTGCAAATAAAAGGCCACAACTCCTAAACGACTAAAGCGATTTACTTGGTTATTAAACTTGACAAAAATATAATGGCCATAAACGTGTGTAAAGTATGGTGTGGATTGGACAAATACTTTCCAAGAAATAACACGGACAAATTCTAGATGTGCGTACGTACAGACGTACGGACGGATGTAAGTACCGACAAGGGCAACCCTATATGCCACCACTATGTGGGGGCATAATTACACTGTACATGGCGAAAAATGACTTGTAAATATTGTTTGGAGGTTATTTCATAGATGCAAACACAAAGAATACAAAAAGGTCACCGGAGACTGGAAATGCTACAGCTGACTGTGAATTAGCTCTGCAATTTATTTGTAGAGTGAAACGTCTATAAAACGAGTACCGAAAACGACTTGAAAGGCAGGTGGTAGCTTACAACAAGACTAAAGTTATGCAGAAGGCTGATCTCAGCAAAGCCGTCGACCAATATTAAGCAACCACCTAATTTTAAAGACACCTACATCTATGTTTATTCATACAGTGGTCACTTTAGAGGAGTTTTACTGTATAAACAATTTTTAAATTTAATTCACAGTATTTGATGCGGAACTTGCCAGTCATACAAGGCTATAAAATATCCTGTTTGTGCATTATCATGCTGCAAATGACATAAGTAGTTACATTTCAGAGACTCTCCCTTCAAATGACAATAATAATATGACAATTTGACAAATCAGCGTGACATGTTTAAACAATGCACTGCGAGTGAAACAAATATCAAATGAGCGTAAATTGTTTCCGGACGTATAGTAAAGAAAACTGTACAGTAGAACTCCTCTAATGCGACCACTTAATGAATAAACATGGGTGTCTTTTTAAGCAGGGGGTTGCTTAATGCAGGACAAAAGTAATGCAGAAAGCTCCTCTAGGACATTGCTGCATTACTTTTGTCCTGCATTAAGCTACCACCTGCATTTAGCACCCAGAATTATACCTCTTTTAGGTGGTCGCATTAGCGGGGTTTTATTGTAGTTCTTTTTATCATATGAGCGTAAATAATTCCCGGACGTGTAGTAAATAAAAATTTACATGTAGTTCTTTTTATCATATGGCTACCTAATTTTAAAACCCGGTTAAGAGGGATTTACTGTAACTGGTTCTTCCATAGTTTTATCCCACGAGGTCAAACATTAAACAACGTATCTCGTTTGAAACAAATATCAAATGAATCTTTTGCAGATATGACGTACTACAGCATAATGTAAGCAATATAATTGGATTACAATGAATTGATAAAGAAATACACCAATTTACTTTCGAATAAAACAACACTAAAATTAACATAATAAGATAAGTGATATCATAAAACGGGAGTTTAAAACTTCGGTCAGGCCACACCCTTCAATTGTACAGGGCGTTGACGAATGCATTGTACAATGAAAGTTCGTACAAATTTAGTATTAACCATTTCCCTGATATAAACGCTGCTTTGTCACGCCTTTGCGAACATGGTAGATCCTGTCAGGGTCTGCAGTGTTTGCGTATGTCATGATAAAGAACTGATTGTACAGTTTTTGTCGAAGTAAACAATATCCCTTTAATGTTTTATAGTACAGTGCTCCCTCCCTTCAACGGCCCTCTCAATAACGATTCCCTCCGTACAACAACGCATGTCACTGTTTCCGAAACAACAAGGCTCCAGAAACAACTGTTTCTATCGTATTTTCTTAATGCCGCTGTCAAACCCTATGTTGTGACCACTCTTTAGAATCGTCACTTTGTGACGATTCTAAAGAGTGGTCACAACATAGGGTTTGATTGGGGCATAACGGTTTAGTTCTCGAAATGTACTTTATCTGGGATCTGCAAACAAGCTAATTATGTTTGATTTTCCCTCCCTATAACAACTCCCTCTGAACAACACATACAATCTGCGTATCCCAAAGGGTGTCGTTGTAGAGAGGGAGCACTGTATAAAAGTTCAGCTAATAAATATCTATTATATCATTATTTCTTACATGAATATTCAAAAGGGAAAGATTTAAATGAAATCTATATTTACCTATTGATTAAACCTTCGCATTCTCAATAATAATGCCTGCTCCATTAAAAGTTGCTGAACTGACTTCCGATTGGAACTTTTGAGAAACTATCTACCGAATGCCAAACAGATCGGATTCTGATAAGACGTGTTTGTCGGCGTCTCATAATGCCCCTAGCTTATAAAACTGTTTGCCTGAGTTCGAGATCATTCTCAAGTATCTGATTGGTCAGAATCTGAGCTTTCTCAGAATCTGACCAATCAGATACTTGAGAATTATCTTAAACTCAGACTCAGAAGTGTTATAACATTGGACCCTGGTACCAAGTTGTTTGTGGGAGAACAGTAAGTATTGCGCTGATAGAATAAACGACCAACTGGTATTCAAATATTACTCGTGATTACTATTTATATTTCTATGCATTTACTCTCGTTATTAAATATAATACAATATTCATAAATTCTATATTAGTTGCAAGAGGCTGAGAGAACTGTGTGTCAATGTAAATGCTAATTTCACATAAACATTCATATTTAGCCAATTTCCAGAAAATTGAATGTTGTTGCAGTCATTGTTGTTTATGATATTGAATATATTTTCGAAATATTTTCTTCACAAATAATTATGTTGCGACCGACATTTAGAAAACCCACTAACGAGTTGACCTTTAGATAGAGTTTGAACTTTCTTATGAATTTGTAATACAGTAAGCTCTTGTATTTTATAGTAAGACTGTTTTACTTTGTCACCAAATGATATTGTGACTGCATCGTTCCTTAAAGATAGTGTAGCCTAATATTCAGCTTAAGCATATTTCGTTTCAGAAAAATACATGCGTACACACATCACTAGATTTTAGAATATGTGTTGAATCGAAAGCAACATGGTATACATGTATAAATTCCTCTGCTTTTCGCATTGTAAATGCGCTGGAGGAATTTTTTTGTCGAGAAACATGAAAATGGTATATGAAGGTCGTATTTATAACATAACAAGTTCCTGATGCATGAACAGTATGGAAAGTTATACAGCTAGGAGCGATACGTCTTTGAAAAAATACATGTATATATTGAGAAACACAATGAACGGAATGCTAACTGTTTGTACAAGAAAACATCATACACCAATTAGTTAAATTTGAACAAACGTTCGTCCAGACGTATTAGCAAAGAGTTTCACCAATCATATTTTGTAACCACTCTTTAGAAATACAAATTCGAGACTGTTCTGGAGAGTTGTCAACATGCTCTGGTATACTAAAACCAAACTTACTTAACCATTTCCCTCACACTCGTATGAACGGTTTTTCACGCCTTTGGAATCCGCGTAGAATCAGGGTCCAAGGTTATAAACCTTCTGAGTCTGAGTCTGAGGTAATTCTCAAGTATCTGATTGGTCAGATTCTGAGCAAGCTCAGAATCTGGTCAATCGGATGCATGAGAATGATCTCAGACTCAAGCAAAATCGTTTTATAACCTTAGGGCCTGATCTGACGGCTCTTGTAAAAGCCATCTGATTAGGGTCTGCTCTTTTTACGTACGGAATGATATATATCTGATTGTAAGTTTCTGCCACGATAATAAAAATCTTGTTCATAATGTTAAAAAAAACGGCTAATTGATATTCATAGTCATTACAGTTGAACTTCGATATCTCGAACACCAAGGGACTATATAAATTAGTTCCAGATAACAGAAGTTCGAGGTATCCGATTTGTAATATGGACAATTTCTCAAGTTCATAGCTTAATGCAGGTCTACAGTAATGCTGAAAACTCATACAGGAGCTTTCAGCATTACTGTAGAACTGCATTAAGCTGTGAAATGTGTTTCTAGATATGCGTAGTGATACATTTTAGAGCAATTCTGTATTTCAAGATTTTGGAAGGACCGAACTTTTAGTTCGAGTTATCCCGAAGTTCGAGTCATCCGAGTTCGAGATATCGAAGTTCAACTGTATTTCTTATATGAGGTAAATGGTTAATGAATCATGTTACAAAATTGTTCTTGTGAATGTTTGGGGTATAATTTACTTCGAAAACGTTTATATTCTATGCTAAATCTTTAACCGGTTAACACCAAATTACATATCTGACAGCTTATGTCAATGTCAGATACATTATCATGGTCCAAATTCCTCACAATTGCCCTTCATGTACTTTCAGTTATATAATTATATTAGAATGCCACTGTCGCCTCTTCGTGCCAGCATTTTTACAGAACGTATTAAGGCTTCTGGCATATAGGGCGGAAATCTAGAGCATGTTCCAGCATATCTCCACACCATTGTTTACCTTGTAGCGTGAACATGACTTTTCTGTCCTCTTTTCCTACAAACTTAAAAAATCCTAAATGGATAATAAATTGACAATTTTGTATTTTACATAGATTTTTGAGTGACATTTGAAAGACCCATTTGTCCAAGATCAATCATTAAGTGTTTCCATGTTCCAGTGTTTTGACCAAACTATTTGCAGCTGCCGATCAGCAGCCAGCAGCTTGATCAAGGTCATGCACTGACTGACTGGAGAAAAATTCCCAGAATTCATGGCACTTTTCCATGTACACGTGTGAGTCTAAAAATAGCATCAAATGCGACAACCATTGCTATACCTGTCAACTCTTCAGTCAGATGGTGGATTATCGCCCGCTTTGAAGCGGCGTTTAGTGCGAATTAAACAGCATTGTTTATGTATTTTTAGCGCATGCTGTGGGTAAAAGGTCGAAGGATTATCGCACTGCCAGAACCAGACTCTTAGAGGAATTGCAGGAATTGCAAGCGCGCGGTTGAATATAAACAACACGTAGCATTACGCAAATTGACAGTAAATTATGGCTGGGCAAATATTTTGTTTAACAAGGTCAGTCATAGATTGAGTTGCATTTAGACTTAGTAATAATATACTTTGAAATCCAAATCTTCTGCAGAATGAATCAATTAAAAGTCGCCCTTCAATTCTAACATTTTGGCCCATCTGTACTTTTTTCAAAGAATTAAATACATTAAAATGTTAACTGTCCTTTTTTCATGCACATAAAAGAAATGGCATTTCAAATGCAAAGTATAATATCAGATGAAATATTTGTGGTTTTGCGTTCAAAAAGATGTGAATATGTTTTTCTCATCTACTTTGATCATTGAAAAACTCCAAAAAGGGCCGAAATATTCCAGTTTACATTTCTTCATGTTCTTAGATAACGAGGATTGCCACTATATTAACTTTCAATTTTACTTTAACAACTATGAATAGCGTTCACGTACCATCCATTAATGCTGCCACAATTGTTGTACAAATGTAATTGTATATGTAGATATTTTGAAAAACCGAATAGGAATCAATCTAGTTCTCAATAAACGCGGTCTTGACGTTCTATATTCCTGGTAATTATTGGTACAAGCAAATAGATTGATGCGGAATGCGAAACATATCGGAATATTTAATATGATAACCGCAGAAGGGTTGAAAATATCTTTCGCTTCATTTTATTTGCATTAGCAAGTGCAGATGCTAAACATGTCACTTTATCAGGAACGGTGCACATGGAAAATGAAATGTGCTTATATACTTGTAAAACATTTATCAATAACAGCACTACCATTGATTTTATCTCTATATTACATTTCAGTAAACCCGTAGCACAGCAAATCACTCAAGAGTTCATAATAAGGGATCTAACTCAGAAGCCTTCTCATCTTGTCTACACTGTTTTGTCTATGCCTTTTTAGTCATATATCAAAGTCTCGCTAATATAACAACTCAAAAGAAGTAAAATTCTGGATTTTTAACACATTTCCTCGTAGTGACGCATGTTTGTGCCTCTGTAAAAGATCCACTTTGAAAACATTGTGATAAATAGCGCATTTGCTCCATAGGAGCAAATGCTCTATTTATCACAATGGTTTCAAAACTACACAATTCTAAGTTTCTCCTTTTCTATAGTTAAATGTCCTTTTCGGTAGATTAATTCAAAGAGGTTGTGTCTAGAAATAGTCATGGGGTTAAAATATAGAGTAGTTTAATACAGAACAAAGGTTATACAGAGAGATCCTATAGACGTTTTCTGTATTTCTTTTGCTCTGTATTAACCACCCACCTGCTTTTACACACTCCTGTGTCAATGAATTATGTGGTCGCATTATCGAGACTTAACTGTAATGTTCTTTTATCTTTTATCAATATTATAAATAGTAAGTTAGCATATAATTCGAGACGATTCTAAAGAGTGATTACAACATCGGGTTTAGTGGAGAAATAAAGAAATTGTTTTTGAAAAATGATTTGATTTGCGCTTGTTATCTGGACCTCTGTTAATGCCGGGAAAAGTTATGCAAAAACGTCTCGAAAAGGAACATTCAGCATGACCGCTTTCCTGCTCATAACGTTATATGTGTAAGACAGTTATAGTGATTAACTTGCCAAAGATGTAGCCCCTTTTAGGCGTAGTTATATATTATTATGTAGCTTGTCAACTGAATACATTTCACAATGTTTTTTCTTCAGACAATAACAAAAATACTTAATTCTTTACTTGACAGAGAAGCTTATTTACGAGAAGCAAATATATGAATTGTGTAATTAGGTTCAGCTCTATTTGTGTATACAATATATAATAATCAGATAAGAATAATCAGATAAGATATCTCAGCTGATCTGATTCTACACATCCCGGTATGACCTTTTCCTGTGTTCATACGCCGTTGTACAATATAACCTGATTAATAGTCATAAACATATTACAATAGAACCTCTCTTAAGCGGCCAGTCATTTATTGAACATAAGAGTTTTAAAATAGGTAGCTGTTTAATGAAGGACAAAGTAACTCAGAAAGCTCCTATATGAACTTTTTGCATTACTTTTGACCTGCTTTAAGCTACCTCCTGCCTTACAACCCCATAAATAGACATTTTTGATGGCCGCTTAAGACAGGTTTACTAACATGAATATTAATTAAGTACATGTAAAGCGTTAAGCATTTGTCAGTAGATGAAATATTATAGAAAAGAATAATTTTTCGACTGTCGAAATGACCATTAACCCATTCCCTGATATTGACGACTTTTGACGACTCTGTAAAAGTCACTTTGTGAAACCATTGTGATAAATAGAGCATTTGCTCCTATAAGAGCAAATGCTCTATTTATCACAATGGTTTCAAACTACAAAATTCTAATATTTTCCTTTTCTCTAGTTAATGCTCCTTTTCGGTAGATTTATTCAAAGAGGGTGTATCTAAAAAATAGTCTATGAGGTAATGAGTTAAGAGGGGTTAGACATGACAGTACGGATATCATGCATTATCCAATCAAGCATGCTATTTTATCAATATGACATTATACGTAACCCCTCCCATGCTAAAAAACATAATATAGTAAAACCTCTCTATAACGGCCACTAAATAGTGTTAATTAATTGGTATTTAGGGCAGGTGGTTGCTTAAAGCAAGGTGAAAGTAAAACAGAACGTTCCTATAGGAGCGTTCTGTTTAACTTTCACCTTGCTTTAAGCAGCCACCCGCCTTCAACACAAAATAATTGATGTAATTTAGTGGTCGTTATAGAGAGATTTTACTGTATAAGCTAAAAATGTTACAAAATTAGGTTACATAATTATGGTTCGTTCAAAAGTTTCAGACAGTATTGACCGAGTGTCAAACAGCATGAATCTTGATGAGACGCCGAGTAACTCGGCGTCTCATCTGGATTCAAGTTGTTTGCAAATGATAATCAGGTCGCGTTTAGCGTAACGAGGTTTAACCCTTTCGCTGCCAAACTCTGTCGTCTGCTAACTTTGTCGTCTGCTACAAATTTTCATTTTTTTTATTTTCTTCATTTTTATTTCAAAAACATAGTAACAGTAACAAACAGTTTGGATCCTGGTGAGACGCCGAGTTACTCGGCGTCTCATCTGGATCCAAACTGTTTGCAGAGGTAATCACAGATCCGGCATTGGCAGCGAAAGGGTTAATATAGTCGTTTGAAGGATGTTGACGAACTGCACTAGTAGTCTGTGATAGCACCTGGGTTTCGAATGATTTATTTGTACTGTCAACCCGAACAGCAGTATACCCAAACACGCCCAAAGGTGTCGGGTATCTGTTGATGTAAATAGCAGTCTTTGCCAAAATTTGTAGATACCCGAGTCCTTGCTAAGCTCTTTCAATACGTTTGGTGACTGTGTGATAAACTATTCAAACAGTTTGGAAACTAATGAAACGGCGACTAATCGACATCTCATCAGGTTCCACAAAGTTTGGCACTTGATTTTTGATTATGAAAAAGGAATAGAAGAAACAAAAACATACTTCCAGAATTGATTGAGAGGACAATTGCTGCAGACGGAAGTTTCTTTATGTGGTTAGAGATCTTTACGTAAATGATATATTGTCGTCTGCTTAAAGTGTCGGCAGTAAAAACCCAATCCTGTGCACGTCAAAGTCATTTGATATAGCAAAGGCCATGTGTCATTTTAGTGTCAATAGACTTTATCATAATTAGAGCTAACTACATTTAATCCCGATTTAATCATATTCAAATCAGACCAGAGACCTAGTGTTGTGTAAAATAAAGCAAGTATAAACGGTTTGTTGTAATATAATAGTTATTGTCACATTTAATAATTGTGGCTGGGCTAAACCCCTTATCAGACAGTTTGCGATCTGACACGTGATTCCAACCAGTTTTGATCCAGATGAGACGCCGAGTAACTCGGCGTCTCATCAGGATCTAAACTGTTTAACACTTGATCAGTGATCAGTAGATTCTCAAAAGCTTAATGTAATCGGAAGAAGTCAAAATTGCACTAGATCCAGATTGGAGCAAGCATTATATTTTTACAGCAATGGTAAGGGTAGGTAATACGTGCTTATCTATACAATACAAAACAAAACAAAGACCACGCCCTTGTTTAGGAGATAAAATTTAAATATTTTAATAAAAGATGATTATAATCGTAATATCGAATGAACGCTAATTATGATGTCAATAAACTGATTGCACAAAAGTTGTGGTAAATTTCGAAACGTGCCATTATTCATTCATTCATTATAGTGTCAAGTGGGGCAAGTGGGGCAAAATGTCAAATAAACACTATAGCTAATAGTAGAGTCACCTGGCACCTTATGCAAACAGAGCAGATCCAGATACAAGAGCCACCAGACGGCTCCTGTAGAAGCAGAGTTTACCTAGGTCTGCTCTGTTTGTATATGATTTAACATAGATCGAATTCTACAGTTTCTGCCATGATAGTAAATATTCCTGTGTTCATGAGCCGGTATAAAATGACCACCTTTTAATATCAATAATGTTACTGCAGTAAAACCCCTCTAATGCGACCACAAAAAATGGGCATAATTCTGAGTGGCAGAGGCAGGTGGTAGCTTAATGCATGATGAAAGTTATGCTGAAAGCTCCAATAGGAGCTTTCTGAATAACTTTCGTCCTGCATTAAGCAACCACCTGCTTATAAAGACACCCATGTTTATTCATTAAGCGGTCGCATTAGAGGGCTTATCTTGTATACCTTACATGAATATTCATGGAATAAAGGGTTAACCGATTCGTGTATAAAATCAACAGTTGACACGTGTCTATCATAACACGTGTCAAACACGACACTGTAACGATAACGTTGTTAAGCCGTGTCGCTGACATGTGTCTTTAAAAATATGTAACAATTTTTGGGCCAGATTAAAGTTGAAATTATTGGAAACAAGAAATATCTTTTAAAAAGATATTCAGCGGCATTCAAATATTGACATAATGTACAAAACAATAATGATATTAATCTCTGCTAACTTAATTTTAATGTTTCGAGATTCTGTTAGTACAGGGAACTAGATCTATGAAAGGTTGCTTGTAATTATACTAACAGAGAAGCATGCAATGGAAATGACTTGGAGTAGAATAAGCAATTATGGAAAAAATCAAGTTACTTTTATAGGAAATCACTATAAAAATGTACAATGTCAAAGTATTTTTTTAAAACTATCTGAAGTTAGTTCTTCATTTTACCTATTATAAAAATTGACTTGAGAGCATGTACATTTATATTGATATGAAGATAACTAATTGAATACACTTTAAATAAAGCATACAGAATTTAGTTTTTGTTTGTGCAGAGGTTGTAATTACTTAAAGAAAGGTATTTATCTATAGCCTGGATCAATGCATTAATTGACGTGTGTGCATCATCATTAGTGACACTATTAACTGAATATACATGTATTTTTAAAACAATATAAAGTTAGCTATCTCAACCTACTACTCGATCCAAAGCGCCAGGTGATAGAGCCGTAACAATAGCCTTCAGTAAGTAGCTTTATATCAAAGAGAGCGAATAACCAGAGCCTTAATTGGTGCTGTGGTCGGGGATAGTGATTAATACTATTAATGCCACTACTCTAATATACTAAACAGCATTTCTTCTTTATTTCCTATAGCATTGCCTGTGAATTATGGTGCTTTCGGCAAACTACCTGTTCGTCAAAGATGATGTGATCAAATGTGGTATTAAATTGATAGCAAAATGATAATAAATGATTAAAAGCTTAATAGTGGTTTTGGCAAACTGACAATAATGCTCAGCAATCATTACCATGAGGTGATAAGTACGATAATGGGTTAGGAACTGATATAGAGTATGACACACCTAAAAATTGAATGGTCAAAATTGATCCACACCTTTTGAGGATAATAGATCTATATAGTTTTATTCAGTAATATTGTTTATGTATTATATACTCTAGTTTTGATAATGACCAAAGTAATAAATAATTCATATTGTTTTATCGGTCATGGTAATAAACAACCATGTGACTACAGTATTGTACATGTATTTTAATCCACCAAAAGTTGAACTAAACAACATTTTGACTGAAAACAAAAAGCATAAAATGAGTGGCAAACAGTTTGGACCAAGACTAAAATCAAAACTGAATGGGGTAGTAAATCACTAGTAATGTGTTATGTGATCTGGGACTGTTTTAATGACTAAACAATGTGACTATAGTATTTGAAAGCACCTCTTTATCACTCATTGTACCCAAGGTTGAGTAAGTGTGAATATGTCACCCACCTGCTTAGCTAATATACTGATCTGTATAAACCAAAGCAAATGGACCACATATCAATATTTAACATATAGATAGTTATTTAATGAGTTTGATTATTCAATATTTGCTTTTTAATACAAATTTTCAATTTTTGCCGAAACGTCCTAGGCCGAATAAATAGATGGCCAAAACATCCTGGGTCGAAACATCCGGGGCGAAACTTCCAATGCCGAAACGTCCTACATTCAGTTTGGCCATGTGTAGAGGCATTATAAAAAGGCTGTATGCCAGTCAAGGGATTAACTAATGAAAATGCGGTTTACTAGAAAATACTAGTATGTCATATGCAAATTACAATGTAACATAGTTTCTGATTGGTGGAAAACTAGAACAAAAGTGAAAATAGACAGCTAACCGCTGAAAAAGATGGACGAATGACATCATTTGTTAGAGAAAATTTCTAATTCTGAAATAGTCCGCAGTAATTCAGACGTACTGTACTTAAGCTGTAAGTTAATGGTTTAAATGTTGGATCAATTAATATATAAATTCCTTTAAAAGTTAGATTAATTAAAATATAAAGTCCTGGAATGGTTTTAACAGAACCCGAAAAGCGTGATAAAAACACGTGTGCATGCTTTTTGTCACATTCAAACATCCCTCAATCGGAATAAAGCGGCAGATTTTATTAATGAATAATGTTTATTCTCTTTTCTTTGTAATATACGAATTTGCCATGAATTCTGTAGAGAGCTGGGCGTCTCCTTTTGACACACCCATCTACCCTATTCTCCCTAATAAGCGCACATCTCTCATATACGACTCTTACTTCTTGAGCGAAACTAACGATGAATAAAACAACTACATACATGTATAAAACACTATATAATAAGAAATAAACACAAACACGGAGGTTTTCTTTTATCAAAATGCGTGTGGTAGCTTAATGCAGACTAAAAGTACAACAGAAAACTCCCATTGGAGCTTCTTGTAATTGCTTTCATTCTGCTCTGCAATCACCTGCTCACAAATTGCAGGAAACTCCTTTTTCAAAATGTTAGGACATTTGCATGTTACACTTTAAGTCTTAAGTGAGATGTTTACTAATAATTAAGGAATATCAAGAAACGCCTGTGTGATCCCATTGCAACAATGTAGACCCATATCACAGATATCCCTAAGAATCCTCATTCAGGGGCTGCACTCTACCAATAAATTTCATCCAGCATATTCTTTTTCAAAATTCATCACGTGAAACATGGATGGGTTACAAAGTTCAGTTTGGAAGAGTTAACTTTATTTACTCGTACTATAAGAGTAAGCCATTTCACCGCCAATGTCGCATTAATGCACCACGCAAATAGTGCAGTCGGCGTCTGATCAGGGGATTCACTTTTTGTCTCAATCCCTAATTCTATATATGTGCTTTATTCCTTTGAAATTTGCATTTATTTATCTCATTACATTATGGATGGGTTCAGTTTATATACTCGTTATATAAGAGTTAACGGATTAAACAGCGTACGTAGTACATAGGCCATCACGTGCACATACGAATCAACATGTTCAATTCGTTTGCTGAATATTTAGAGTAGAATAGTCCATCATTGTTTATTGGTAGACTTCATATATTACTAAAGGCTTACTAAAGAGGATGTTGAAAGACGCACAGCGCAGAACCTCATCTCAGGGCCTCCTAAATGAACCCTCTGATCTGTATCCACACTGTTTGCCAATGAATGACAGTGTGCTTGTTTCTTACATCCTCCATGAATATGCATGTAAAAATATTGATGCCACAAATAGTTATTAATTGATTAATTTGTTATAATAGCACTGTGACACAGGGACTTTTGGCCAAGGCAGAACCATATCTATATCATATCATAAGCAAACAGAGCAGACCCTGATATAGGAGCCGTCTGATCTGTGTCTACTTTGTTTGCAAAGGCGTAGTAAGGCATATTTATGGAGTAAAGGGTTAACACTTTCCTAGCTGAAAATAAATATTTTTCTGCTTAAACTCGGTCTGGTTGTTAATTTTTACTTCTGAGTCATTTAAATGTTTCAGACACTACTGGATGTCAAACAGCTTACCATCTCCTCTGGATCAAGCCGTTTGTAAATGTAAGACAGCTTGCGTTTCACGCATTTACAAACAGAGTAGACCCAGATCAGACGGCTCCTATAGAAGACGTCTGACCCGTCTGATCAGGGTCTAATCTGTTTGTAAATGGAACTTGATAGTTATGTTTCTTTATTTTCTAAAATGGCTATAATGTTCCATCTTCAATCTTCATTATAGCTATTTTGTCCATGAACATTCAGTAGGTATTGGAATATAGAATAAGCATAGAACAGGGAAAGGGTTAACAGGATAATAGCTAACATTACAGTTAGATTAATTCACTCGTAAAATCGATGCATTTGTTGAATGAAGCTGTAATATCGTATACTAAAATTAAACCTCGCGTTTTCTATAGAAGATGAGATAGGAAAATGAAGAAATGCAATGGAAGAGGCTGCGATTTCTTCTTATATCGTTGCATTAGTAGACATAATAATGAAGACATTCAATGGAATAAGTTGAGATTTCTTGTTGCATCGATGCATTAATCGAGCATTACCATCTTTACGACGTTAAGATTAATTTGATTGGAACAAACATCCTACTTGTGTAATAAACAGATCCTCCTCTTCCAGATGCCAAATGCACTTAGTGGGATTCTCCCTTCCGCTTTTTTTAATTGGATATAATTTCAATAAGATATATCATTTCCATAATTTTTCAAAGCTCGACACCGACACCAAATGTCAAGATATCTAGTATATTAAAATTACATTATTATAATTAACCCTTTCCTTCACATTAACGTGTTTTCACGCATTTGCAAACACAGTGGACCCACATCAGACGGCTCCCATGGGAGCCGCCTGGTCAAGATCTGCTCTGTTTGCTAATGGATTTTTGAAAGATCTGTTTCTTTACTTTCTAAAATGGCTACAATGTTCCACTTTCCATATGTCATTATAAATATTTTTGTCATGAATATTCAGTATGTGTTGAAATTTGGACTAAATACCTTGTTTTGTCTTTCAAAATCCTCTCACAGAGTGTACCCTTTAGTAATAAATGGAGTATGCCAACAAACAACGATGGACTATTCTAATCTGAAATTTCAGCGTTGAAAGGTTTTAAGTACATGTATGAGTCATGCAGGAAACAACGCATACAAAACACACAACCACCCAAACAGCACCTCCACGACAAACAGCAAATGTACATGTATATAAAAGACACAAAAAGACGCAGACATAACAAACAAACAATAGGGGAAGATGGAAGTACCGCATTGGAACGATCAGTGACACATGTCACTGGGGGGGGGGGGTTAAACCGCACACTTATCCCCCCCCCCTTAAAGACAATCAGTGTAAATAAACGTATCCTCTCTCCGACTAATCTACAACGACCGCGATGGCAAATACAGTGGTAAAGTGCATGTAAAAGGAAAACATTTACGAGTGAAACAAACTGTATCCACCTATCGCTAGTGTACTCAATGATTGAGCTGCAAACAGAGTAGGAAAGTAATAAAGGGTACAAGAACGAGATACAAATATCCGACGTGCTTCTTCCGTTTCGGCGTACATGCAAGGAGGGCAGCGTGTTTGCCAGCTGTAAAAGGGTTGACAATCAAACATGCAGTATGTTGTAGTACCATGGGATCATATCCCTTTTTGATGAATGCTTAAATGTATTTAGTGAACAAAGTGAGAAAATGGGTATATCCAATAATTGTGCGAAGTTTGTAAATCACATCACCATAAAATTCAGGATGTGAAATACCGTGTCGCAGGAGCGCCTTAAGATTACATTTGTACTTGCCAATAAGTGAAAGATTTCGCTGATACAAGATCATGTTTTCTTAGTTTATGATCTATATCCTTGTTTAAGCAGCTTTTCAGTTAAAATGAGATTTCGACTGTTAAAATCGTCAACAGAAGAACAAGCTCTAGCGAAACGAATAAGTTGAGATATATGAACCCCGTAAGATGGGGCACGGAGAACACCTCCATCAAGATGAGGGAAATTTACAATATTAAAGTCAAAATCGTCTCTTTTATCATAAATTTTAGAAAAAATCCATTGTCAATTTTAAGGTCAAGATCGAGAAAAGCCATATACGAATTCGACAATATTGACTCGTATCTGCACGTGATATCCTATGTACTATATACATGTATGTTGTTTAACCCTTTCGGCACCAAAATTTTAATTGTCGTCTGCAATCAAAGTTTGTTAAATCATTCAGTAAAATAAGGAAATGAGATAAATAAATGCAATTTTTAAAGAAATGAAGCACATATATAGAATAAGAGATTGAGACAAAAAGTGAAGTCCACTACACTATTTGTCGTGGTGCATTTATGTGACATTGGCGGTGAAAGGGTTTACTCTTATAGTACGAGTAAATAAATTTAACTCTTCCAAACTGAACTTTGTAACCCATCCATGTTTCATGTGATGAATTTTCGAAAAAGAATATGCTGGATGAAACCTTCAACACATATTGGTAGAGTACAGACCCTAAACAGAGGATTCTTAGGGATATATGTGATATGGATCTACATTGTTGCAATGGGATCACACGGACATTTCTTGATATTCTTTAATTGTTATTAAACAGCTTGCGTACGACTTAATTAAGAACGTAAAAGGCCAGTGACCTGTAATCTATAATTAATTCACCCTTGAGCGAAACATTTTGAAAAGGAGTTTCTTGCAATTTGTAAGTTGGTGATGGCTTAATGC
The DNA here is from genome assembly GCA_963576725.1 of Azorinus chamasolen. NCBI lineage: Eukaryota > Metazoa > Mollusca > Bivalvia > Cardiida > Solecurtidae > Azorinus > Azorinus chamasolen. Next base: position 50,926,041 of record OY755243.1, on the reverse strand, counting down.
AGAGTGGAAGCAATGCAGATTTCTCCTATGGAAGCTTTATGTGTTACATTCAGTCTGCATTAAGCTACCTACATTTCCATTATTATACGGGGTTTTAGTTGTTTTATTCATCGTTGGTTTCGTTCAGGAAGTAAGGGGAGTATATTAGAGTTGGGGTGCTTATTAGGGAGAATACGGTAGATTGACGTGTGTCAAAAGGAGATATCAAGTTCGGCAACTTTGTATATTATAAAGAAAAGAGAATAAACATGGTTCATTAATAAAATCTACCGCTTTATTCCGATTGAGGGATGTTTGAACTTGACATGAACCATGTTCAAACTAGACAATTCTCGCGCGCACGTGCTTTTTAATCACGCTTTTCTGTTTCGGTTAAACCTATTCCAGTGTTTTATATATTAATTAATCTAACTTTTAAACAATAAATTACACTTTAACTACCATGTATCTGAATTATTGCGGATTATTTCAGAATAAGCCATTTTCTCTAACAATTGACGTCATTTATCCCTACTTTTTCAATTACAGTAAACCTCCTCTAAACAGGTCGTCCAATTTAGTATGAATATCTGTCTTGGAGACAGGTAGCAGCATAATGCAGGCAGGGTGAACAGCATCCAGAAAGCTTTCTGTATATGACTTTCTCTGTGCATTAAGCAGCCACCTGCCTTAAACTATCTAAATTATTCTCTACTGAAATTCCGGTTTAGAGGCGATTTACCGTATATTAACTTTCAGTTTAATCTTGGCCCTGAAATTGCTACATATTCTTAATGACACACGTCAGTGACACTATTAAAACATGCTATCGTAACTGAAAAGATAGTGATTATGTCGTGTTTGACACGTGTTACGATAGACGCGTGTCAACACGTGTTGTATACACAAACCCTTATATACTCTTTGAATATTCATGACAGATATTGTAACATTATGGATAATTATTAGCTGAATTTTCATTAGGGCTCATGAACACATACATATTTACTATCATGGCAGAAACTGTAGTATTAGAGCTATGTTAAATCATATGCAAACAGAGCAGGCCCAGGTCAAAACTGCTCCTGCATGAAACGTCTGATCTGGGTCTACTCCGTTTGCATTTTTATTTCTATTTCATTCCCATTAGTTTGCTCCGTTTCATTCCCATTAGTTTGCTCCGTTTAACCTTTTACAGTAAAACCTCTCTATAACGGTCACTAAATTACATCAAGTAATTTGTATTCAAGGCAGGTGGCTGCTTAAAGCAAGGTGAAAGTAAAACAGAACGCTCCAATAGGAGCGTTCTGTTTTACGTTCACCTTGCTTTAAGCAGCCACCTGCCCTACATGTATATACCAATTAAATAACACAATTTAGTGGCCGTTATAGAGAGGTTTTACTGTACATTATAGATAAGCCTTTCTTAGGCTTTTACACACAGAGTAGAGTCAGTTCAGATTACATGGCAGCTGTAAGATCCGTCGTATCAGTTCTGTTTGTTTAGGAAAGTATTATTATTATTATTATTATTATTATTATTATTATTATTATTATTATTATTATTAATAGTATCAGTATATCAAATATATATAGCGCTTTTTTCACACAGGATAATTTTTATGTGCTTTCAAAAGCGCTTCAAGTGTATAAATTACATTACAAAACTGGGAATATTCAGTGATTATAGAATATTTAACAAAGTTATAGATATCGGTAAGATTAATAAGAATAAAATTAATTCAAGAATCATAGTTAAAAACCAAACATTCCTTTTTGCAAGTTCATATGCCCGTAAATAAAGGACATAGCCTACTGTGACTATATTGTGCCAGCTCACTCAGATCTCACTGCCTGAGACACACAGAGCTGGCTCGAACCGATCAGGTTTGACCTGCCAACTGTCCGTACATTAAATGACCCAGGTAAGTCAAAGTGAGGATATTAGGCTAGCTTAACAGGAATAATTGGCGCTAGATGAAGCAGGGTAGCAATGCAACCAAGATACAATGTACCTAAGGTACCAATATGTACAGGGGTACCCTGTTTAACAACAGTGCTCTAGTGGCATTGGCAACTGGACAGGGAAGCCTTGCTGAAACACGCGCGTCCAACAACAAGGGGATTCCCTATAAATACATAGAAGATTATGGATGGTTATGTTTTGATTTTTTTCATATGTATACCATTATGTATATTTCAAAGATACCTCTTATGTTCGAAAGGAGTGGGCGATTCGAAAGTGTCCCCAAGGTCAAAAGAGAGTGACAGAATCGACGACAATTCGTGGCTTATGCAACAGACATCATTACTGATAGTTATATGTTTTCTAAATTGTTCCAGTAAATATGTTGAAGAAATGCGTTTTAAGACATGTTTTGAAAGTAACCAGTGAGCTTGTGCCTCTGATGTCTGACGGTAGAGCATGCCAAAGTTTCGGAGCTGCGTGCATGAAACTTCTACCCCCTTATTTTACAATACGACTTCGTGGTACAACCAACGACACCAAACAACTTGCTGAACTTAACTCTCTGTGAGGTCTGTGCACGTCAAGCATGCCAACAACGTACTTGGGAGATTCATTGTGCATGGCTTTGTTCGCAAGTTTCAGTCTTTTGGATTCAATTCGACGTTGAATCAGAAGCCCATGAAGTCCCTTGTGATATGTTTGCGGGCTGTTGTGTTTTGCATACTTTGAAGATTTCTTAGAGTATTTCTATAAGTTCCATGCAGCAATTAGCTGAAGTAGTCTCGTTTTGATATAACCAGAAAGATCACCAACGTATTGGTAGCATCAGGTGAGAGGTACTTCTTTAATGGCCTATTTGCCGGAGATGTGCGTAACAAGAACTATATACGGAATGTATGTGCGGTGTCATATCCATTTGTGAATCAAGCTTTACAAACAACGATCGTTTTATTTGTCCTACTTGCACATGAACATCTTCAGGTACTTTCATGTTCATTGTGTGAAACAGGATGACCTCAGTTTTGTCGGTATTGAGCTTCAATATGTTATAGGTCCATGCTTACATATAAAGCTTTTAGTTGAGTCTGAGTTCGTTCTCAAGTTTTTGATTGGTCAGATTTGAGCCTTTGGCTCAAATCTGACCAATCAAAAGCTTGAGAACACAAATCTGACCAATCAAAAGCTTGAGAACGAACTCAGACTCAACTAAAAAGCTTTATAAGCATGGTGCATCGAAGGGACGATGTTTATGAGACAATCCTCAACTCGTGATAAGCCTTCTTGTTGACAGGAAATGGCATTGGGCTTAAAGCACAGATATAACTGTGAGTCACTGGCATAACAATGGGTGTTGATCCAGCCAATGGTTTCGGGAGATTGAGTCGACAGGTTTTGTTTACATGGTGTAGCGTTTAGATCCTATGACCCATCCCTGCGTCACACTATATTTCATGTTAAATGGGATAGACAGTTCTCCATCTACTGAGACTGTTTGGTATCGGTCACTGAGATAGGGGGCTATCCGCTCAGTGGCTTTTCCAATGATACTGAGGTCTTTTTCCTGGAGTTTTAGCACTGTTTTATGATCAATAGTGTCAAATGCAGTCGATAAGTCTAGCATCACCAGAATTGTATTTTTCCAGGGATTGAAATATATCGTTTTGAATTTTCAGAATAGAGTTTCTGTTGAATGATGATTTGGGCATGCGGACGGATGGTGCTCATGTAGATTGTTTGAGGTCAAGTGGGACTCAGTGCATTTTTCACCACGTGTTCTAACAGGCCTATAATACTTAGGTGTTTATACATTTGAATCGAGATTCGATTTGTTTAACCCATTACCGCATAGGCTATTTTTAGATCCAACCTCTTTCATTGAATCTACCAAAAAGGAGCATTTACTAGAGAAAAGGAATTTTCCAGAATTGTGTAGTTTTGAAACCATTGTGATAAATAGAGCATTAATTTTGCTCCTGTGGAGCAAATGCTCTATTTATCACAATGGTTTCACAAAGTGACTTTTAGAGAAGCGTCAAAAGGCGTCTATATGCGGGAATGGGTTAAAAGAGGTCTGACATGCGACATTTTGAAAAAAAAATTGAACGAAGGCAGTGTCTAAAGTGACAAATTTTGTCAAAATCGGTGGGAATTCATCAAGGCGTGGCTTTAACATCCATGTAGGTATTGGATCTAGTTCACAGGACTTAAAGGGAATGCCTTGTTAATCTGCCCCTACTTCTTCTACTGTAAGTGGAGCAAAACTATCTAAAGAATTCGTCGAATGCTGCATTTCAATGGCAACTTGAACACTGGATACAGAGCCTGAGGCAATTATCTGCCCTTACTCTGTCAGCTTTGTCAATGAAAACGTTACTGAGGTCATGCGCGATTTGTTTTGAAGACAATGCTTTAGGCAATGTGATGTCGCTAGTTGCACCCAGCAGATGCTTAATGACTTTGAAAAGACTTTGGCATGCTTCTACTTTCTCTGATTAGAAATCGACCTTTCACTTTATTAGCAGTTTGTTCACTTTGGCGCACTGTTCTCTATTAAACAAAGTGTAACATAACGAAACATTGAAGGCCCTGATGAGAACCCTCTCATCAGGGTCTACATAGTTTGCAAAGTACTTTAGTGACACTCGTTTACCACACTGAAAATGTTATGAAAACGTAACACACTACATTTGTGCAGGACCTTATAGAATAAGATGCGTAAATTAAAACGTTTTCAAGAATAACTGCTTTATTTCTCTACCAAACCCTATGCTATGACCACTCTTTAGAATCGTCTCTATGAGACGATTCTAAAGAGTGGTCACAGAATAGGGCTTGATGGAGAAATGACGATTTAAGTATTTGAATACACACATTCATCTGTAGCTCCGGTATTACTCTGAAATATTTATAATTTATACATGTAATTTATTACGAGTATCCTGTCATATATATAGAGTCTTAAAATAAATGTATTCAATTAACCCTTGTGCACCTGTAGAATCAGATCTGTATCATGTCAAAAGCAAATAGAACAGACCCTGATTAGACGGTTCCTATATGAGCTGTCTGATCTAGGTCTACTCCAGGCGCGGGTTTACGCCGGCTCCTCCCCCATAAAATTGCCCAAACATTTTTTTTAATAATTTTATAAGATCTAGATCTAATAAAAATCAATAAAACAATGATTTAATCTTATATTTGTTTTGTTTTTCTCGTCATACAACGCTCTTTTTCAACATGTATTACAAATATACTATAGTGATGTTATCAAACTTAAAAATCCACGCCCCCCCCCCCCCTCCCTCCCAAAAAAATTCAACGGAGAACACCCCCCCCCCTTATAATCTGAAATCCTGAATCCGCACCTGTGCTCTGTTTGCAAACACGTGAAAATTCGTTTATATGAAAGAAAGGGTTAATAACAAACATTCCATAAAGACAATTTGATAAAGTATGTACATGTATATGGTTTAGTTTCACTTCAACCTTAACCTACTGAGCCAGTTTCAAAGAGTCTAACCCTTACAACCCTGATTTGTCAAAGTGGAATGGCCCACCAGTGCTTAACTATAGAGTGCATTCAGTATGAAAGGCTATAACATGCTAGAGGGTTATGACAAACGGTGCAGATCCTGATCCTATATGACCCCTGTGGTATTGGTCTACACTGTTTGCAGATGAGAGCGTACGTGTTTTCCTGGTTGAAAAAGTTAAACAGACAATAATTTTAAACATGTAGAGTATTCCTGTCGTTTTTATTCTTCGAAAATGCCAAGTAAGGTTGAAATATTAAAATTATAATAAACGTGTTTTATATTACAATATTATTGGTAGCATTAAGCTTCAAAACTCGTTTAACAGTATTTGAAGGCATTCAGTACGTTTCTCTAGCTAAAATTCTCATGAAATAATATTTTATTTCGTTTCTATAACTTCTTATGTAGGATTCTTCTTCTCAAATGGTCTTATACATATGAGACGCATAATTATTCCGCGTCTTGTCTGGGTCTAAACTGTCTGCAAATGCAATTATGAAGGTTTCGGAGTATATGTCTGTGTATAGTATAAGAGAGGTAACTCATGAATTCGATGTAAAGGAAAACTCGCTGGTTATGTAATTGGCTCTGCAGTAAACTGTAACACTTTGTTGAGAAATGCTTATGAAAAATATTTATATTACATACGTACGAGTACATATGTGAATACAGTAGTACATGTGGAGGGCTTGGTGAAAAACTATTCTAACTCCTTCACAAAGTGAAGGAGTTAGAATAGTTTTGCACCAAGCCCTCGAATTATTGTGGCCATTCATTTATGAATCATTGGAGTAGTAACCCTTTACACCGATTCTAAAGAGTGGTCACAACATATGGTTTGGTGGAGAAATAACGATTTTAGTATCTGGGTATGCACGTTTATCTGTTGCTTTATCTACATTTTATTATAAGCAAACATAACAGACCCTGATCAGACGAATCCTACAAGAGCCGTCTGATCTGGGTCTTCTCTGTTTGAAAAACCGCATTTATGGCGTATTAACCCTTCGCTTGCTATTCGCGTCTATATACCTACCTGTAAATAGTGGAGACCCAGATGAGACAGCTCCTGCAGGAGCTGTCTCATCAGGGTCTGCACTAAATGTATTTACAAATTGATTGTGCAACCAGTGCACTCCGCAGCAGTAATTGCACAGCGCAATACTTGTACACAGTGAAGATATATGTAATTATACAACAGGGCATGGGTAAAGAAAGAGAAATGTATTTTAAAATTCAGCAAGCGAAGGATTAATGGAGTAATGGGTAAACGGGTTATCTTTTTAGATACTATCTAAACCCTTATCACATCGATCTCGATCTGGCTAACATTTGCAACCAGCTTGGACCCAGAGGAGGCGCAGGCTATTTCGGCTTTTCATAAATTATTTTACACTTGTACAATAGTTTATCGAAAGTTTAACGAATCGACTTAACCCTTTTCTTCATAAATACGCCTTTCTACGCATTTGCAGACAGAGTATACCTAGATCAGACGGCTTATGCTTGAGGTTCTGTCTGATCTGGATCTGCTCAGTTTGTTGATGAAATAATACAGATATGATTCTACAGTTTCTACAATTTCCAAAAGGTTTGTGTCTATGCGTCATTATAAAGATAAGTCTAAACAAGATTCATGATATCATCATTTCTTACACGTACATTTATGGAGTGAATATTTAACCCTTTTCTCCATAAATACGCCTTTCTACGCCTCTGTAATAGCCACTTCTTGAAACCATTGGGATAAATAGAGCATTTCCTCCATAGGAGCAAATGCTCTATTTATCAAAATGGTTTATTTACTACACAATTATAACATTTTCCTTTTCTCTAGTAAATGCACGTTTTCGGTATATTCATTCAAAGAGGTTGGGTCTAAAAATAGCCTATGGAGGAAAGATTTAAGGTAAATTTGTAGCAGATAATTGTGCTAGATAATACGTCAATAATAATATAAAATATAATATCCAAGCGGATAGCAGAGCAACAGAAGAAAATACAACTCAGATACAGTAGAGCCCGTCTGACCCTTCGCTTGCTATTCACGTCAATATACCTACCTGTAAATAGTGAAGACCCAGATGAGACAGCTCCTGCAGGAGCTGTCTCATCAGGGTCTGCACTATTTACAAGTTGATTGTGCAACCAGTGCACTTCACAGCAGTGATTGCACAGTGAAGATATATGTAATTATACAACAGGGCATGGGTAAAGAAGGAGAAATGTATTTCAAAATTCAGCAAGCGATGAGTTAAGCGACTATCAAAAAGAGGTATAAATATGGGCCTATGAGGCAGGTAGTGACTTAATGCAGGCCAAAGGTAATGCAGAAAGCTCATGTAGGAGCTTTCTGCATTACTTTTGCACAGAATTAATTAACCGCTTGCTTTTTAGAACTCATATTTTCAATAAATGAATGATGGCTTATAAAAGACAGGTTCTACTGTATTAAAATTGTCATCTCTCTACTAAACCCTATGTTGTGACCACTCTGAAATCATCTCGAAGAGACGATTCTAAAGAGTGGTTACAACATAGGATTTGGTGCAGAAATAAAGAATATGAATAATTGTTCTCTAAATTAGACGAACAGTCGATGTTTCATTGTTTAATTGTTTGCTAACAGAAAGAGGAAATCCCAAAATAAAGAACACCTTTCAGTCGCATTTCAAGCTTAGGTACAAATATTTAAGTTATCATTTCCCCACCAAACCATATTGTAGTCACACTTTACAATCGTCTCGAAGTGTCATTTCTCCACCAGTTCCTATGGTGTGAGGACCCTTTAGAATTACCTCCAAGACAGTAGTTAAATCTCCACCAAACCGTATGTTGTAGCATTGCTTTAGAATCCTCACGAAAAGAACAATAATTTTTCCACCTAATCATATCTTCTGACCACGCCTTAGAATCGTCTCGAAGAGAAGAGCCATTTCTCTACCTAATCCTATGTTGTAACCACTCTTTAGAATTGCCTCGAATAGAACAGTACATTTCTCCACCTAACCCTTTGTTTTGGCCACGCTTTGGACCATACTAAAGACGATTCGAAAGAGTGGTTAACACATACGGTTCAATGAAACTAAGCTTGCTAAAGACTTTTCACGTTTGCAAACACAGTAGACCCAGATGAGACGGCTCCTGTAGGGGCCGTCTGATTAGGGTCTGCTCCGCTTGCTTATGTAATAATACTATGTGATTAAATCCCATATGCACACAGCCATGGTTATAAAAGATCATTTCATTGATATCCAGAAAGTCATTATATCTTGTATAAATATCGATCATACTTCAAAGCAACAGATCAAGATGCGTAATCAAAACTAAAATTGTCACTTCTCCACAAAAATCTATGTGTGACCATTCGTTAGAATCGTCTAAATAAAGGAGCTATTCTTGCAGGTGTTTTAATGTAAACACTGCATCAGGGTCCCTGGTACATGTACTTGTAAGGACGTAATGTTATGACTGCTTACTCATACACCCCCGCATATTTATTTGTAATCAATCAATCTGATGTTCCTAGAATTCGCCAGTCGTATCTGATGATTTGTCGATCAATTCCATTTAGACGGTCAGATACTGCGATTGGTTATGAAACAAAACAGGAGACACTTAAAAAAACATCAATTTTTACAGACAACACTTGACAGTGAAAGAGTTATAAAAGCCTTTCTCCAAACCCCCGAAATGTTGTCGATTGAACCACTGAATACTGAATATTCAAAATGGAATGGTTCATCAATGTTTAACACCAGGGTCCATTCAGTGTGAACAGTCTAGATATGCTAGAACATGTCGAATGACAAACAAAGTAGACCCTGATCTTGATCTGTACTGTTTGCACTAGCCAATACACTCGTTTCCTATATTCACGGAATTCCATTAGCAAACAGAGTAGACCCAGATCAGACGGCTCCTATAGGAGCCGTCTGATCTGGGTATACTCTGTTTGCAAATGCGTGAACACACGTTGATATGAAGGAAAGGGTTAACCAACCCTTTACTTGGCAATCATTTGCAAACAGAGTAGACATAGAACATGTATTTACAGCAGAAACTGTCTGATAAAGGTCTACTTTGTTGGCTTAAACATTGTATTCGTTTAGCTACTTAACCCATAACTTAACTTCATAGGCTATTTTAGACACAATCTCTCTGAATAAATCTACCGAAAAGGAGCATTTACTAGAGAAAAGCAAAATTTTAGAGCTGTATAGCAAATGCTCTATTTATGACAGTGGTTTTCGACAGTGGCTTTTACAGAGGCATCAAAAGGCGTCAATATGAAGGAATGGGTTAATAATCATAAAAAAGTCGTTGTCTAGATGGTTTGATTAACCCTCCTTAACCAATTCCCTCATAGGCTATTTTAGATCCAACCTGTTTGAATAAATCTACCGAAAAGGAACATTAACTAGGGAAAAGGAAAACGCATCTCAAAAAGTGACTTTTTCAGAGGCGAACAAAGGCGTATTTGTGGAGGAAAGGGTTAAATTTCATCCGCTAAAAGTAAAGTTGTCGTCTGCAACTATTCTAAAAGAAACATTATCTTCCATTTCTATTTAAAACATCGTCTGAATGTCCAACGGTTTGATCCTAATCACGTGAATAGGCGATGAGTTCATTCTCAAGTATCTGACTAATCAAACTCAGACTGAAGCAAACTGTTAAATGAAACAGTACGAGGGGAGATTAAATAGTAGTAAAGTCAAGCAGGCAAAGCCACATACAAGACGCAGCCACCACCAAAACATCGATAAATAGAATGCCACACACACGACTACACACCCAAACACACGCAAACACACGAGATGAACACAGAAAACATCAGCAAAGATACAAGTACTAGAGATAACCATTTCAAACATGAGCAAAAGCACAAGTACAAAGACACAATACAAACAAAAGTAAGGGTGACAAAGAGAGTACCGCCTTGGAACAGTCAGTGGCAAACTCACCACTGGGGGGGGGTTAAACCGGTTTACGGACGTCCTAACCTCACATTTATCCCAAAGTCGCCCTAGCTTAACAAATAGTGTCATTGAGGGTATCCCCGCCGGACTTTCCCACAACACAGAAGACAGTAAACACATGACAATATGTAAAACATAGCATAACAACAGTGAAAAGTCCGTCACATTTGTACTCAATGACTTTGCTAAAGTCAGAGCAACTGCAGGGAAGCCGTTAAGGGCACGATACGGAAAATGTAATATATGAGTCTGGTAAGCACATCCCGTTTCTGAGTTTTAGAGTATATCATCATAGTGTACTACCCTCGACCTGTCATCGCGCAAGCAAAGCATTAACAATATCGGCCTGTGTATCAGGCTTTAAGCATTGCATAAAACCCCACTCATAGCAATACAAAAACAAATCTGCAACAAGAGGGACACAATTTGTACCCTGTGTATATCAACAACTTGACGATAAATGGTTATCCCCATAACGCATACATATATTATCTAAAAGAAAGGTAAGAGATCTACAAACGTCAAAGCAAGTCCACATTGTGTAATGTTCAACTTCTGAATTCGAAAAGAATGAAGGTTGAACATTACAAGCAAGGAACATTTTATTTTCTCTGGCAAAGGTTTTTTCAGCGGCTAGCTGTCTATTTTCACTTTTGTTCTAGTTTTCCACCAATGAGAAACTATGTTACATTGTAATTTGCATATGACCTACGAGTATTTAGTAGTAAACGGTATTTTCATTAGTTAATACCTTGACTGGCATACAACCTTTTTATATGCCTCTACACATTGCCAAACTATGTAAAATTCTGATATACAGTCTGCTAACGTGTCGAATTGAATTCAATGCAATAATTAACATAATCACAACACATGTAAGGCATCATGTTACACAGACATGTTCTATAAACTTCTTAGAGTTCAGTCAAAACGCCATATAGTACAGAAAATCATTATTTACGCAGATATTTAGCATGGGACCGAAGACTGTCGACTGTCGAAAGTTCTGTTCTTAAAATAGATTTTAAGACCTGGAAATTCCCATAAAATAAAAGTACTGATGTACTGATATTTATCACCTCATGGTAATGGTTGCTGAGCAATATTACCAGTTTGTCGAAACCACTATTAAATTTTCAAACTTTTACTATCATTTTGCTATCAATTAATACAACATTTGATAATAAAGTTTACTTTGACGAACAGGTAGTTTGCCGAAACCACCATAATTCACAGGCAGTGCTATAGGAAATAAAGAAGAAGGGTTGTTTAGTATATTAGAGTAGTGGTATTAATAGTATTAATTACTATCCCCGACCACAGCACCGAGGCTCTGGTTGTTGGCCCTCTTTGATATAAAGCTACTTACTGAAGGCTATTGCTACGGCTCTATCACATGGGGATTGGGCTCATAGACGTAGGTTGAAGTAACTTTATATTGTTTTAAAAATACATGTAGATTCAGTTAAATAATGTCATTAATGATGATGCACACAAGTCGATTAAAGCGTTGATCTAGGCTAAATAAATACCGTTCTTTAAGGAATTACAGACTCTGCACAAACAAAAACTTTATGCTTTAAAGTGTATTCAATTACTTATCTTCATATCAATATAGATATACGCGCTTTCATGTACATTTTATAATAGGTAAAATAATGAACTAACTTGAGATAGTTTTAAAACATTACTTTGACATCGTACATTTTAAAAGTGATTTCCTATAAAAGCAACTTGAACTATTTCAATAACTGCTTCTTCTACTCCAAGTCATTTTCATTGCATGCTTCTCTGCTAGTATAATAACAAGCAACCCTTCATAGATCTAGTTCTCTGTACTAGTAGAATCTCCAAACATTGAAATAAATATTGCAGAGATTGTTTTGTACATTGTGTCATTATTTGAATGTCGCTGAATATCTTTTTTAAAAGATATTTCTTGTTTCTATTAATTTAATCAGTTTATCCTTTATAAGATGGTGAGGTAGAGTAGTGTAGAGTGTAGAGAAATCATAAGAGCTCACTGCAGAAACGTTATACTGCTCATTTTCAAGTTAAGTTAAAACATCATTTCAACTTTTTATGGACCAAAAAACATAAATACCAGAATTTTCATATATTTTATCACAGTTCTTTGATCGTAGTAAGACAGGAAGTCAAAGATTTAGATATTTTAGTAGTACATGTAGTATAACAACTAGAGTTTTTTATGTAGTTTCGGAATCCAGTACAAAGTAGAAAGTTTATGTTGTTTTATGTTAGGATCAGACTTAAAAGTATTGAACATGTTCCGAGACTATACCTTTTTCAGGTGTTTGAACTGTAATATAAGTGAATCAGTTAACTCCTTCTTTAAAACATCAACATAATATAATCTTCAAATAATGATTACATTATTTAATGCCTTGTCAGCAGGAGCATGAACATGATTTGAATAAAAAAAAAAAATTGAAATGTTTTCTTCAAATAGCGAAATATAAATTTACGTCGAGGTGGTAATTTGATTTGTAAAAAACAATAATCGTATCAATAATATGAAAAATATATTTCTTCCAATCCGAAAGGGCATTAACATCAGCATGTTCTCGTCGACAATAGAGGGTTAATACACGTTTTTTCGGGAAATAACATCTGCAGTGTCCCGAGGGACTGTTGTTGGCCCGAGCCCGAAGGGCGAGGGCAACAACATTCACGAGGGACACTGCAGATGTTATTGCCCGAAAACAAACGTGTATTAACACTATTCTTGCATAAAACTAAATTTCTGCTTTCCTGCATCAATTTAATTCTTCAAAATACAAGCAAATCTACGACAGCAAAACTATACACTTCTTTGACACTTCGTTGATTTATGCTGTTTCCGGGCCACTGATTTCATTTCAACGTCAATTCATGATTGTATCAAATACCGTTTACACGGAATTTCATTCAATATGTCTATCACTAAAAACAGTTCATTGTCGGTGCTCCTGGGAATACTCACACCTCGGGTTTCACCTAGCTTAGGCCAAAACGCTATAGCATTCGTGTCCATTGTTTACCTTAGGCCCCGGATAGGTATAATTAAAACCGGTCAACAACAGCGCGTGAGCACGAGAATCGCCTTGTTAATATATGGTCTAGCGGGACTACAACGGCACGTTTTGTGCAAGAATATTTGATGCAGACTTCTTGAATAGCTTCCGCAATATGAGTTCGACAAGCGTCAAAATCAATAAGGGAAGGTACATGTAATCTATATTTAGGTCCTTTAGTTAGGAGGGTCCTGAGACGTCTATCTTTAATGATATCAAAATTGCCAGTAATGACATGACCAACTGGTTTATAGCAAAAGCTTGAAATGCTACAATCTCAAGAAGTAGAGGTATTAACATCAATATTTAAGTCAGAAACAATTTTATTGTTGTTATTAATAACATTCCTAATAGGTTTACTATATTTATAACAGATGATAGGTGATTCAGGGTTGGTGGAATATTTGGGAATAGTATCGATTACATTCTTATCACAAGAAATACTTTGAATATCAATAAAGTCGATACCTTTATTTAGGAACTGAAGTTTCAGAAAATGCCTTTTATGTGCAGATTCTTTATCAGCACGAGGACGAAGAACATACTGTGTGTAACTTTGTATACGTGAGGCAATATTAATTAGCGGATCTGTACGCATATAGATTTTATCAGCCTCTTCGTCTATGAACCTAAGAACAGAAAAAGGCAAAAACGATAAACAAAGTAGCATAAAAAAATTCAAATGGACTATTCCAAAACTCAAACAGGTCAATCTTTTGGTGAATATTTAGGAATATTTCTAAAGAAAAGTTTAACATGACAAACAGTGCAGACCCTGATGAGAGGGTCTACACTGTTTGCAAAGGACATCAATGACTCATGTCCCGTACAGTAAAGCTTAAATAACCTCGTGGGCTTACATGTATTAGAAATCCAGATCAGCTGCCGAGTAATTCGGCGTCTCATCAGGGTCCAAACTGTTTGACTGCGTAGGAAGCGCCCCCAACATATTATAGATCAGTGTGTTAGTACTCGTTTACGTTTTTATAGCATGAAAACAACGTTAACGATAACTAGATTTCCAGGAACAACACATAAATAAATCCTAACTCTTGTTGTCGAGGATATTCGAGGTCGACATTTGAAACTGCCACAGTGCAACCTACACCTACGAAATGAAATAACTGCTGTTAACGCCTCGGAAGCTCAACGCTACATGCATGTCATTTGTAAACAGCTCGCATTCATACGAGACGCCGAGTAACTCGTCGTCTCATCAGGATCCAATCCTTTTGACATTGTGTTAAGTTGTTTCTCAAAGGCTTGAACGCATCGGATGTAAACAGACCAGATATTGAGCAAACATTTTTTTTCCGCATTGAAGGGTTTCAACGAATCCTGTGGAAATAGAGAAATATTGGAAACAGGATTAACATCAGATATCTATAATTACTCCCATGGCTTAAACCCTATCTGTTACATGGGCGAAAAGGTTTTGACTCGCCAAATTGTTTACACAAACACCCCCGTATATTTAAAAGTATATAAATCTCCCCGAGATTCCTGATATGTTTCCGATTTATCGCAATGCAATCAATTTCATGTTCGATTGTTTAGTGACTTATCTGTCAAATGGTATCAAAATTGGATTATTTTCTCAGAGAAATAGGAATTTTGACATATACAAACAATGTTGAACCAGATTAGTCGCTGCGATAGAAAACATCACTGATGGACAGCCCTTCTCATGTTGCTAAAACCCTGGTAATGTTTACTTATACAGTAAACCCCTGTAAATCGGAATTCTAGTGGAGAAAAAAATAGATACTTTTAGGCAGCTGACTGCTTAATGCAAGGTGAAAGTCATGCAGAAAGCTCCTCTAGAAGCTGTCTGCATGACTTTCACCCTGCATTACGCAACCACCTGCCGCAAAGACCGATATTTAAACTAAATTGGACGTCCGCTTTAGATGGGTTTTACTGTATCTGATTCGTTTAAGATTTTAAGAAACTCTTGTGACCAATTGCCAAACAGCTTAGATCGAGCTACTCGGTCTCTCATCTGGACCCAAATCACGCTAAAAGTTAAACCTTTAAAAGCTGACTATTCCAAATTTCAAATAGGGATAGTTTGTGACGAATATTTAGTTTTTTCTAAAGAATAGTGAAACATGACAAACAGTGCAGACCCTGATGAAAGTGCTCCTCTAGAAGCCCTCTCATTTGGGTATACACTGTTTGCAAAGGACATTAGTCATTTGTTTCCCACATTGCAAGATTTAACATGCTAGTATCTAGAAAAAAGGCGTAACTATATTCAATAAAATGATAACATGGTACCGGATGGTGTTTAATTGTGCTGCTGGGTATCCCCGCAGCACAGAGTATGTAACGGTTTTAGTATGACCTACTTTTTTGGCACTGGAGTGATATTTTTACATTCTGCCTGGAAGAGTTTATTTGTTATGAACGATTCGGTCCTAATCCGTTTCGGGCTTGGTGGCTTCGGCCCCATTATAAAATATAGCCATTTTTACGCAAAATTTAGTCAACCCGATTTGCATTCAAAGGTATATAAATGGCAATTGTGATATGATTGAATGAAAAGTACCAATATACGCATAATTAAATCCAATAGATACGTAGGTGTTTTACTAGATAAATAAGCTTTCAAAACCAGTAAATGCTGTATTATAATAGTCAAGTATGGGGAATGATGTCAGTAAGTATTCTGTTTTATTTCAACTACAAAGTTGTGGAAATTGTAAAGTCATTGCATGGAATTAAAACAAATCTTGGTTCATTTTGAAATTGGAATTTTTAATGTGATAAGAAACAAAAAATAAAACACACTTATCAAACACTAAGTATACCGAACAAATATGAATGAGCAAATATATTTATCAAGCAAAAAATATACAGAGCAAAATATATAAGGAACAAATAGCAATTATTGAGCTATATAGCGACATGATAAAAATATATCTGATATGTTTCATAAGCAAACAGAGCAAACCCTGATCAAACTGATTATACAGGAGTGTCGAATCTGCGTCTGTTCTATTTGCAAATGTGTTAACATGCATATGTACATATATAAGTACATGTATAGCAAAATATAGCAGGATATAGATCTGTTGTCTGAAAAATATGAAATAGTTTGCATCAGTTAAAATCTGATGCACGGAACTAACTGTGTGTGCGTGTATATTGTACTATATATTCCCAAGTCGCAATGAAGTATTTGGGTATTCAGTTACCGATTCCTTCAGCAAAGAAGGTCTGAACTTCATTAAAATACTATTCATTAACACAGTGATTAACAGTAATTCAACCACAACGATTTGTGTTCAGTTCATTTTTAATACTGACGTTTGTTCCCACGGTTTTAACTTTTATTATTTCCCTTCGAACTAGTTGAGGGGGATATACTGCAACCACACTGTCTGTTGATCAGTCTGTCTGTCCGTTCATCCGTCTGTCCGGTTTTGTTCGGAGCATTGCCTGGTCATCGTTCTATTTATCTGTGTATACTTCTTTGTCATCATATGTCATTGTGGACCTGTGATTTTGGTCATGGTCACTCGACCGATATATCAGTTAAAGCATTTTTTGACATTTTTGTTTTTGGAGGAATGTGGCCTGAGCATTAGTTATACCAAATGGACAATACTTATTCAATACCATTTGAACCAGTAAATCTGTCAGCTTGACCAATAAGTTCATTAGGCATTCTTGATAAGCCCTCATATCAGAATCTGCACTGTTAGCGAATTAAGAACAATATATATCTGTAAAATATCCGTTATTCCTAGTAAACTAATTTATATCTTGGTGTCAAAGTTACTTGGTTTAAAGAAGATTAAATTATTCACTTATTTCTATAGTCTCATTGGAGGTTTTTGAGTTTTTTTACTTATGATACAAAGTCTTGCATACACTGTTCTTTTGTTATCACTGCTAAGTGAGCCTGCTTTATAAAATAAACAACATATGTTACCTGTACTTTCTTTGTTTAGATTAGATTTCAATTTTTTTTTAATCTTTTCACCCACAGATACATCTTTGAAGAGTAAACTCAGATCTGAAAAATGTTTCAATTTCGTCTGCTACATTTAAAGATAGTTAAATAAAAATGCTGTATATCTCAGTTAACACTCCTAATATCAGTGAAAATTAGTTTTTTTTCTATTATTCCAAATGATATATATTCAATAAAACATTCACCAAAAATAACGTCTGTATAGATAAACGGAAAAATGTTATTTTTTCTTGATTTTGCGCATGCTGCAATGAGGAACATTAGTTGTTTATTTCCCTTTGCTACTCTTCAAAGAAGGTCCTTATTTCTTTGCACACAATTAAGTTCATCCATATAATTTATTCATTAACCTAATGTAAACTTTTACTTGGTCGACAAGTGCATCAAGGATAAAAAAGTTTTTCAAATAAAAGAAGTCATGAATTGTTTTAAAAAGCTTCTACTTTTATCAAGAGCAAACCACTAACTAATGTCCCTCATTGTCATTTGTTAGTAATTTTAATTATGCTATCAACCCATTATTAATTATGCTATCCTCTCCACCCAGGGGGTTAAAATGGGTACCTGTGAGGGTCACTCGCTGGTACTGCGGCTCCATGATTGCGCCATATGTTAGCAGTGCTCAAAATTGTAGGCCAATGACTCGATGACCAGGGGAGTAAATGTACAGTCGGCTGAGCGGTCATTCGGACTGAAAGTAGACTATAACTAGGTACTTTACTTTAACACCAAAAGTGTTCCTTTTCTATTGTATATTACAGTTAAGATAACATTCCAAAAAGGGAATTAATATAATACATAAATACTTGAATAGCTCTAATCTAATATTTCGACCAGTTTTAAAGAAGAAATAAATCTCTGACATGATAATCTTTGAAAAGGACCTTCGTGGTCGAAATATTAGATCAGAGCTATTCAAGTATATATGTATTGTATATTATTCAGAAGCATTTCTAAAATAAAGATAATTAATCATTAACTTTGTTGTTCCTTTTTTATACCTGACTTTTGCTCTTCTTATTACTTCCTAGCATAATTAATTCATATCAGCGTCAGACGACTAGCCTTTCGTATACTAGCATATTCGAAATAAAAATGGTATTTTACCAGTGTCTATACTGTTTTAAAACTAATTAGCTTTCAATGCTTAATGAAAAAGTAGTAAAGTCAAGCAGGAAAAGCCACACACAAGACGCCACCATCACCAAAACACCTACAGAAAGCAATTGATATAGCAATTTATACTCATACACACACATACAGTAGAAAGTCACATACAACACGCAATCACCACCAATACATCAATAGACAGCATGTCACACACACATACAACCAAACACACACAAACACACGAGAAGAACACAGAAAACACCACCAAATACACAAGCACCAGAGACAAACATGAACAAAACACAAGCACAAAGACACAAGACAAACAAAAAACAAAAGTAAGGGTGACAAAGAGAGAACCGCCTTGGCACGGTCAGTAGCAAAATCACCACTGGGGATTTAAACCGGTTTACGGACGTCCTAACCTCACACTTATCTCAAAGTCACCCTAGCTAAACAAACATTGTAAATAAAGGTATCCCCGCCGTACTTCCCCACAACATATAATAAACACTATAATAAATACTATACACTCAGGTCAAAATATATTTTAATACTTATTAAGCAAATAATAAGCAAATACTTAGGTTTACTTAATGGTAAGCTTTGTTTTGCCGCAGCACTTACTCACTTTGCTGTACAACATGTTTTACTTCTTATGGTGATTGTCAATTTGAAATAATCGTTTTCGTCTATATGTATAATTTTATGTTGTACATGTACAACAAAATACTATCGGCCTATTTGGAAGAGGTTGGAAACTAAAACGCAACCCGAATAAATACTAAAACATCGCCGAATAACATCAGGGTGTTCGATTTATGAACACAAGAGGTTTGTCCATGGCACAAGCTATATAATCAGATCCATATTATTTCATGAGCAAATAGAGCAGACACAGGTCAGGCGACTCCTGGGTTATGTCTGGGTTATTTATGTCTCCCCCCATATTTATATGGGGGAGACATATTGTTTTCGTGAGAGTTGTCTGTCTGTCTGTCTGTCCGTCTGTCCGTCTGGTCCGTCTGTCCGTATGTCTGTCTGTCCGTCACACTTTTTGTCCGGACGATAACTTCAATATGCCTAATGCCAGTTGATTGAAACTTCATATATGGAAAGAGCATAATGAGAGGAAGTGTCATGCACAAGGTCCATAACTCTGGCTTCACTAATATAGGAGTTATTGCCCCTTGTAAAAAAATCATACTTTTTTGTCCGGACGATAACTCCTATATGGCTCATGCCATTGGATTGAAACTTCATATATGGAAAGATCATGACGAGAGAAAGTGTCATGCACAAGGTCCATAACTCTGGCTTCACTAATATTGGAGTTATTGCCCTTTGTAAAAAATATCACAATTTTTTGTCCAGACAATAACTTCAATATGCCTGATGCCAGATGATTGAAACTTCATATATGGAAAGAGCATAATGAGAGGAAGTGTCATGCTCAAGGTACATAATTCTGGCTTCACTAATATAGGAGTTATTGCCCTTTGTAAAAAATATCACACTTTTTGTCTGGAAGATAACTTCTATATGGTTCATGCCATTGGATTGAAACTTCATATATGGAAAGATCATAACAAGAGGAAGTGTCATGCACAAGGTCCATAACTCTGGCTTCACTAATATTGGAGTTATTTCCCTTTGTAAAAAAATCACAATTTTTTGTCCGGATGATAACTCCTATGTGACACATGCCATTGGAGTGAAACTTCATACATGGAAAGATCATGATAAGAGAAAGTGTCATGCATAAGATCCTTAACCCGAGCTTCAATAAATTTAGAGTTATTGCCCCTTGTACATTTGTTTAATGCTTTCTTGTCCGGACGATAACTCCTACATGGCTCTTGCCATCGTATTGAAACTTCATACATGGAAAGAGCATGATCAGAGAAAGTGTCATGAACAAGCCCCATAACTCTGGCTTCAATACTTTTGGAGTTATTGCCCTTTGTTACATTTTTTGGCCGATCAATAACTCCTGTTCGACTAATGCTATTGGAATGACATTTTATTTTTGGAAAGAGCATGATGAAAGTAAGTGTCATGCACAAGGGCTATAAATCTGGTATCAGTATTTTTGGAGTTATTAGCTGTTATCAAATTCTTCTTGAAAAATGTGGTGTGGAAAGCGCATAATGAGGGGAAGTATCATTCATCAAGACCATAACATTTTTAGTGATTTCCCTTTACATATTGTTTTTATTAGAGGGGAGACATCCGTTTTTGTGACAAAAACCTCTAGTTGTTCATTGAACTCGCTGACGAAAACAATATGTTAACTTCTTAACACAACAGAACAGAACATACTTTTATTCCGATTTGTACAAAGTACCTCGTCTGATATAACATATACATGTATATTACATGCTAAAGTCACGTGACATATACAATTACAACAATAGAGGATGGATGCATTTGCTTACTTATATTTAGGATCTGTCTATTAGTCAAAGAAGCTTTTATAAATTTACTTAAATAACACAAAACTGATTTATTTATAGAACCCAGCGAACTTTATCATATTATGTAATATCTCTTAACCATTCACTCCATAAATATGCCTTTCTACGCATTTGCAAACAGACGGTTCCAATAGGAGCCGTCTAATCAGGGTCTGCTCTGTTTGCTTTTGATATAATATAGGTATGATTCTACAGTTTCTACCATGGCCAAAAAATGCATGTGTCCATGTGCTATTATAACATATTAATCTTATTCATATTCATGGCGTGAAACGCACACTTATCAACCCATAACGTCACGAATATACGTGAAAGAAATAATGACATAGTGAATATTAATTTTGCTATTTCATAATGGTACATGAATACATATGAATACGTGAATCTTTATTCATGCCAGAATTCTATAGCATGTCATAAGTAAGCAGAGCAGACTCCGACCTTGGTCTACTTTGTTTGCAAATACAGTAAACTTTTCTGTATAGAAGAATTTAGACCCTTTTAGGCAGGTGACTGCTTAATGCATGGTGAAAGTCATGCAGAAAGCTCCTAGAGGAGGAGCTTTCTGTATGACTTTCACCATGCATTAAGCTGCCACCTGTCTTAAAGATGGATAATAATACGTATTTTAGTGTTCGAATAATCGAGATTTTACTGTATGTTAAAAGACGTATCGATGGAGTAAAGGGTTAATGCACAAGTACTACATGTCATGGTTCAAGAACAGACAGGGTAAGCTAGACATATCTTGACAATATGTTTCAATACTTTGCTTCATGAATATTCGTGTAGTAAAGATAACATCATGCATATCAATTAGGTGCATTGCTATAATAGCACATGGATGCAGAGTTCATGGCAGAAACAGTAAATCATATCTATATACATGTAATGTCATAAGAAAACAGAGCAGACCCTGGTTAGACGGCTCCTATATGTGTCGTTTGATCTGGGTCTACTCTGTTCGCAAAGGCGTAGAAAGGCGTATTTATGGAGTAGAGGGGTAAATGATTTACATGTATTCACCAAAATTTAAGATGTGACCACTCATTAGAACAGTCTCAAAAAGACGATATTGGTCACAGCTTATGCTTTAGAGAAGACATATTGACTTTGGAATCCATGTTATCTGTCCGTATGCATAAACAAATTGACTCATTACTCGTGCAAATCCTGTGTCTTATACAGTTGAACTTCAATATCCCGAACTCGGAGCATTACTTAAACCCTGCATTAAGCTGAGAAGTGTTCAGATTACAAATCGGATGCCTCATGTGAAACGGTAGCACGTCATTCAGGTTCTTTTGTAATACTTATTGGAAGTATATTTCAGTGGAATTTTCTACATTGTTGCGAATACGTTTGTCCTATTATTAATGATTATTTGCAGTCACTTCAGTTGCAAAAAAGCCAAACTGCTTAATGCTGAGTTTCAATCTAACAATGCAAATGACGTCATTAAAATAATGCCATATCAGAAGGTTTACCCTTTAAATGCAGGAACAATGTAGATCTAGATCAGAGGATGAGGATTAGCGTCTGCATTGTTTTAGAGGTCAAGATAATATGCACAACATAAAACATTTTCAAGAATAACTTCGTTATTTCTCCGCCAAACCCTATGTTGTAACCACTCTTTAGAATTGTCTCGAAGAGACGATTATAAGGAGTGGTTGCAACATAGGATTTCGTGGAGAAAGGAGATTTTAATACTTGAGTGCGTATCTTTATCTGTTGCTCTGGTTTGTCATTCTGAATTTATGTCGCATAGTACTTATATATCCTTTCACATTGAATGTATTCTATTGTTAAAACTACGATGCGCCATTCCAGTTTGAACATTCAGCATTGAAGAGATTACCTACAATAAAACCCACTAGACGATACATTTACTTTTGGTAAGTTCACCTCAAAATATCATGTAGTACCAAGTGGTGAATTATTCTGCTTAGGATATGTGGGCGATCACGATAAAGTAAAGTACCCATTAGGTAATTCATAAATAATTAAGTACTTCGAAATAGAGAATGTTCTCAACTCTTTCAGCGCTTTGGACCAATTTGTGATAGCATTTGCAAATGGTTTTGATCCAGTTCATTAATCGGAAAACTTGGTGTTTCATCAGTATCCAAACCCTTTGACACTCAAATACTGTTTTTCGAAAAGGAATTGAAAGACAATTATACTTTTAGAAGTTTGTAGCAGTTTACCATTTTGAAAACGAAAGTGTTGTAAAGGTTAATAAGACTGCTATGTCTAATGAATAAACGACATTCTGTATTTTTGTATACAAACATAATTGTGGGGAAATAAATTACCTACCTCATGGGGATACTAAATGCTCTTCGTTCCGAGTCCAATAACTAGAACTATCAACTACTCAATGCTCATTATTTAAATTAAGATACATAGCTATTGCTATTTCACGTGTATCTGTAATACACATTTAATAGCTTATCCGTTGTCAGGTTGTGTTCATTTTTCGCTATCTCTTATAAATAGACAGAGATAATCCTGAACGTGCGAAATAATGGAATTAACCACTATAGGGGTTTGATAAGGCATTTGAATATACAGTAAAACCTATCAAGCGGCCATCAAAAAGTGGTCTGAGTATGGGTCTGTATGGCAGATAGTAGCTTAATTCAGGTCAAAAGTATTGCGGAAAGTTCCAATAGGTGCTTTCTGCATTACTTTTGGCCTGCATTAAGCAACAACTTGCTTTTTAAGACCCCTCTATTCAGTAAGTACATAGCTGCTTAAAACTCGCCCATCTGTACAAGTACATATCTTGAATTGAATTCCTTGCTGGGCCTGTTATTGATTATGAACTAAATCAGGCCATGTTTAAAACATTATCGCTGTCATAGTATCAGTTATAGTGGTAGTAATAGAAGTATATAGTAAATAGTAGTAGTCACGTGACAGACACCATGACATTTTACGTCATGAAAGCCCAAACAATAAACGCATATGTTCAATAACATGGTAAAACTTGGTATTTGCTACGTTCAATCATCATTATGAAGATTGCCAATATGAACGTTTATCGAAAAATGCCCCTGTGATACAAAATAAACCGTTTTTATCGATACCTATAAAGGTGCTGTATAACAAAATATTATGGGCCTAATTCCAACAGTTAACGGAACTAATACGCTACCCAAATAAATAATAAAAAGCACATTGCCCATGACACCGAGGCTTTGATATCAGAAACATGAAAGTTCTGTCTTCTTCGGAGTTTATTCGGTTGGATTTATTGCGATACATGTATACTTCTTTTCAGCATGTAAACAGATGATTTATGTATTTTTAAAACACGTTACAAGCAGCGACTATCAGTTTAACTGTATATATTAACTAAAATAATCAGGTTAAATTATACGTTTTATACAGTCATAATTATACAGTTATATGCGGATTAATTCCATTTTTCATGAACTAAACATGTCATTGAACGAATCCTTAACTCTTTCGGCGCCAATGTCGCCTGTTGGCACCATTGAAAACAGTGCAGTCCCAGGTCAGATGCCGCCTTTTCAATGCGGCATCTGACCTGGGACTTCACTGTTTACTGTATTTTTTAGCCCAAGAATACAGGTTTTTAAAAACAAATGTTTTACTAATATACCTTTATCATTTAGTTTAGAATTAGATCTATATTTAATATGAAAATATTATTGCAGACGACACTTTTAAATTTGGCGCCAAAAGAGTTAATACTCCTCAGTAAGTTTGGATACATACCCTGTGTATCATTAGGGTCCAAACATCATGGTGCTAACATTTTCGAGCTTGAACAGATATGAAACTTCTATTGGAACCAAACGAAAACAAGAGTTGCATTTTATCGACTGTTGGCAGTGCTCAATGGTTGTAAATCCCGCCCATGGAGTGGGTCAATGAGATTTTCGACGACGGTTTTGTTTATTATTGTTTTCACAGAATCTGTGTTGTGTTGGGAAAAAACGAAATATTCACAAACATATTTTGTTCTGCCTGTAATTTATTCAAATAGAATGGGAATGTCAGGGCGGCTTTTCCGAATTTGGAAAGCCGATATATTGAACCGCTTTGGACCACTTAATCATCTCAATACAGTAAAACCCCTCTAACGCGACCACTTAATAAATAGTCATTGCTGCCTTTATAAACAGGTGGTTGCTTAATGCAGGTAGTTGCTTAATGCAGGACGAAAGTTATGCAGAAAGCTCCTAAGGAGCTTTCTGCATAACTTTCGTCCTGCATTAAAATACCACCTGTTCTTGCCACTGTGAATTATGCCCCTTTTTGCTGGTCGCATTATAGGGGTTTTACTGTAGATAGTGTGCATCAGGAAAGTGAGCAAAGTAGAGTCGGCTCTCGTGAGTTGTAAACAGTGGAGATCTTGATCAGATGGGGAATATTCGGTGCAGCAGCTGATATAGATATATACTGTTCGCAATGCTCTAGGACTGGAGATCAAAATGTGTTTTTAAACAATAATTTGTGTGTTTTTCCCACATAATTTGTTTCGTTTTGATTGAATGAAAACAAGATGTGTTTGTGAAACACTATGCCCCCTCATATATTTGACCTCTGACCTTGAAGGATGACCTTGACCTTGACATGTCACCCCTCAAAATGTGCGGCTTTATGAGATACATATGCATGCCAAATATCAAGTCTCTATCTGTACTGGCTCAAAAGTTAAGACCAAAGTTAAGGTTGCTTTAAAGTTACAGACAAAGAAACAGACAATTTGACCTTTGACCCTGAAGGATGACCTTGACATGTCACCCCTCAAAATGTGCAGCCTCATGAGATACACAAGCATGTCAAATATCAAGTCTCTATCTCTACTGGTCCAAAGGTTATGGCCAATGTTAAAGTCGGTGATTTGACCCATATATTTGACCTCTGACCTTGAAGGATGACCTTGACCTTAACATGTCACCCCTCAAAATATGCGGCTTTATGAGATACATATGCATGCCAAATATCAAGTCTCTATCTGTACTGGCTCAAAAGTTATGACCAATGTTAAAGTTGCTGACAAACAAACAGACAAACGGACAAACAGACAAACAGACAGGGCAAAAACAATATGCCCCCTGACTATCGTCAATGGGGGCATAAAAAACAACAACAGTATTCCACATTTTGAAGCCGACATATTTAAGCATTTAATCAACCCACTGAATGATATCCCACTTAACAGACATTGCGCATATTGACCAAATACATGGGCAGATCGTCTAAACATTGAAACTATTGATGATTTGATTGGGCGAAAAAGTAGGTTGAACTATTTAACATCAAATTTTCACAATTTTAAGAAATGGTTCATGAATTATTTCCACACCCTATCGCTTTACGATTACAATGTTCCCATATTTATAGACTTCTAATAAGTGCAATTTATAGACAAATTGTCTTTAACTCTTTCGTTGTCAAATTTTATCGTCGGCAACCCTTCTCGACTGCTGCAATTTTCATTTTTATATGTATTTCTTCATTTTGTTTAAAAAACATAGTCACTGATCCTGATGAGATCCTGATGAGACGCCGATTCACTCGGCGTCTCATCTGGATATAAACTGTTTGCATAGGTAACCACAGATGCGACATTTGCAGCGAATGAGTTATGAATGGAAACACTTTATTGTAACAGACAGGCATGTGTCGGATGAACGACAAGTGATCAGCTGTATCGACTAACATCAGTCAGATTATCAATATATGAGTCAGGATTATGAATTGGAATACAGTAGAACCTGTCTTAAGCGGCCATCAGAAATATGTCTATTTATGGGTTTGTAAGACAGTTGGTAGCTTAATGCAGGTAAAAGTAATACAGCAAGCTCCTACAGGAGCTTGCTGTATTACTATTGCCCTGCATTAAGCAACCACCAGCTTTTATAACACTCCTTTGTCCAATAAAAAGGAATGGTCGCATAAGAAAGACTATACTGTAAACGCTTCTTCATTCTATGACAAAAGTACATTTGTTACTGACAAACTTGTGTGTCTGAAGTCACATATCGAGGGCTGAGTGTAAAACCACTGCAACTACAATCTACTGGGTGGACTTTTGCGAACAGTTTGAATACTATTAAATACTTTTTTAAAATCAAACACCGATATCTGCGTTTAACCCTTTACGCCATGAATATTCATGCACGAAATGATGACATCATGCAAATTAATTAGATTACTTTTGTATAGTGACCCATAACAAGAATTTTTGGTCAAGACAGGAACTGTATAATCAGATATTTAATATTGCATAAGCAAACAGAGCAGACCTTGATCAGACGGCTCGGTCTACTCTGTTTGCAAATGCACTAAAATGGGTTTTATGGAGTAAAGTGTTAAAGACTACAGGCCTTCAACCCTTTCACCACCAATGTCGCAAAAATGCACCACTACAAATAGTGCAGTCCCAGATCAAACGTTCAAGGCGGCGTCTGATCAGGGACTTCACTTTTTGTCTCAAAACTCTATTTCTATATCTATACTTTATTCCTTTGAAACTTGCATTTGTTTATATCATTTCCTTATTTTACCAAAATAATTTAATAAAAGTGGTTTGCAGACGACAATTAGAAATTTGATAAAGATAAAACTTAGGCCGCTATTTTATGGGCGTTTTAGATATGATTTACTATATACGGTAAATATGGTTACGTAAAATATTACGATATACTAGTCACTATTGTATTTTACACATACAGTAAATAAAATTATCTATTCATTCCGGCATTGTTGCCATGGCAACGTGATAGTTATATGAATCATTTATTGCTTTCATGCCGATACGGTAATACCACATGCTTCGGTATGAATGAGTTTAATATATTGTGTAAAATCAGTGAAGAAAAGGGTATCAATGAAACCGTGTAATTGTCATCATGACCTCTGATACAGACTTTGACCTTGACTTTGTTGATAGTTAAAAAGCAAAATAGTTGATTTGTCAAGCTGGGCTACTCAAACAAGTTTTACACACGCTTGTATTGGACCTCTCTTAAAGAAATAACACAAATGTTCCAATGGAAATTAAAAGATCATTTAGAACCATGTCTCAGTTTAGAACAATTCCTCGTCAAAGTTGATCAAGGGAACCAGTTGTTTTAAATTTCTCCTAAACATTTGTACCAGGAACTGCTTGTTGTTGCTTAGGCGAATCCGGGACAACATTTACAAACAGTTTAATAGATCGACGTCTGATCAGTATCCACACTGTTCGACTCTCTGATCATGTTGTTGAAAAGAGTAAGACGCCTGCACTCATTTGACTCAGTAAGGATGAAACCTCGTCCCATCCTTACGAAACCACTCTTTTGTTCACGTTAAAAGTCAGCAAGGTTAGCCATTTACATGTCAGCGGACTTCAAATACAGTAAACCCCATCTAAACAGATGTTCAATTTTGTATAAATATCGGTCTTGGAGACAGGTGGCAATTTAATGCAGGGTGAAAATCATACAGAAAGCTTTCTGCATGATCTTCCAGTGTAACCCTTTCCCTCATATAAACGTGTTTTCACGCATTTGCAAACAGAGTAGACCCAGATCAGACGGCTCCTATAGGAGCCGTCTGATCAGGGTCTGCTCTGTTTGCTAATGGAATTTGATAGATCTGTTTCTTTACTTTCTAAAATGGCTACAATGTTCCACCTTCAATATTTCTTTATAACTATTTTGCCTATGAATATTCAGTACGTATCGAAATATGAAATAAACATAAAGGGTTAAAGGGGTTTTACTCTACCAGTATTAACTTATCACTGGCTAGCGTCTGTCTTTTCTATACCATCCTTTCTTGTTGATGTTTACTTGTCCTTCCAAATATCTAAAAAAAACTAATCTGGCACAGACTATCACCACTGTCAAAAGCAAAACGAAAGGATGGAAAAATGGGGTCTAATCTCATATGTTGGTTCAGAACGCGTTATACAGTCTAACTCATATGTAGGTAATAATTCACTTTCATCATCACCATCATCACCACCATCATCATCATCATCATCATCATCATCATCATCATCATCATCATCATCATCATCATCATCAGTGTCTTCAAACAAAATCCATAGTTCATTTACAGGCCTGCTACATATCTGTTGCAAGCGCAATTGTTTATTTCCCAAACAAATAAAGAGACCCACCTGTTTAGGACGCAGTGGTAACAAATAACCAACGTGTACATTTCATGAATACTGTTTTATGGCTGATGTTTTATAATGAATTGCAAATGAACAATGGGAGTTCTTGCCATGGCGGTAACTGTACAATCAGATCTATATTGTTCCTTAACCCTTTACCCAATAGCCTGTTTCTAGTTTTGAAGACATATGACCACTTAAAGCAGGTTGAAAGTAAAGCAGAATGCGCCTTAAGGCGCATTCTGCTTTACTTTCAGCCTGCTTTAAGCTACCACCTACTAGGATATAGAAAATATTTATTATGCAATATGTTCATGACTGTATGAATTTGAACTATTTTCTTCAGCGGAGGAATAAATCAAACACGCTAAAAGCCGCTTCTATCAGGTAAAGGGTTTAAGCAAACAGGGCAGTTCAAGGTCAGACGACTCCTTCATGAGCCAGCTGATCTATGTCTGCCCTCTCTCTCTCTCTCTCTCTCTCTCTCTCTCTCTTTCTCTCGCTCTCTATCTCTCTCTCTGCAAAGATGTTTAAAAGTATGATGGTTTGTGAAGTATATTGTGCATGTAATTATATTATAGACACACATGTGTATTAGTAGACTAAGTGTGATAACCCCATTACTCCATATGTACGAATAGTTTACACCTTTCCAAACAGGGAAGACCCAGACCAAACGACTCCTACAGGAAATGCCTTACCTCAGCATAATAAAGGTAAGCCCTTTTACAGTTGGCAAATCCCGCTCTCTTTTCATGTACGCCGAAAGGGAAGGTTTGGTGCTCCATGAAGACGCCCTATAAAATCCGGAAACGGAAGTAGGACGTCGGATCACGTTTATGTCGTACCCTTTATTACTTTTCTACAGTTACTCTGTTTGCAACTCAATAATTGAGTACACTAGTGATATGTTGATCCAGTGTTTCACTTAAATATGTTTTCGTTTTACATGCATTTTACTACTGTATTTGCCATCGCGTTTGTTGTAGATTAGTCGGAGAGGGGGTACGTTTATTTACACTGTTTGTCTTTCAAGGCGGGGAATGAATAAGTGTGAGATTGGGCGCCCGGTTTAAACTCAAAGTGACACTTGTCACTGACCATTCCAAGGCGGTACATCCATCTTCCCACATTGCTTATTATGTATTTGTGCGTCTCTTTGTCTTTTGATAGGCATGTACATGTTCTGTTTTTTCATGTAGGTATTCGGGCGAATGTATGTTTTGTATGTGGTGTTTCCTGCATGACTCATGCATATACTTAACGTATTACATCGCGAATAGTTATTAAAAATATAAATAAGCTATTTAATTGTAATGCATGAATGAAAGGCTTTATTTGATGAGGGTTACGGCTTATCGCCCTTGAGACCAAAAGGCATTTAACAATTTCCCTGTTCTATTTTTCCAAATTCCAGTACCTACTGAATATTCGTAGACAAAATGGTTGAAATGAAATATGGAAGATGAAACATTGTAGCCATTTTAAAATTCCATTAACAAACAGAGCAGACCCTGACCAGACGGTTCTTACAGGAGCCATCTGATCTGGGTCTACCCTGTTTGCAAATGCGTGAAAATGCGTTTATTTGAGGGAAAGGGTTAACACGTCATGCATAATGAACAGACATTGTAAAGGTCAAATGATCATTACAAACTTCAAAACGAGACTCTTTCAAAGGCAGACATGAGCAAAGAAGTCGTTTGAAAACAGTGTAGATCCAGATGAGTGGGCTGCTAAAATAACCCTTTCTGATAATTGGTCTGCAAGATAAGTCATCTGAATAAATTGATTTATCTATTATTTCCAACATTGTAGAATGGGCGTCATTGCAATTAAATTAAATTAAATTGCAATTGCAATTGATTAAAACCTTAGAAGTAAGAACACTGTTTTTTGTTATTCCTGTCTGCATTGAAGCATTTTCGGATATATTTCTTCCCGATATTTTGAAATAAAGAGGGGAACATGATATTTGGATCCAAACTGTTAGCATATGTCGACAGTGGCAGGAGCCTACGTCGACAGCGGACGCAATGCTAAAATGAGGATAATGTGGACAATACAGTAAAATCTCTCTATAACGGCCACTAAATTACATAAAGTATTTTGTGTTAAAGGCATGTAGCTGCTTTAGGAGCGTTCTGTTTTACTTTCACCTTGCTTTAAACAGCCACCTGCCCTAAATACCAATTAATTAACACAATTAAGCGGCCGTTATAGAGAGGGTTTACTGTACATTGTTCGTTACAAACGATTAAAACATAAAATTATCATGCAACGAATATATTCGTTTTGAAAACAGTAACCCGGATGTAAAACAATTGTTACAATTATAGTACCACACAAACAATATTGCAGAATCCTAAATATGGTTGAATATTAAACTTATAGAATAGAATTCTAGCATGAAGTGGAAGATTTTTTTTATCCGAGCCAGATACTGGTTAAATTGTTCGTTTATATTTTAAATACATGATCGTTCCATTTGAGATTTTTATCAATATAGATACCTACTATATATTCACCTTTTTATGAATCTTGGCTCGTTTGTGGGACTTAAGAATTATTACATTATCAGTGCACAAACAATATCCATACGGCAAACAGTTCTATATAAATGATCATTGCCATGAGGATACAGGCGCAAGGATAAGATCTAATTTCGTTTCATTTTCTAAAGTTAATTTCCAAATTCATCTTTTGAGAAAAGGTCGAATGGAATTTAGAATTGGCAATGATATGCGACCAGTTATAAAAGATATTTAAAAACTGTTCTCGATTTAATTGTAAAAGTTGGAGATTTGTCAAGACTGTCTTTCCTTCTTAATTCACTAGCAGTTCGAGCTTTCACCAGTAAGAGTTTACAAGGCACTTTGTCTGTGAGAAAATTGTTTTGAGACGACCCAAATTCGCCTCAAAAGAATTTTCTCACATGCAAAGTCTTGTGTTAATTTTACAGGGAAATGTTTACTACACTTCGTTCTACAAGTGTACACGTGAGGTGAGATTTAGAAACACTGAACCATAGTATGCATACATGATACATAAAACGAGGCACAACTTGATGAATTCAGTTACATATTTATAATTATTCTCTTCCCGTCATATTTGCTTTTGAATTCCGAGGCATGGATTTCTAGCATTGATGTCGTCATCTTAAAACGTTTAGTATTGGCCGAATACCACGGTGATTCCTCAGGGTTTATCAGCTGTTGCGTGATGATATTTAATAACTGATCGCCCGCGGCGGACCCTCATTCTGCAAAAACTTTTATCTTCAAAACAAATGTGCACGAAAAGGTCTAAATCGAAACTACTCAAGTACAAATCACAGTGACACTACATAGTAACCAAAATGCACTGCTCGCACGCACATGATTAAATGTCTATATTTGGAAGTCATACTACGAGTGTTTGTGTGGGCTTTCACATATGGCATTGTGAACCAATAATAGGGCATGCAAAACTCTAAGTTAGTCATTATATTTTAAGCGAGAAGTTAATAATTAAGAAGCTTTCTTAATGAACACTAATTATTACTATTGACATGCGCCAGTCTTATGTGTTTTTTCGCCAGCCAGTCTAACTGAATCAAAGTATCAAACTTCCTGTGACAAAGTCTTGAAACCCCCGTCATAGATGACGCTGAGTGTGTGTTAGTTCATAAACAATTGAAAACCTCCATACTCAACCTTGAATAATAATCTTAAAGAGGAAGTCCCTACAATGAACGCATATTTTCAATAATATAAAAAAAACTTCGTATTTGTTATGCTAAATCATTATTATGGAGATTGCCAATTTAAACTTGTATCGAAAAAATACCCCTGTGATACAAACTAAACCGATATTATCATTCCTTTAATTTTTGTTTTACAAAGTATTATCGGCATATTCTGTTCAAATTTTCCGCATTTTGCCGATGATCCCCCAATCCCCCACTGTTTACGTTTACAGCTTTTCTCAGAAGTGGTCGGAGAGATGCGATTAGTGCGAATAGATACGAAACTAAAACTCAAACCGAATAAAACTGAAACATCGGGGAATAGAATCGGGATCGTCGATATCAAACACAATGTCATGGGTGTTTTGTCATTTTCAACGTTTATTGGATAGGTTTTCTTACGATATACTACTTTTCAGCATATAAACAAAATGAGTTATTTTATGTATATTTTAGGTATTTTTAAACACGTCGAATGTAGGGACTTCCCCCTTTAACATGTCACAAACGATGTACATATCTCTATAGCTAAATATACCTTTTTGAAGTTTTCAAACAAATGGTTTTACATGGGAATTAAGATGCCCGTGTCTTTCTTACACATGTAAAGCAATATTTCCTGTGTTTGTGAGCACACATTATTCGCATGTGGCGCCAATGTCGCAGGTCTGAACCTATCTCGCAAGTGCGCCATGATGATGGCATGATCGTCCCGTTGGCTATATGCTCTTGGTATACCTAGCCTGGGGTCATAATGCACATCACCTATCAGTCTAAAGCGTCTGACAAGTCCATGTACTGTTTCGACTACAGCTACTATCGTCAACATTAGATACACCAGCTTGAAGCATACCGATAGCTCGGTTTCTCTCGGCCTCTGATAAGCGCAGTATCTTGCAACCTTCAACTTTCTGGTATGAATTGGTGTGTGGTCAATGAAGTAAAATACAACGCTTTTTCAAGCTTCATTGGGTACCATTCACTGTGCACAGGCGCCGCCTGCAAATATGGGCATCAAGGGATTAGCTGAATCATAACAATAGCCTATCAGTCAACCTTTTTCCACACGTACTGTGTAATCGATAAATCAAATTGTTGAGAAACGGCATTTTAAATTTAATTTAAAGGGAACCAGATATGGTCAATTTTAAAGTACAGTAAAACCTCTCTTAACCGGACATTACATTTAGTATGAATATCGGTCTTGGAGACAGGTGACAGCTTAATGCAGGGTGGAAGTCATGCAGAAAGCTCCTAGAGGAGCTTTCTGCATGACTTTCACCCTGCATTAAGCAGTCACCTGCCTAAAATATCTAAATTCTTCTCTACTAGAATTCCGGTTAAGAGAGGTTTTACTGTAATAGGTTTCTATTTTAGTTCAGTATAGATTGAATTGTAGTCTTCATATCAGTTTCTCATCGTATTCAAACATTCACAAAAAATAAATCAAAGTAGGAGCTTTCACAAAGTTTTGTTACAGTACAATGTAGTGTCCGATTCTGGTGCAGTTCTTTGTGTGACAATCCATTTTAGTAATTGATTAAGTAGTTGTAGGCGTTTGTATAATGTAATTGACAATAGCGATGTTGTTTGGCAGTCAGTATTGTGTATAACCATTATTAGATATTCCTCTTCAGTCTCTCTGGTGTCTATTTAGGTAAAAGTGGCCAATAAAATCTCTAAGAAATATTCACTAGAGTGTCAATGTAAGCGTATCTAGTTTGCCATTGTGCACATAAGCAATCAATAATGTTTCTATTAAACTAATACATATATGACGTCTAGTCAAGCACTCCAAGGAATAAATAGGCGTTTTAACAAAACATTATCCTGCGACGACCACACTGTGGTTTGCAAACAGCTGAACTATAGATCAGACGCAGAGTAATTTGGCGTCTCTTCAAGGTCAATGTTGAATGATAGTCGCTCTTGAAATCATTTTCATAAAATCTTGAACGAATCATAAGTGAATGAACACCACGACAGACAAGGGTTAAACATTTATTTTGGCGGGTATATTATTGGACAGAATAAGGTTAATATCCAAAGGCTCATATTTTGTCGTTATTATGAAGTCCAAACAACATTATTATTAAACATTAACAACATTGAGTTATCGGTAAACCTTACAACGTCCACTGAATAAATATGATGACATTGCGCCATACTATTGTATCTACTTTCTTTAATATCTACAAACATTTGGAAATCTTCTTCAATTCTTGAAACAATGCTTTCTCCCATTTCTTTCCAAAGTCCATGTCATAGGAACAATAGAATCAGATCTATTTTATTCCATAAGCAAACAGAGCAGACCCATATCAGATAGCTCCTACACTGTGCAGGAGCTATCTGATCTGGGTCTACTCAAAGAAAGGCGTAGTTATGGAGGAAATGGTTAAAATACTTATTTTTAAGTGTATCAACATATCTTGTTTAAGTATATTAATAGTATATTTTCAATGTGTATTTATATTGCAGTTGACATGTACTATTTGTGGGCGAATTTCACCTTAAGTTATAATTTCCATACAAACTGACCAAACTTTTACTTGTAATAATTAAAGTAAGTATGGGCTCTCGAATGAACAAAAATGAAGAAATATTAAAATCAAAACTACATCTAACAAACAAGGGCATACATAATATCATTGACGTCAGATTTTACGTTAAGACAGGGGAAGTGCAATGTCCGGTCCTGAAAGTGTAATGTAAAGTTTTCATTCCACCTACATGATTTAAATCATTTTGTTGATCAATCGGAAATAACCGACAAAAGACGCCCATTGGTGGTTCCGATTAAAAATATGACGATAGTCACCCTGTCACAGATGGGTATTTTATGTACACCAAAAATGTATACCAAATCCACGGTTTTACCATTAAATGAAGACGAAAATAATGGAAATAAGAGAAGAATGCTATAGCATTATGTGCATCAACTATTGCTTTTAGTGAAAATAAAGTAAACTGCTAAATAATGATAATTTTAAACTCGGATGATCAGACTAATTTCTTCAGATGCATTCAATGAGTTACTTGAATAATGGTGCAGTGTATGATCTGTCAAATATTCATAAAATTACTGTATAGAGTTCAAATGTATTCAAATCGGAAGTTGTCGAAATTGCACCAAGCCCCGGGGTTATAGAAGAACATCTCGAGCACATTTATTATGCAGAAACAATTAGTCATCAATTGGATATTATGATATATTATGAGAAGATGAAATGAAACTGTCGTCCCACTTTCCTTGGTTGGAGCCAGAAGGCATCACTTTCTCCCAATTCCAGAATATATGTCTTAAATAAATAAAACATCATCAACTGGAGATAGAATTAGTATCAAAACGTGATCACTGTATAATTGAAAGAACACTTTCATAGGTTGGCGCTAGAATTTGCAAAAAAGGAGTAGTCACCTCTTTGATATATATAACAGCATGCACATGGAGACAGAATGATTATTTAAACTTGAACACTGTGTAAATGAAATACCTTGTAGTTAGTGTCAACAGTTTGAGAGTACTCACAACTATGACCTTGGCCCTCTACATATGTCTAAATGTAAGTTGCTTGCTATCCGTTGCTATCCACGACTCGAATTACCAACAGCTTGGACCAAGAATCCAAGCTGGTTGACACTCGATCAATTGATTCTTAATTCTTACCGAATCGGAGGTGGTCAAACTTGCACTAGATTCACACTTAAGCTGACACCATCATATATCCCTTGGACAGACGCAGCGGACGAGAATTTCCTCAGTCTTCTGCTCTGGCTGTTAGTTTTTGGAGATAATCTGATATTGCTTAGGCAGCCCTATTCCTTCAAATCGTCAAACTGCTTTTTGTATCCACATTATATATTGCCTAAAAGTGTATCCCTGAAAAGGCCTTGGATAGGCTGGTTATGCTATAGCGTGAAGCATGTAAACCATCTTCTTGGTTTTATGTGCCCACAAGGTACCTGACTATGTTCAGCACTTATTCATTTGATTAAAATTTTGTGTTTGGTGTATACTATGCGGAGAAGTTTAAACAATTATGTATTTCATATCGATGGTTTGGACTCGTCTCTGTACCTGAGGAACATATTCATATCAGAGAATGTAGACAACTGATGATATTGCAATGTATGTAATGATGGTTAAATCGCCCTTATCAACATAACATTTGTTGAAAAATACATTTGACTACAATGACTCAAATACAGCCAAAACCTGCTGTTGTGTAAAGCTAGCTCGTTAGATCTTGCCCTCGGTCATAAATTCTGAAAACAGGAGATCTCTCGAAAGCAAAATCGGCAATGCAAAAAGAGAAAATTGCAGACTCAGTTTTATTGAGTATATCCATGAGTAGTTATTAACCCTTCGCTTGCTATTCACGTCAATATACCTAACTGTAAATAGTGAAGACCCAGATGAGACAGCTCCTGCAGGAGCTGTCTCATCAGGGTCTGCACTATTTACAAGTTGCAGGAGCTGTCTCATCTGGGTCTTCACTATTTACAAGTTGATTGTGCAACAAGTGCACTCCACAGCAGTGATTGCACAGCGAAATACGTGTACACAGTGAATATATATGTAATTATACAACAGGACATGGGTAAAGAAGGAGAAATGTGTTTTAAAATTCAGCAAGAGAAGGGTTAAAAGTGCAAGACTACCCACGGCACACATAGCACCGACTTAGCGGTATTCAATTTTCAAAATTAATAACATCAAAACTTTTGATCCCGAAGGACCAGAAATTATAACACAACTGAGAGGTTTACATCAGTGTCCGTAATATAATAGGGTTAGGGTAATATATAATATATAGGTAATAATATAATGCTCGGATCTGATTTATGCTGTGCCCAAATCGCAATATCAGTGTCCCAGAAAAATGACTGATTCTCCATAAATCTAGTGGTACCTTACAACAACTATGTACAAATGTTACAATGATGCTGTAATAAACAGATGGTAGTATTTCGTTTAAGTTAATTGTACAGTAATATAGACTCGAACAGTCAAAATGAAGCAGAAAAGAGATCGGTAAAGTCACATTTCCTGACGTCAATTGAGCCTTTTACCCCGCTAATCGCGGTCTGATTTATCACAGAGTAACTCGGTATCTCATCAGGATCCAAACTATTTGACACTCTGTCCATAGTTTCTGAAACAACTTGATCACATCGAAGTAGACAAAATTGTACAAAATCCATATCAACCATTAACGTATGTATAAACACAATCGTTTAAAAATAAAACACAGATATCGATGGGTTTCGTTGTTTTATTAAGTGCGTTGAATACGTGTAATTCTTGTTTCTATATCAAGATTTGTTCTGAATACCATTTTCCGAACAAGACCACTGTATATCGTCAGTATTTCTTTGATCACGATGACCAAACCTTTTCTAACTAGTTTTAGATTGGTTGTAGGCGTTAGATTTAATGATGTGTGCGAAGGGGGTCCTTTTTAGGTGCACTTTGTAATCAATAGGTTGTATCTATTCCGTTTGATGAGTTAATGAAATATCGTTCATATTCAGCAGTAATTATGTTCAGAAAGAAAGGTACCCACTACTAGCACCTACAATAACTTAATTTAGAAGTCATGCGGTGTGTCTTCTCTGTGGACAATAAACAACAGTATACTCTGTAAAATATTATAGTAAAGCCCCTCTAAAGCAACAACCAAAAACGATATACAGTAAAACCTGTCTATAACGACCACTAAAATGTGTTAATTAGTTGGTATTTATGGGCAGGTGACTGCTTAAAGAAAGGTGAAAGTAAAACAGAACGCTCCTATAGGAGCGTTCTGTTTCACTTCCACCTTGCTTTAAGCAGCCACCTGCCTTTAACACAAAATACTTGATGTAATTTAGTGGCCGTTTTAGAGAGGTTTTACTGTATATACCTGGGTCATAAAGACGGCGTTAGCTTATTGCCGGACCAAGGTTATGCAGAAAACTCCCACAGGAGCTTTCTGTATTACTTTCGTCCTGAATTAAGCAACCACATGCTTGTAAAGACACCTATGTATATTCAATAAGTGGTATCTTTAGAGAGGTTCTGATATATACTGATCCTATAAGGGTCTATAATCTTATCAAATATCGGAAGAATCTCAACCATACAAAAAGCATTATTCATTGCCAATACCAAAACATGATTTCAAACATACTTTGATCTTGACTGTTACTTATAATAATAGTATTTGGACAATACAATGTACTTAATAATACTGGGTTACTAAGCTCGTTTAAACGTTTCTGTACAATACAATTTTGTCCAGAACTGATTAATCATATTCAATACAAAATTGGATGTTTATTTGCAGATACGTGTACTTGTTTACACGGAATATGATATATTTTAATACTTAAATCACGGTGTTTAGCAAGGTCTCAAATTAAAGTACAAATGTATAATTCTGGATTTGTAAAACATGCGGTAGCTTTATACAAGACAAAGGTGATGCAGAAAGCTCCTATATGAGCTTTCTGCATTACCTTTTCCCAGCATTAACCCATTTGCTCCCGCGATCCTCTTTATATGGAACGTAGGCAAACAGTGTAGACTCTGATCAGACGCCGCATAATGCGGCGTCTGATCAGAGTATTACACTCTTTGCTGATAGGAATTTCAATACAAAACAAAACAAAATTGAAAATTTAAGCCAGGCACCCCTTAGATAAAAAAAATGGACGAATCCAATATATAAACATGGAAGAATCTACTGGGAGCAAATTGGTTAAGCAACCATATGCTTTTACAGACTCCTTTGTTCATAACTTGTGTGATCGCATTAGCGAGACTTTACTATAAAGGTGTCTGTACTGGTACTTGGCCATAGATGTACCGTACATCGACCCTAACCACCAAATCGGTAAATTATTTGGTATTGTTAAACCCATTCCCTAATATTGACGCATTCTGACGCCTCTGTGAAAGTCACTTTCTGAAACCATTGTGATAAATAGAGCATTTGCTCCATACAAGCAAATGCTCTATTTATCACAATGGTTTCAAAACAGCACAATTCTAAAAAAAATCCCTTTCTCTAGTAAATGCTCCTTTTCGGTAGATTTATTCAAAGAGGTAGGATCTAAAAATAGCCTATGAGGGAATGGGTTAAGGTTATCGTCTCTACAATAAATGCATATTTTCAGCTTAATCATCAAACATGGTGTTGGTTGTGTTCCACTTTTCTTATGAACATTGTGAATGGACTTATATCGAAAATTCACTTGTGGTGCAACTAGAACGGAATGCGAATAAATACTAATAGATCCGTAAATAACATCGGGCTCTTCGAAATTTAACACATATAACTTTTATAATCTTCAGCCTTTATTCGATCGACTTTTTGAGATATATCTAAACACAAGATTTATGTAATTAATGACAGTTTTTCGGGATCATAAGTTTCGATTTTATTAGTTTTGAAAATTGAATACCGCTGAAGCCGGTGCTAGGGAACGTGAGTAGTATTGCACTTTTAATAACTGCTCATGAACAGACTCAATAAAACCGAGCGTGATTTTTTCTCTTTTTGCATTACTGCTCTTACTATCGAAGGATCTCCTACTTTCAGAATTTTTAAGAGAAACCACTTTTGTGTAAAAGTGGTAGTGTATTGTATCACACTCTTATTTCACTGTGAGATTCCTATTTTATTATTAACCCTTACCGCGTGAAACATAATGTCTGCTCAAACTTTGATCTGGTGCAATTTGGACTACCGCCGAATCAATCAAACTTTTCAAAAACTATTGTATGTGTGTATGTGTGTGTCTCTGTTATGTCTCGCTTATTTTCTACCGATGTTTTGGTAATGGTTGCGTCTTGTGCGTGGGTATTCCTGCCCTTTCTACATTTACACAGGTAAAGTATATAATACAATAAATGAACTAACACATATGTTCCCAGTGCCAATATAATCATGTAGCAAAGTTAGTCAGAAAGTGTTCCCTCATATTAACGACTTTTGACGACTCTGTAAAAGTCATTTTGTGAAACCATTGTGATCCTATAGGAGCAAATGCTCTATTTATCACAATGGTTTCAAACTAAAAAATGCTAAAATATTCCTTTTCTCTAGTTAATGATCCTTTTCGGTAGATTTATTCAAATAGGTTGTATCTAAATTATCCTTTGAAGTAATGGGTTAAACGCTTATACTAGTCTTTCAAGCCGAATTTTACAGATGTCACTCTGAGTTTTGTTTAGGTTAACTAATTCATAAAGAGTAACCTAACCAGCAGAAAGTTTTAGATCCATTGTTAGAAGTGTTAGATTACCGTTTAGCTATTCCGGTAAGAGTGGGTAGAACTTTTGAGGAGTAAAGTGTTCTCCTGTGTAATCCGGTGATGAATTCTGAAAGTAGGAGATCCTTCGAAAGCAAAAGCAGCACTGCAAAACGAGAAAATGGCAGTCATAAGCAGTTATTAAAAGTACAGCACTCCCCCCCCCCCAGCACCCACTTAAATGTAAACCCCATAAGATGTAGCACGAGGAACATCTCATCCAAATGGGGATAGTAAACTATGTTAAGATCAAAGTCATCCCTTCCATCATAAATTCTAGAAGAAATAATTCCATTGTTTATAGACAACTTAAAGTACATGCATGAGTCATGCAGGAAACACACCACCGCAAAACACCCCACCGCCCTAACAGCACCGTGACAAGAAAGCCCAGCCAATGCACATGTCTATCAAAACAAAAAAGAGACACACAAAGACAAAACAAACAGCAAGTAGGAAGAAGATAGAAGTACCGCCTTGGAACGGTCAGTGACAATAGTCACTGGGGGGTTAAACAGGTTTAGATATGTGAAAGAGATGAAAGGGCGCCTGTATTAATCTAAAAAGCTACATATATCCCAAAACTATTTGCTGTACATGTATGTAACTTCAGCTCTATGTGGTAGATTAAGGTTATCATGGAATCAAATAACGGGTTATCAATATCAAACATGTCGTCTAAATAACACCAATGACATCTGCTTGTGGGTCGGTTTAAAGGTTAAGCATAAAATTCCGCTCATAGTAATACAAAAACAAGTCTGCAAGTAATGGTGCAAAGTATCAATGACTAGGCGATATAAGAATTTCCAATTCCAATTTCCTTAGATAGAAGAATGGGCTGAGTATGAAACCCTGCGGAGCACTACATGATATAGATGCGGAAGATGAATGTGTTTCAGAAATAGCAAACAGTTGACGATTGGAGAGATATGTTTAAAACCAACGTAAAATATAAGCATCGAGACCGGATGCATTAAGTTACATCAGGAGAATTGAATGGAATGGTCGACTGTGTCAATGCTTTTGACGATCCAAAAGAGCCATACCTGTTACATGACTTTTGTCCATTTCAAATCGTGCTTATTCTGTAAGATTATTTAAACATGTATCTGTAGAAAAACAACTTCTAAATACAGATTGAAAGTATTTAGCATTTTATTGTCTTTAACGTATGATACTAGCTGGTCATAAGGTACCCTTTCAAATATTTCAGACACTTCACTCAAGAGTGCGGTGGGTAGCCATCGAGGTATTGCCATTTGTTTTTAAAGTCAGGGACGGCTCTAGCCAACTTAAGATCATCCGGAATTATACCTTGTAACAAAGACATACTGACATCATGAGCAAGGAATTCAGTGACACTAGTTGTCCCATCTTTCACAAGACGTGGGGGAATGTTGTCAAGAACAGATGCTTTATTTACACTTGACGAGTGCTTTAAGCGTGTTTGACAGGCATTTATGACACAACAGAATAAGGTTTAATAAATTTATATAACACTATAACATGATTGCTAAAACATGATATATATTTCTACACAAACAAGAATGTACTTCCGATATCATATATGATCCCATATTATGCTGAAAATGTATGTTTGCTTATATCCCAGTAAGTTGTAATGTTTCCTCCTCCTATTCCTACTTTAAAGGAATTATTAATCGATAGTTTAACAGCCTGGATCTTGATTAGTTGCCGAGTTACTCGCTGTTACAAGCAGTTGGCAAAGGCCAGTTAGACCGCACTTCTTGATATGTTGTTACATACTAGAATACAGACTTACATGAACTTTATGAAAGGTCAAATACGTATAATTGTCGTACGGAGTAGATGCGTGGCTCATACCAAGGTTTCTCCGTATGAGTGTGCGTTGTGGGATGGAATTTATTTGTGTCCTTTTATGTTGATTAGTTTTCCTTTTTAAAAAGGATTACCGCTCCATATATATAACATAACAAAAAGAAATTAATACACCTATTATATGAATACCTTTTAACCCATTCCCTCCTAGATTATTTTTTAGACACAACGTATGTGAATAAATCTACCGAAAAGGAATATTTACCGGAGAAAAGAACAATATAGAATTGTGTAGTTTCGAAACAATTGTGATATAGATGAGCAAATACTCTATTTATCCCAATAATGACTTTTACAGAGGCGTCAAAATGCGTCAGTAGGACGGAATGAATATTAAAGGAGGGAATGAGCTAAACACGTATGATAAAGGGACCATGTTGTTTCCGTTTCACCTATTAACACTTTGTACTCTACTGGCGAATGTGTGATATGATTTGCAAACAGTTTGGATCCGGATGAGACGCCGAGTAACACGGTGTTTCAAA
Source organism: Azorinus chamasolen (assembly GCA_963576725.1). NCBI lineage: Eukaryota > Metazoa > Mollusca > Bivalvia > Cardiida > Solecurtidae > Azorinus > Azorinus chamasolen. The sequence continues at coordinate 50,882,407 of OY755243.1, read as the reverse complement.
AACGAAGAAAATTCAAAATCAAAAACAGAAATTAATTTAACCCTTCGCTTGCTATTCACGTCAATATACCTACCTGTAAATAGTGAAGACCCAGATGAGACAGCTCCTGCAGGAGCTGTCTCATCAGGGTTGCACTATTTATAAGTTGATTGTGCAACCAGTGCACTCCACAGCAGTGGTTGCACAGCGAAATACTTGTACACAGTGAAGATATATGTAATTATCAAACACGGCATGGGTAAAGAAGGAGAAATGTATTTTAAAATTCAGCAAGAGAAGGGTCAAGGCGGACAACAATATGTACCCGGCTATGTGCGACGTGAACCGCATTTGCAAGCAGCGTTGGTCAATATGAGACGCAGAAAATCTCAGGATCCAAGCTCTTTGACATTAGGTCATGGTCTTTTTCAAAACCTTGATCGAATTGAAAGTAATCAAACTTGCACCATATCCAAATTTGAATGGACACAGGGTATTGAATGTTTAGCAGCATTAAGTAGAAACTCCTCTAAACCGGAAGTTATATTTAGTATAGTGATCGGTAGTGCAGACACGTGGTAGCTTAATGCAGGGTGAAAGTCATGCAGAAAGCTCCTCCTCCAGGACCTTTCTGCATGACCTTCACTCTGCATAAAGCAGTCATCTGCCTAGAATATCTAAATTCGTCTCTACTAGAACTCCGATATTTAGACGGTTTTTACTGTATATGAAACTGGTCATTAATAACTTTTTTGCTCCCAATGATGCAGCTGTGATAACTTTGCAAACACAGACGCGAGTAACTCGCCATCTGAGTAGGATCTATGCTGTGTGATGCGTTGGCGATATTTTTAAAGAAAAGGAAGAAAAAAAGTAGCTAACAACGCATTTTGCAGATGAAAATATTTTGCAGTTTGCAGTGAAGGAGTTATCCATTTTAAGTACATGTATAAAGAAATAGATGTTTTTTCCATAAACGTCATTCCATTTATCCAATAATGAGCAATTGCTGTCGGACGATGTAGGCCATTGTACAAAGATTAGACGAAAATATTTTCGGAGGTCTCAATGGCGTATTTGGCGAATACAGGCGCGTTTTGTTATATTATCTGAAGTTGTTTATCTTCATGCTTCGAGGTTATAACGTTTTGCTTGAGTCTAGGTTCAAATTCTATCCAATCAGATACACGAGAATGAACTCAGAATCGGACTCAATCCATTTTATATCCTCGGACCAAAAGGTCAAGCAATAATTATGAAGACAAAAACGAATAAGCAAAACAATTGTGTTTCCTAATTATGTTTTAACATCATTGACAGAGCTAACCCGAAGCTTGCCGACTAACATTTTCATTTTGCAGAAACCTTTAGCTTTCTGTCATATTTTTTCCTGATCAATATCTGATTGTCACGCAGTTTCGCCCTGATGGGACGTGTTTCACCTTGAGCCAAAGTGCTTGCAGGGTGATCATTGAAGCTCACTAGCAAATATGAAAACTATTTGATACTCTGACCGTGCTGTTGAAAAGAAATGCAACATAAATGAACAGTGACAACTGAAATCGATGACATTTTCTACAAAGAAAATTTTGCTTAGCAGGCTAAAGGTTAAATAAATCGGACCTAGTCAAAACTGCGCGAGATCCAACTTTGAGCATATATTATATTCTCTTGGCCATGGCAACATACATTGTCAATCGTTTATAGTGAAACCCCAGTGTACGACGTATGTTGGTGTCGGTGACAATATGATTGTGTTGAACAGCAACAATGTAAGACTAGAATGTCGGCACATATTGTCGTATTGAAAGTCCATGCCTGTTCATGCTACAGTAGAACCTGTCTTAACCGACCATATGTTGACAGAACACATGGATCTTAATTAACCCCATTACCTCATAGGCTATTTTAGATACTTTCTCTTTGCAAAAATCTACCGAAATGGAGCGTTAACTAGAGAAAAGGGGAAATTTAGATTTTTGTAGTTTGAAATCATTGTGATAAATAGAGCATTTGCTCCCTATAGGAGCAAATGCTCTATTTATCACAATGGTTTCACAAAGTGACTTTTACAGAGTCGTCAAAAGTCGTCAATATAAGGAAATGGGTTAAAGATAGATGGTTGCTTGATACATGCCATAAGCAATACCAAAATCTCCTATAGGATCTTTCTTCAATAGTTTTAACCTGCAATAAGTTACTATCTGTCTTGCATGCCCATAATTAGACACACTATTGACGTTGGCTTTAGACAAGTAAGCTGTATTTGGTGTCCGGCATCTGGCCATTGTCTGCATTGATTGTCATTTATCAAGATACATGTATGTAGTAATTTGTTCTCTATCTTTCTGTACAGTGTGAAACTTGACCAGCTACTTATCATATATGCCTTGTCTGATCTGGTTCTGCAGTGTTGAGGGTGTTTCTCAGACGGCGTTTAATATTCTTTTCGGCACAGGGTTAGTGCTCTGTGTTGTACTTTAATTAACGGAGGGAGTAAAATATACCTAGTATGTTGTAAAGCTTAACTGATTTTTCTTCATTAACACCTTAATTTGCTGAATAATTACATACTTTTCTTAACATTAGTTAAAGTAAGAAATGTTTCAAAAATGTATCACTATAGAAAATTATTTTTATGACAAACAGTGAAGACCCTGATCAAAGGGCTTCCGCAGGAGTCCTTTGATTTGGGTACGCATTGTTTGAAAAGGTGGTATATACTCGGTTCTCACACATTAAGGGTTAAGCTTAAGCTAAACCTGTATGAAAATTAACCATGCTCCTTTGACATTTCGCTGTTAACAGACATCCATTAATGTATAATTTGTATCATGCGGTAGATACGTATATACAGTGTTTCATGTCTTGTCGAATAAATAACGACCTTAACTTTTATCTTTAACCCCTTCGCTGCCAATGCCGGATCTGTGATTACCTATGCAAACAGTTTGGATCCAGATGAGACGCCGAGTAACTTGGCGTCTCATCGTGATCCAATCTGTTTGTTACTGTTACAATGTTTTTGAAACAAAAATGAAGAAAATCAAAAGAATGAACATTTGTAGCAGACGACAAAGTTAGCAGACGACAGAGTTTGGCAGCGAAAGGGCTAATGCCACAGTATATCCTAATTTTCAACAATTACATACACATCATAAATTTTCAAATATCTGCACAATTTATAGCTCAGTTGGCCATTTAGTAAAGTTAATTTTTTATCTGCAAATGTCAATTTGCGAACCGCTATCATCCTATCAATACCTGTATTGCTTTATTCTGGTTTCAGATATTAGGCATGATTATGTGTTTCAAAAAAGTACTATTAGTACGTAAAGGACTGTAAAATGTCTAAAAGCTTTTGAAAACCAATTAAATAAATAAATGTTTACTGACACAAACCTTTGCGAAAATATTGATCAAGAGTAAAACAGCTTGGATCCTGATGAGACGCCGAGTTACTCGAGTTACTCGGCGTCTCATCTGGATCCAAGCTGTTTGCTACCGGTATATGGGCTAGTTATGATAGTATCATTTATAAATTATTTTCTTCTTACTTTCGTATTGTCTTCATTATTTACTGTAACCCTTTTCCTGATAAGGACGTTTTTTAACGCATTTGCAAACAGAGAAGACCAAGATCAGATGGTTCCTATGCTGTTTTCATATGGAAATATATATATCTGATTCTGCAGTAACTGCTATGGTTAAAGAACCAGTGTCCATATGCTAATAGTCAGCAAATGTATATTCGTGAACAATTCTTAGGGAAAAGGCTAAAGAGTTACCCTATATAGATATGATAAGACGATATTGACCTCCTGAGTTACGTTGTTAATGGTTACTCAAGATTCAGGTATTTACTGCCTTACCGTTTGGATGAGGGTAAAGAGTGTTTAGGTGAGTGCAAACAATAGAGTCCCAGATCAGATGACTCCCATAGGTCACCTTATCAGGGTCTGCACTGTTTGTGATTCAAAATCATCTAGCAAATATAAGCCTTTCATACTGAATAGGCTCTATCATTAAACATTGGTGAGTCGTTTATCTTTAAATATTCAGCATTCAAAAGTTAAACAAAGTATTTGCTGTCTATCGTTTTAATTTGTAAAATGTATATGACATTTATTTTTCAAAGAAATGTTAATTACAGTGGGCGACATAACAATGGTGTCTTACTGTCTTACTGTCTCGAAGACAGTTAATTGTTTCATTAACTTGAACTTAAAGAGAAGAGGAAATCAATCTATAAGTTAGCGAAAAGTGCACACGCATATGAACTGCAATAGCTTACTGAATAAGCATTTTAGTGAACCCCATTAAAGTGATCACTAAACACTAGTATTGTTTGTCTTTCACATTCCCTCCTAGTGACGCATTTTGGCGCCTCTGTAAAGGTCACATTTTGAAACCATTGTGATAAATAGAGCATTTGCTCCAAAGGAGCAAATGCTCTATTTATCACAATTGTTTCAACATTACGTAATTCTAAAATTCTCCCTTTTCTATAGTTAATGCTCCCTTTCGGTAAATTAATTCAAAGAGGTTAGGTCTAAAATAGTCTAGGGGGATGGGTTAATCCTTTCAATGCTGAATTATCAAAGTGGAATGTCCCATGCAGTATAAAAGTCTTAAATGTGTAAGTGGATTCTGCATGACAAACAGTTCTGACCAGGAGCCCTCTGATCTGGGTCTAAACTGTTTGCCATTGACACTATGCTCGATTCCCACAATCGAAGTGTCAATTCTGGCTGTTGATTGATTATCCGTCTTGTCGCTATTTACGAATAAACCAACATAATGATTAACCCTTACACTAGTCTATGTTTATTCCAATCTTCAATACTTACTGGATATTCATGGACAAAATACAGTTGTTGAACTTCGGTATCTCGAACTCGGATAACTCGAACTTCGGAATAACTCGATTTAAAGAGGTCGGTCTTTCCAACAGTTACAATACACAATTGTAAAATGTATCACTACATATATTACATATATATAGAAACAGATGTGACAGCTTAATGTAGGTATAAGGTAATGCTCATACAGGAGCTTTCAACATGACTTTGAACCTGCATTAAGCTGTGAACTTGAGAAATTGTTCAGATTAGAAATCGGATGACTCGAACCTCTGTTATCTCAAAGTAATTTGACTGGTCCACTGAAGCTCGAGATATTGAAGTTCGACTGTAGTTATAATGAAATATGGAAGGGAGAACATTGAAAACATTTTAGAATGTAAAGAAACATAACTATCACATTCCATTAGCAAACAGAGCAGATCCTGATCAAACGGCTCCTACTCTGCAAATGCGTGAAATCAGTTGCAAACCGTTTATATGAAGGAAATGGTTAAGCCAAAATTTAAAAACTTCTAAATCCTTTCGGCTGTGCAATTTACGAAATAACGAGTCCTCTGGTAATTAGTTCGTTGTACAAATCAGACTTTATCAAACTTTTAGTTGTTATTTCATTTAACCCTTCGCTTGCTGAATTTTAAAATACATTTCTCCTTCTTTACCCATGCCCTGTTGTATAATTACATATATCTCCACTGTGTACAAGTATTTCGCTGTGCAAACACTGCTGTGGAGTGCACTGGTTACACAATCAACTTGTAAATAGTGCAGACCCTGATAAGACAGCTCCTGCAGGAGCTGTCTCATCTGGGTCTTCACTATTTACAGGTAGGTATATTGACGCGATTAGCAAGCGAAGGGTTAAGAATCAAATATTCGGTCGTTTGGTTGCTTCTTTCAGTTGGTTGTTTCATTTCAGTAATCACATAATTTTATGTTTTTTCATCTGTTATTTTATGTTATAGAGAGTAACAAACAAATGAGAGTAAAATCAAATCCAAGACGATAGACATATTAAAAAATATTTTACCCGTATCTCACTAACAGCGACCTCTGGGTCGCAGTTGTAAATACGATCATGTAGATAGGGTCTAGTTATAGAGGAAGTCCCTACAATGAACGCATATTTTCAATATCATAAAACTTGGTACGAGTGTGTGTTATGTTCAATCATTATTATGAAGATTGTCAATTTGAACTTACATGTATATTGAAAACTGCCCCTGTGATACAAAACAAACCGGTTTCGTTGCTACAATTTTTGTTTATTTAATTTTCCTCTTTTATTTTAAACAAACAAACATTACAACGATGACAAATAGTTTGGATCCTGGTGAGGCGCCGAGTTACTCGGCGTCTCATCTGGGTCCAAACTGTTTGCATAAGTTATATTATTATACTGCAAAGTAAAATCCTCAATTCTGATTGGTTAACTAGCCGTGTACATGAGTCCATGTACCCTGTGAGCTGACAGGGTACATAGAAATTCCCCATGGCAGGCCCCACATATTATGGTCAGAAACCAAAAGACCGACTTCTCGACTCGGCTAAACAATAGCAAATTTCATAATAGAACAACTATTGATACATAAAGAAAAAAATGCAGAAATGAATTATAAAACATCATTGTTTGAAATGACCAATTAAACAGTTTTAAGAGGATTTATTATATGGTCCAGCCATCAATACTAACACGAACGCCGATGAAATACAATACAAACCACTTCGGATACCTTCGGGTAAAATTAATGTATTGGGGCCTTTTAGGGGAATTAGCGTGTTCAGTGATTCAACATGCCAAAATGGATTTATATAAATTATCCGAACCGTAAAACTTTGCAGTATAATAAATTCGTTATACAGTTCTTTCCCAGGGTACATGACGATTTATTCCCGGCTGGTAAAATCATGTAACCCTCGCCTAACGGCTCGGGCAACATGATTTTCCTCAGCCGGGAATAAATCGTCATGTACCCTGGGAAAGAACTGTATAACTAATAATGTGTGTTCTACAACAAAATATTATCGACCTTGTTCGAACATTTAATACAACTAAAACGCGACCCGAATAAATACCAATGCATTGTCGAATAACATATCAAACGTATGAAAGTTTTGTCTTTTTCGGTGTTTATTCGATTGGTTTTCTTACAATATGCTTCTTTTCAAGATATAATCAAATGATTTATGTAATTGTTAGGCATATTTAAAGCACGTTGCAAGTAGTGACTATCACGTTAAGAGGTCGAATATGTAGGCGTGTAGTCAAGATCCAAGCCGTTTGACACTTGTTCACTGATTTTTCAAAAGCTTGTGTCACGACACTTGGTCAACAGTTTCTCAAAAGCTTGAGCGAATCGGAGATAGTCGAAAATGCAACAGATTCAAATTTGGAGCAAATATTTTTTACAGCATCGAAAAGGTTAACGCGTCTCAACAGCATCCAAGCTATTTGCTACTCACTCCATAGTTTCTCAAAAGCTTGGAAGAATCGTCGACAGCATGTGCACATTGCTATAGATAGGAATTGAATCAGACATTATTTGTATAACAGCATAAAGGTGTATTAATCGCCTAAATATGTATAGCCAAATTATCTTTTTTTCTTTAGAAATAATTATAATTGATGTGTTTTACAGTTGTTTCTATATAGCTGTTAAATGGTCTATTTTAGCGTAGCTATATTAACTCTATTGACTTTCCAACTGTGGTTTAATATAAATGAACGAGATACAACAGTCGAGACAGTTTACATTATAAACAACGCTAACTCTTTGAATGCGGGAATAGGGTGAACTGATAGTTGAAAACATTGCTGACCCAGATCCCCTACGAGAATTCTGATCAGTGCCAGCATTGCTGGGCTTTCCAAATTCTGCAGCAAGCAAACATAAGCCGTTCGTACTGAATGGACTGTGTAGTTGTCATAGGGGTCTGTACCGCTTCATGGGAGTCTATATATACGTACTATATAATAACAAGGGTTCTAACTGGTAGAACGGACATCAGTGTACCACAAGCACAAATATGACTGTAACTCTTACAATTTAAATGATAATTTCGTAATTATTTCGGCTTTTAAAAGCCAATATATTTTTCTATCAAATATAATTTTCAGACGGTACCTTATGCACTAAAGATATCAATCTAACAATGATTTGCTCAAAATTCCACGTGTTTTCTAGGTCATTGACAACTGTTCGTTCACCCCGGTTTCATCCTATCACAGCAATAACCTGGCGATTTGCAGTTCAAAAGATGGCGTGGTTCATTAAAACAACTCAATTATATCCCCATTGACATAAAATTTTGACAAAATCATTGTTGGATTTATAATAATGTGTATGATACCGTCAGAATATTATACTTACTTGGTAGTGAAATATCTTGGCTTTCAATAGCCGAAATATTTCGAAATTATTATACAAACTGTAAGAGTTACAGACTTGTTTATAATTGAGACACAAGGGTGTCCGTTCTGTTATTTAGAAACCTTGTTTATTATATAGTATAATTATCTGGACTCCCATGAAGCTGTACACACCCTATAATACTTATCACTGGTGGACCATTGCACTTTGTATATTCAGCACCAAAGGGTTAAAGAGATATAGACTAAAAAAGGAACCTCACAGAAACACATTTCAGAAATATCAATAGCATAGTTTCGTCTGCAGTTCATTTGCCATATAGACGTAATCGGTCTGAATTAATATAGATTTGTCTGTAGGATTTGATATTTAGTTATGTACAAATTTTAATCCTTAGCGCCAGTTAATTGTGCAGCTAATTTAACCCTTTACTCCATGAATATTCATGTAAGAAATAATGACGTCATCATTATTAATTAGATTAATTATTTGTAATATCACTTGGACATGTGGAATTTTGACAATAGCGGAAACTACGGACTATATGTATATTATATCATAATCAATCAGATGAACATAACGAATACCAAGTTTTGCGTTTATAGCTGGGGATATCAATTTATTATAACTAAATTAATAATCAAAAGTGTATTTACACAAGTGATAACCGAAAAAGGAAGAGGTAAAGGAAAGAAGTAATATGGATGAGAAGAAAGTGGAATTTCCTCAATGAAAATTCTCCATAACCTGTCTGATGATGAAGTTGCGCTTATCGTTATGGCTAAAGCCATAGCTACACATGTGCATATGCATGCGTAATCAAACCTATTTTTCAAGAATGGTTCTTTAAGTCTCTACAACATTCTATGTGGTGACTGCTGTTCAGAATCGTTGCCATGTACGGTTATATAGGGGGATTAATGATATAATATTTGAAAATTCATCCCTGTATTTATAAGGGTGGGTTTATGTCTCAAAGCAATTCTAATCAGAAAGTTACCTTCGGTCAACATAAAATAGCATTCTTCAAGCCAATTTGTTATTATCAATCGATTATTAAATCAACCATGTATTGCATAAAACACTGTGCATATGTTTATAGCATGTAAATAAGCAACCTACAGGCGAAACCATGTGTGGATTTACAGAAGAACATTCAAAGAGTTTTCATTCATTACAAGCAAATTCCAAACAATATATATGTTCATAGTCACCAACACAGACAGGGACATTGCTAATCCAAGCACATTATTTAAGTAACCCTTTCCCTCGTATAAACGTGTTTTCACGCATTTGCAAACAGAGTAGACCCAGATCAGACGGCTCCTGGTGGAATTTGATAGATCTGTTTCTTTCTTTCTAAAATGGCTACAATGGTCCACCTTTCATATTTCATTATAACTATTTTGTTCACGAATATTCAGTAGGTATTAAACTTTGAAATAAACATAGAACAGGGAAAGGGTTAACACACGAGTCTGTAAAAGCAGATGGTTGCTTAATACAGGACAAAGTAATGCAAAAAGCTCCTATAGAAGCTTTCTGCAGAACCTCTTTCCTGCATTAAACTACCACCTGTTTTAACAATCCACATTATGCGTAATGGTAAGATTTCTCAATAAACCCTTACCCCACTGCGAAAAAATGTCTGCTCAAATTTGGATGTGTTGCAGTCTTGCGAGCATCGAATATATATGCTATTTACCAGGAGCGTGGACCCATGGCAAAAAGCTTCCGAGGAATCCCTTTGATCAGAGTATGTACTGTTTGTTATAAAAATGTTTTTTTCGATGATACATTTTGATGCAACTTTTTGTTTAACCCATTCCCTCGTAGGCTTTATTTAGATCCAACCTGTTCGAATAAATCTACCAAAAAGGAGCATTAACTAGAGAAAAGGAAAAGTTTAGAATTTTGTAGTTCTGAAACCATTGTGATAAATAAAGCTGTATTTATCACAATAGTTTCAATAAGTGATTTTAACAGAGGCGTAGAAAGGCGTATTTATGGAGGAAAGGGTTAATTGATATTCAGAAAGGGAGGAACCATTTTTATTATTTTTCAGATAAAGCGTTTGATCATCAGTATTATACCAAGTTCGAGTGACCCGTTACTGGGATATTTACGTAATCATCTTATTACCAGATCTGCCAGTAGTTGATAGTTTGCCCTTCTATTGATATTTTATTGCCTATAAATCAATGGAGTAATATTTTGAAGCATTTGCTTTAGAGAACTTGCAATAGTCTTATAAGCCAGTCAACCCTTATCAAGATATCCGACACCTGGCTACCATTGGCTGGTATATATTCATGGACATCTTTTAGTATTCAGGAAAGATTGTTTCATTGACTTAAAAGGACATTAATCTGATAATTCGGAATTAGAGTGTGGTTCAGAACTATTTTGTTGTATGTAAGGATATTAAGGAATTTTGTTGGTGATCAGCTGAGGAACATTTTTAAATGACATTTTTAAATAAAATTAATAGGATTTTAGTTATTTCTAAGCTTAGCAATATGGTCATACAGGCAAATATGGAAATCTAGCCTCATCCGTGTCACCCTGGAACTCTAGCCTCGCCCGTTTCACCCATACGTTCCATATGTTAAAATATTTCGTGGAGGATATATCAGGGGGCACTTCTTTGTTGTAAAACGTCACGCGACGAATGAACCATTAACCCTTTCGTTCATATAAACATGTTTCCACGTATTTGCAAACAGAGTAGATCAAGATCAGACGGCTCCTAATTTCCACCTTCCATAGCCAGTTATAACTATTTTGTCCATAAATATTCAGTAGGTATTGGAATTTGGAATAAACAGGGAAAGGGATAATACTGTTGTTCGTTATTCTGCGTCTTATTTTTAAACGCGGACGTCCAAAAAGTTAACACATCGACAGAATGTATCTGAATACATCCATTAGCAAACAGAGTATATAAAAAACTTATAAGGCGACTTCTACTGGAGCCGTTTGATCTGGATCTACTCTGTTTGCCAAGTCATGAAAAGACGTTTATATGACGGAAAGGATTAATGTATGTATCAGCCGATTGTAAAAGTAAAATGTTCACCTCTATGAAAACATAATGTGCTTGATTATGAAATAAAATAAATAATAATAGAACAAATAATATACTTGGACTTCCAATAGCTTTGATGTGCAAAAGACAGTAATATCACTTGAATGAAAATATACAGAAACTTTTTGTTCGTTCATTTCCATTCATAATCAGTAGAAATATACGTGAATGGAAATTTTTAATAGTCGTCTTTGATGTATACTACAGTCTCTTCATTCTGCAATAAGAAATCATAGAAATAATTTGAAGATCCATGAAACAACATGTTGTATTCCGTTGTCTTGTCACAAAGGAAACAATACCATTAGTTTAAAGTTATTTCTAAATGGGAAGAAGTATCCTGTCTTTTCAATTTCATGACGAGGGTCTAGTTCCTGGCTGTTCATTATATTTCTACCCTATCGGAAAATTTATTTCCCAGTGCATTTGTGTATGTAATTATATTAGAATGTCTTAAGCTACCATTAACAGAGGTTTTATTCTTGGTCTTCAAGACAGGTGGTAGCTTAATACAGGTAGAGAATAATGCAGAAATCTCCCATTGGGACTTTCTGCATTACCTTTGGCCTGCTTTAATTTCTAAAATAGCTACGATGTTCTTAATTTTAGTTCTGGAATCATTGCGATAAATAGAACATTTGGAGCTCCTATGGAGCAAATGCTCTATTTATCAAAATGGTTTCAAAAAATGAGTTTTACAGAGAAGCAAAAAGGCGTCAGTAGGAGAGAATGGGTTATTTTATAATTATATAATCATTCATTTACGAATTCATTTATTTGCTACCTTACTTGTTCAATTATATCCTTTTCCCACGCAATAATAGTAATGTGTACGCTAGCGTTTTATGATTGAGCAGAATATGTCAACCATATATATCTGTCGGTTACAGACAAAATATAACAATCAAACTTTGCATTAGTTGCATACTACGAAAGTCCGGTGGTGACATTCTAAGTTCCTACTTCAAACTTCCACCTTCCAAGTTCTTACTTTCAAGATAATTTGCTATATGGTTATTGTATATTGTTTACGCACGAGTTCCAAGTTCCTACTTCTGAGTTGGACTTCCAAGTTCCAAGTTTCGACTTCCATGTTCCAAGTTCCATCTTCCATGTTCCAAGTTCCGACTTCCAAGTTCCAAGTTCCGACTTCCATGTTCCAAGTTCTGACTTCCAAGTTCCATGTTCCAACTTCCAACTTCCGACTTCCAACTTCTTGGGGTATCTTTGCACGTCTGTAGAAACTTTGTAAATGTTGTAAACAATAAAAGGATGGCAGCGTTTTGGAAGCATTTTAGATATTTATTTATTTTTAACTGTATTGCTTTTAGGTCAACTTGTGGTTCTTTTCTTGATGAACCCATTTTTAAACAGGCAAAAGTTGGATACAAAGTAACTTTTTATAGTGCAGTAACCAACCAATAAATTTCTCATCGATTTTTCTTATCTGGGAGGCGAATCAACCTTTAAAATCTTAGACCAACTCAGACGCCTAGCATGTCAGCTACATTGACATGCGTGAAGTAAAGGGTGCGAAAATATGACGTCCCGAGAAACCTTAGAACTTTGAAGTCGGAAGGGGGAAGTTGGAAGTCGGAACTTGGAAGTAGGAACATGGAACTTGGAAGTAGGAACTCGAAACATGGAACTCGGAACTATGAAGTAAGAACTTAGAATGCCACCACCGGGCATTCGTAGCATACACTTGAATTTGTAGCCATCATCCACCGATTCGGTTTGACTCAATTGTGGTAAATTTAAATCAGACTGACATGGTAGCAGTGTCGACTCTGAGCAAATAACCGGTTGACCTGGGTCTGCACTATTTCCCTACATATTGAAATTTGCCTATACTACGAGTCTGTATTAAGCGGCCATGAACAAGAGGTCTATATATGGGTATGTAAGGCCGGTGGTAGCTTAATGCAGGTCAAAGTTAATCAGAACGCTCCTATGGCTCCTGATTTTAAAACGCCAATGTTCAATAAATATATGGCCGCTTAGGACAGGTTCTACTATATACCCTGTATTTGTCTAATCCTTGTGGTAAAAAGGGTAGATGAACGTGTAGATGAGATTACCCTATCACAGGTACAATATTGGTACGCCATAATAATTGTAGTTTGAAACTAGAAGGAGATGTTATGGAGGGAAATTGCAAATAGAAGTGTTCATATGACTACTAAAATGAAATAGCAAAGAAAACGTACAAACATGAATGAGTCATGCAACAGACCTAGAGCTATGTTATAAACCCTCGGTGTTCCATACCGTCATAGTACAATAGTCTCAATAAGGCGTCCACAACATTTATTAACAGAGAATTCTTAAAACCAGGTGGTTTGCTTAATACAGGAGAGAAGTCTGTTAAACCAGGTGGTTGCTTAATGCAGGACAAAGGTAATTCAGAAAGCTGTTATAAGAGATGATCTGTCTCACTTTGTCCAGAATTAGACTTCTCTTGTGTGGTCATAACGGTATTAGCAGTTTTGTAATCAGTTACTGCAAACGTCGAGGTGGACCGCGTCTATATTATATGATGCTATGAAATATCATAGCGCGTGGTAGGAGTGGGTATCTATCATATTTAGTAGTGATATGCAGATAAGTTGAAGTACACGACGATCTGACGTGATGATCGACGAATGAGAGGCCATCGTCGACAATTTATACATGACTTTATGGAGACGATACAGTTTAGCCCTTTCGGCGCCAAATTTAAAATTGTCGTCTGCAATCCAATTTTGGTAAATCATTCGATACAATAAGGAAATTGGATAAATAAATATAAATTTCAAAGGAATAGAGCACATACAGAGAAATAGCGAATGAGACAAATAGTGAAGTCCCTGATCAGACGCCGCCTTTTCAAATATATATTCGTAAGCAATAGAGGAGCCATCTGATAATGGTCCTACATGTATCTGTTTGAAAGGGAACAGTAAGGCGTATTTAAAGCAAATACAGTAAAACCTCGATTATTCGAATTTTTAGTATAGAAGAATTTACTATTTTAAGCAGGTGGCTGCTAAATGCAGGGTGAAAGTCATGTCCTAGAGGAGCTTTCTGCATGACTTTCACCCTGCATTAAGCTGTCACCTGTCTTAAAGATAGATAATGATACGTATTTTAGTGTTCTCGAATAATCGAGAGTTTACTGTACATTTATTTCGTTATCGAAACGGAATTGCAATGTAAATGTTTCTTTCTTATTTCGTTCGCTGCCACGTTCTGTCACGTTCTGCTACGTTCTGCAACGTTCTACAATGTTCTGCCACGTTCTGTCACGTTCTGCAAACGTTGTAGTCTGTAATTTTGTAATTTTCTCTCAAGAAACATAATCACAGCATCAAACAGTATGGATCCTGATAAGACGCCGAATTACTCTGTGTCTCTTCTGCATCTAAATTGTTTACACTTGTAAACATTCGCCACGGGCAGAGAAAAGGGCAATTACCTCATCAATGTAGTCTGTTAAATTGGCTGCTTTGAAACACACAATGCCATCACGAACAGTCCTTCTGGCTTTGGTGCTTTAGTAATGTGGTACGTCTCTAAAGACGTTATCTTGATAAAATAGTCATTTGACCTTAGGTTTCCGGGGTTGTTTTTTTTGCTGAACCAAACGAGAGAGCTATGTGAAGGTGGCAGTGAGCTATGGGTTGATGACTAAACATTCATTTATATAACTTTGCGTGGGAATACCCAAATGGTAACGAAATGGTGTATTTTGATAAGAATTGCTTTCAAAAGCATCACTTATATAAATTTGTTGAAATAATTAATGGCCAAATCCCAGTTGGGAATGTTAGTCAAATTTACGATTTGTTTACAGTTCTGCCAACGAATTTTGCAATAAAACGCGGCACTAATCTCAGCGTGAAGCTTACACCCATTACAAGCAACATTTAACACTGTATGACTATCCCAGTGCAACAACAGACCAAGCCTCCATTTGCAGCTACATGCAAAGTGTAAATTCAATAGGATGGTGCAGCTTCAAGAGGAGCAGTTTTACCTTTAGCCTGCTGAGCAAAATATTTTCGCACAATATTTTATCTATAACATTTCCAAATGTCCAGATATAATCAAGGTGTTGAACACTATGGATCTTGATCAGACGTCGATTTGCTCGGCGTCTCATTTGGATCAAAACTCTTTCAAGTGGTAATCATTGATCCATGACGACCAATTGCAGGCATCGTAATCTGAATTCCTTCGGTAAATTTCCCATATGCGTACTACATGTTTATCTTGTTTATATTATATACAAAACGTTCGACCCTCCTCTTTAATATTTCTCTTGTCAATGAATTCGATTAACCCTTTCGGTGCCAAATTTCTAATTGTCGTCTGTAATCCAATTTTGTTAAATCATTCGGTAAAATAAGGAAATGAGATAGATAAATGCAAAAATTCAAAGGAATAAAGCACAGGTATAGAAATAGAGTTTGGGACAAAATGTGACGTCCTTGATCAGACGTCTGACTTGGCTTTGCGACAGGCTGGACGAAGTGAGTATGCCTAGTTATTTGCATACTACAAACACAATGAAAATATCTTGCCTGGTATTCCCTTAACCTTTTCCATATTCTATATTTATTCCAAATTTCAATACCTACTGAATATTCATGGACAAAATAGTTATAATGAAATATGGAAGGTGGATCATTGTAGCCATTTTAGAAACTAAAGAAACAGATCTATCAAATTACATTAACGCACAGAGCAGACCCTGATCAGACGGCTCCTATGGGAGTTGTTCCCGTACTTCATTCTCAGTGTTGTTATACCTTCTGATCCTTCGAGATCATAAGTTTCAGCACTTCTTGTTCTGAAAATTGAATACCGCTCAAGCCGGTGCTAGGGGGCGTGAGCAGTGTTGCACTTTCAATTACTGTTCATGAATAGACTCAATAAAACCGAGTCTGCAATTTTCTCGTTTTGTGTTGCAATTTTTGCTCTTGGGGGATCACCTCCCTTCAGAATTTTCTGCAAATGCGTGAGCTTATATGAAGGAAAAGGTTTTCGCCTGTTAAGATTATCGTTTGCTTCAGGTTTCAAATTGGACCTGTCTTATATTTCTTTTCAGAAACATAAATAGACTGTCCAACAGATTTCATTCTGACAAGACTCTCAGTCCCTCGGCGTCTCATTCGGATCCAAAATGTTTCCAGAGTTTTCCACCGTGTCACCTAAGTCCAAGGTTATAAAACCTCTGAGTCTGAGATAATTTTCGAGTATCTGACCAATCAAAAAGCGTTGTAACCTCGGGGCCTATTTGCGGCGGCTGTATAGGGTTTGTCATTGAGAATATTACTGTTTATTTAAAGTTGTTTTCTGTTAATTTTCCTTTAAAAAACAGTCAAAACCAAAAGTTGTACACATACTCACATCGTTAAAATAATGCTGAAGTTCATTTTCCATCTTATAATATCTATACCAAGGTAAATATATTAACGACGTCTGAATATGGCTAAATCCTTAGAATATTTTACGGAAATCAGTTCCCATGTTAGGTCATGCTACGATTGCCTCCGAATCGATTTCGGAACAATATAGAAGGACTGGGTGGTGAATTAGACCTTGTGTTACGTTGTATCCAAAATATTTGACCAACTCATATCAGCTACGTTGTATCCATAATCATTGACCAAACCCTATCAGTAACGTTGCATCCAAAACATGGAACAACTCCTGTGACCTATGTAGTATCTAAATTCACTGACCCTATGACATACGTTGTTTTAGAGACTTTTTGAGATACGTTCTCTGCAAGATCACCGACCAAATCCTATGAGCTACATTGTATCTAAATGCATTGATCAAATCCTACCAGCCGCGTTGTGTCCAAAACCATTGACCAACTCCAAGAGCTACTTTGCACCCAAAATAATCGACCAGAAATCATAATCACTATCTTTCCTTCATATTTTCACCATCCACTGGCATCTATTTCACCTTTTGTTGATACAAAATGCAACTGTTGTCTATATCAAAATTGTCGTCTGCTTCAATTCTTAAAGACTCAGAGTGTCAAACAGTGTTGATCCCAATGAGGCGCCAAGTAACTCGATGTGTCATCTGGATCCAAACTGGCTACAAGACTGATCAACTTGATCCAGATGACTTAAAGGGTTTCGCTTTGTAAACAAGTTTTAACTCTTTACTCCATGAATATTTATGTAAGAAATAATGACGTCATGAATACTAATTCATTTCTATCATGGCATATAAACACATAAAATGTTGCCCATGGCAGAAGAAACAGTAGAATCAGATATACAGTGAACCCTCATTATACCGGCATGCGTTACAGTGGCACCCTCGTTATACCGGCATTCGTTACAGTGGCACCCTCGTTATACCGGCATTCGTTACAGTGGCACCCTCGTTATACCGGCAGTATGCACTGAAACAAAAATACCGTAAAGTCTTTGAAATAACCACTGAATAAATAGGTGCAATGCTAATAAGACAGGTGATCGCTAAATGCAGAAAACAAGAAGTGCAAAAAGCTCCCTGTGGGAGCTTTTTGCACTTCTTGTGTTCTGCATTAAGCGTTCACCTGTTGGTACTTGTATAAAACTGGCCAATTGGTTCATTTCATATTTAAACTCGTTATAACGGCAACCTCGTTATACCAGCAAAATGTCTGGAAACAAACAACTCCGTTGTAACGAGGGTTCACTGTATATTATTCCACAGGCAAACAGAGCAGACCCTTATCAGACGGCTCTTACAGGAGCTGTCTGATCTGTGTCTACTCTGTTTGCAGAGGGGTTAAAAGGCGTATGTATGGAGTATATAACTCCATCAAATATATGGTATGCATGTATGTGTTGATACAAGACCGTGTGAGAATTTGAATGTTTTAACACATATCTAGCGCCATTTAAGTTAGGAAATATATCAGTGTCAAGCAGCTTGGCTCCTAGGTTGACGCGAGGTTTATTAGAATCAATTTGGATTGTAAATTAAACACGTGTATACATACATATAACGACAAACAAATAAATAAATACATCTATGTATCTATATCTACAGAATGTAAAGTATAGGTAGCTATAGTTATTACCGAGCATTATACGGGCAGCGTTAAGTTGGCTGCCAGTTCGCAGTTCGCAGTTCGTTATTCGAATAACGAACTGCGAAATATTTCGCAGTTCGTTATTCGAATAACGAACAACGAAATATTTCGCAGTTCGTTATTCGAATGTGAATAACGAAATAGTTTGCCATTCAATTTACGAATAACGAAATAGTCATTTAAGCTATAAATTAACAGTACAGTAGAACCCCTCTAATGCGACCACTAACAGAATAAACATAGGTGTCTTTATAAGCAGCTAGTAGCTTAAAGCAGGGTGAAAGTAATGCAGAAAGCTCCTATAGAAGTTTTCTGCATAATTTTCGTTCTGCATTAAGCTACCACCTGTCTCTGCCAGATTTATGCCCCATTTTGGTGTTCGCATTAAAGGGGTTTTACTCAAATTATATTCAAGATAAAGTAGAACCGAATTATCGTTGGTACATACATGTATAAAAGTATCGAGAAAGTTTATGCGGTTTTCATTCGAATTACAAAATATAGTTTGTATTTTGTAAAATGATATTTTAGACACACTAGACCCAAGTCATAGTTGAATCAATGATTTCAATATAAAATCCGGAGCCATTTCGCAGTTCGTTATTCGAATAACGAAATATTTCGCAGTTCAACCTCCGAATAACGAAATGGCCATAATAAGTTTTAAATGCGTAATAATGATATTTTAGACATACTAGACCCAGGTCATAGTGGAATCAATGATTTCTATATAAAATCCGGGACCATTTCGCAGTTCGTTATTCGAATAACGAAATATTTCGCAGTTCAACCTCCGAATAACGAAATGGCAAAACTTAGTTTAAAATAGGTAATGATGATATTTTAGACGCACTAGACCCAAGCCATATCGGAATCAATGATTTTTATTCAAAATCCGGGACCATTTCGCAGTTCGTTATTCGAATAACGAAATATTTCGAAGTTCAACCTCCGAATAACGAAATGGCCAAAATCAGTTATAAATGCGTAATAATGATATTTTAGACACACTAGACCCAAGATATAGTGGAATTCATGATTAATATATAAAATCCGGGACCATTTCGCTGTTCGTTATTCGAATAACGAAATATTTCGCAGTTCAACATCCGAATAACGAAATGGCAAAACTAAGTTTTAAATAGGTAATAATGATATTTTAGACACACTAGACCCAAGCCATATCGGAATCAATGATTTCTATACAAAATCCGGGACCATTTCGCAGTTCGTTATTCGAATAACGAAATATTTCGCAGTTCAACCTCCGAATAACGAAATGGCTAAGATAAGTTTTAACTGCGTAATAATGATATTTTAGACACACTAGATCCAAGTCATAGTGGAATCAATGATTTCT
Organism: Azorinus chamasolen; assembly: GCA_963576725.1. Taxonomy (NCBI): domain Eukaryota; kingdom Metazoa; phylum Mollusca; class Bivalvia; order Cardiida; family Solecurtidae; genus Azorinus; species Azorinus chamasolen. The sequence continues at coordinate 50,862,657 of OY755243.1, read as the reverse complement.
ATATAAAATCCGGAGCCATTTCGCAGTTCGTTATTCGAATAACGAAATATTTCGCAGTTCAACCTCCGAATAACGAAATGGCCAAAATAAGTTTTAAATGCGTAATAATGATATTTTAGACACACTAGACCCAGGTCATAGTGGAATCAATGATTTCTATATAAAATCCGGGACCATTTCGCAGTTCGTTATTCGAATAACGAAATAGTTCGCAGTTCAACATCCGAATAACGAAATGGCAAAACTTAGTTTTAAATAGGTAATGATAATATTTTAGACACACTAGACCCAAGCCATATCGGAATCAATGATTTCTATTCAAAATCCGGGACCATTTCGCAGTTCGTTATTCGAATAACGAAATATTTCGCCAAAACCAGATATAATTGCGCAAAGTTGATATTTTAGATACCCTAGACCCAAGTCATAGTGGAATCAATGATTTCTATATAAAATCCGGAGCCATTTCGCAGTTCGTTATTCGAATAACGAAATATTTCGCAGTTCAACCTCCGAATAACGAAATGGCAAAACTAAGTTTTAAATAGGTAATGATGATATTTTAGACACACTAGACCCAAGCCATATAGGAATCAATGATTTCTATACAAAATCCGGGACCATTTCGCAGTTCGTTATTCGAATAACGAAATGTTTCGCAGTTCAACCTCCGAATAACGAAATGGCTAAAATAAGTTTTAAATGCGTAATACTGATATTTTAGACACACTAGACCAAAGTTATAGTGGAATTCATGATTTATATGTAAAATCCGGGACCATTTCGCAGTTCGTTATTCTAATAACGAAATATTTCGCAGTTCAACCTCCGAATAACGAAATGGCCAAAATAAGTTTTAAATGCGTAATAATGATATTTTAGACACACTATATCCAAGTCATAGTGGAATCAATGATTTCTATATAAAATCTGGGACCATTTCGCAGTTCGTTATTCGAATAACGAAATATTTCGCAGTTCAACATCCGAATAACGAAATGGCCCAAATAAGTTTTAAATAGGTAATGATGATATTTTAGACACACTGGACCCAAGCCATTTCGGAATCAAGTATTTCTATACAAAATCTGGGACCATTTCGCAGTTCGTTATTCGAATAACGAAATATTTCGCAGTTCAACCTCCGAATAACGAAATGGCCAAAATAAGTTTTAAATAGGTAATGATGATATTTTAGACACACTAGACCCAAGCCATATCGGAGTCAATGATTTCTATACAAAATCCGGGACCATTTCGCAGTTCGTTATTCGAATAACGAAATATTTCGCAGTTCAACATCCGAATAACGAAATGGCAAAACTAAGTTTTAAATAGGTTATAATGATATTTTAGACACACTAGACCCAAGCCATATCGGAATCAATGATTTCTATACAAAACCCGGAGCCATTTCGCAGTTCGTTATTCGAATAACGAAATATTTCGCAGTTCAACCTCCGAATAACGAAATGGCTAAAATAAGTTTTAAATGCGTAATAATGATATTTTAGACACACTAGACCCACGTTATAGTGGAATACTTGATTTATATATAAAAATCCGGGACCATTTCGCAGTTCGTTATTCGAATAACGAAATATTTCGCAGTTCAACCTCCGAATAACGAAATGGCCAAAATAAGTTTTAAATGCGTAATAATGATATTTTAGACACACTATATCCAAGTCATAGTGGAATCAATGATTTCTATATAAAATACGGAGCCATTTCGCAGTTCGTTATTCGAATAACGAAATATTTCGCAGTTCACCCTCCGAATAACGAAATGGCCAAAATAAGTTTTAAATAGGCAATGATGATATTTTAGACACACTAGACCCAAGCCATATCGGAATCAATGATTTCTATACAAAATCCGGGACCATTTCGCAGTTCGTTATTCGAATAACGAAATATTTCGCAGTTCACCCTCCGAATAACGAAATGGCTAAAATAAGTTTTAAATGCGTAATAATGATATTTTAGACACACTAGACCCAAGTTATAGTGGAATTAATTATTTATATACAAAATCCGGGATCATTTCGCAGTTCGTTATTCGAATAACGAAATATTTCGCAGTTCAACCTCCGAATAACGAAATGGCCAAAATCAGTTTTAAATGCGTAATAATGATATTTTAGACACACTAGACCCAAGTCATAGTGGAATCAATGATTTCTATATAAAATCCGGAGCCATTTCGCAGTTCGTTATTCGAATAACGAAATATTTCGCAGTTCACCCTCCGAATTACGAAATGGCCAAAATAAGTTTTAAATAGGTAATGATGATATTTTAGACACACTAGACCCAAGCCATATCGGAATCAATGATTTCTATACAAAATCCGGGACCATTTCGCAGTTCGTTATTCGAATAACGAAATATTTCGCAGTTCAACCTCCGAATAACGAAATGGCTAAAATAAGTTTTAAATGCGTAATAATGATATTTTAGACACACTAGACCCAAGTCATAGTGGAATCAATGATTTCTATATAAAATCCGGAGCCATTTCGCAGTTCGTTAATCGAATAATGAAATATTTCGCAGTTCAACCTCCAAATAACGAAATGGCCAAAATAAGTTTTAAATAGGTAATGATGATATTTTAGACACACTAGACCCAAGCCATATCGGAATCAATGATTTCTATACAAAATCCGGGACCATTTCGCGGTTCGTTATTCGAATAACGAAATATTTCGCAGTTCAACATCCGAATAACGAAATGACAAAACTAAGTTTTAAATGCGTAATGATAATATTTTAGACACACTAGACCCAAGTCATAGTGGAATCAATGATTTCTATATAAAATCCGGAGCCATTTCGCAGTTCGTTATTCGAATAACGAAATATTTCGCAGTTCAACCTCCGAATAACGAAATGGCAAAACTAAGTTTTAAATAGGTAATGATGATATTTTAGACACAGTAGACCCAAGCCATATAGGAATCAATGATTTCTATACAAAATCCGGAGCCATTTCGCAGTTCGTTATTCGAATAACGAAATGTTTCGCAGTTCAACCTCCGAATAACGAAATGGCTAAAATAAGTTTTAAATGCGTAATAATGATATTTTAGACACACTAGACCCAAGTTATAGTGGAATACTTGATTTATATATAAAATCCGGGACCATTTCGCAGTTCGTTATTCGAATAACGAAATATTTCGCAGTTCAACCTCCGAATAACGAAATGGCCAAAATAAGTTTTAAATGCGTAATAATGCTATTTTAGACACACTAGATCCAAGTCATAGTGGAATCAATGATTTCTATATAAAATCCGGAGCCATTTCGCAGTTCGTTATTCGAATAACGAAATATTTCGCAGTTCAACCTCCGAATAACGAAATGGCAAAACTAAGTTTTAAATGCGTAATGATAATATTTTAGACACACTAGACCCAAGTCATAATGGAATCAATGATTTCTATATAAAATCCGGAGCCATTTCGCAGTTCGTTATTCGAATAACGAAATATTTCGCAGTTCAACCTCCGAATAACGAAATGGCAAAACTAAGTTTTAAATAGGTAATGATGATATTTTAGACACAGTAGACCCAAGCCATATAGGAATCAATGATTTCTATACAAAATCCGGGACCATTTCGCAGTTCGTTATTCGAATAACGAAATGTTTCGCAGTTCAACCTCCGAATAACGAAATGGCTAAAATAAGTTTTAAATGCGTAATACTGATATTTTAGACACACTAGACCCAAGTTATAGTGGAATTCATGATTTATATATAAAATCCGGAACCATTTCGCAGTTCGTTATTCGAATAACGAAATATTTCGCAGTTCAACCTCCGAATAACGACATGGCCAAAATAAGTCTTAAATAGGTAATGATGATATTTTAGACACACTAGACCCAAGCCATATCGGAATCAATGATTTCTATACAAAATCCGGGACCATTTCGCAGTTCGTTATTCGAATAACGAAATATTTTGCAGTTCAACCTCCGAATTATGAAATGGCCAAAACCAGCTATAAATGCGCAAAGATTACATTTTAGATACCAAATGACCAAAATAAGTTGGTAATGCGGAGGTCAAAAAAAGATGAGTAAATTTAAATATTTTCAACAATAGCTGCCATTTTTCTCCACCAAATTTTATATTATGTCCACTCTTTAAAATCTTCTCGAAGAGATTTCTAAAGACTGGTCAAAGTATAGGATTTGGTGGAGAATGGCGATTTAAGTAATGGGGTACGCACCTTTATCTGTAGCTCTGGAAATGCGCAATGATGATATTTTAGACATACTAGAACCCAGTCATAGAGGAATCAATGTTTGATATATAAAATCCTGAGCCATTTCACAGTTCGTTATTCGAATAAGGACATATTTCGCAGTTCGCCATCTAAATAACGAACTAGTTCGCAGTTCAAACTTCGAAATCGCCCCTAATTGTGGTAAAACAAAAATAATCCGATGCACAAGTACATACCCTGAATAATATAACCATGAGGATGGAGGACTGTAGGCCACCTGCTTTAAGAGACGTAAACGGGCATTGAAAGTTGAGAGAGCCAGAGAAGAAGACGAGATAAGGACCGAAGAAGACTCAGATAGTGACGACAAAGAGTCTGATTATAAGGAAAGGGCTGCTGGGACTTCTCCGAGAGAAGAACCTCGGAAAGTCGTCCTATATATACCACCCAGTCATCGGGCGGAAAAGCTCACATTCATCGCACTTGCACGCACGTACAATATGCGAGCGAGTAAGGACACCGTATGTGAGCAGCAGGTGTAAGTACGGCCTCCGTACAATAATTAGAAAATCGCACGGAGACGGTATGTTGTAAGCACGTTGTTTGTTAGCACATACAACACACTTACATGTACCACGTGTTCATCGTTCGATGCACGCAACCGCTGACGGTCAGGTGTGGGGTGCGGACCACGTACCTTACACTTTGCGCAACAGTGGGAGTAACGTGCTTTGACGTACTCCCTCCCTGCTCTTGCAACTCCCTCTCAACGTTTACAGAAAAACGTCGCGGCCGTGGCCACCCCAAAAATACGCACGGACTTAAAAACGCATAGTGTGTTGTGACCGGGCCTTTAGCCCCCACCCCATCTGGATTCATATTTTCCATTTTCATGCGGCATTTTTAAACTGACATCTGTTACAATAGTTAATATGCAGTGTTCTTTGGCTACTTTTTATGCCCCTCTACTTATACGTGTCAAGGGGATAAATTTGCCGTTGTCCGTCCGTCAGTTTGTACGTACGTACGTAGGTCCGTTCCGATTGTTTGTATATATAGTGTATAACTCATAAAACACTTGTCTTACAGACATGAAATTTCATGAATATATTTTCAGGGTACGCACGTGTGCACCTGGGTATTTTCATTTAACGAATTTTGATTAACATTGACTTGGTTATGGGTCCTGATTTTTTTTAAATTATGGAAGTTTATGTTTGGGTCGAGCATAAATCCGCTGCCTTTTTAGCTGACCCTTCTTCTGTGTCCCCTTATTAGGCATCTTAGAGACGAAATGTTAGGACTCATCCGTGAGTTCGGCTTTTATATATACAGTAAAGCCACTCTATTACGACCACTAATTTATGTTAATTATTTTGTGTTTAAGTCAGGTGGCTGCTTAAAGCAAGGTGAAAGTAAAGCAGAAAACTCTTCAGGGGCTTCCTGTTTTACTTGCATTTTGTTTTAGCTGTCACCTGTCTTTGATACAATCAATCAGCATTCTTTTATGTGGTCGTAATAGAGAGATAGTACTGTTCTGCAGAAATCAGTACGCACAACGTGCGCTGTAACTGCGGAGCTCGTGCTTATTCGGTACGGTCCACGTGCGTTCTATGTGCTAGAACCAGTGCGTTGTGCGCTGATTGGCTGTAGAAGGTACAGGAGGTACCCGTACTTGGGATTATCCGTAGCCCGAATGCAGCCTGAACGCATGAAACGTTCCTCATGCATGCACTAAAAGCTCTACGACGTGTCTGCGTGCCCCCAAATCCACACGGAGGCGGTACTCACCACGTACGAATCCCCAAAATATGCCCACGTTTTTTGCAAGTGGACAACGCGCACCTGCAAGTACCGCGGGTTGTGACCAGGGCTTAAATAATTATTCGTTTAATAATATATTTTTCATTAATAGAGACTCATCATCGGTGAATTACTTAGGCTACAGTTCCACTAGCGCTTGCGACCAGTTAAATATTATAGGAGACCTTCGTACGACGATTGCACGATTACCTGAACTCTCTAATGTTACATCTTAAAGAATACCGGCGACCAGTTCGATCGTAAGGAGGTTGTTGTGCATGATCAACAACCTCTCTGCGACTGAAATCGGTCGCACGACAAGAAACGATTACCAACGATTACTGAAGACTACCAGCGATTGTCAGCGACTTGTCGTGCGACATTCGTACGAACATCGGCGACAAGAAGTCGCTAGAAATAGTAAACAGGGCATGAGCGGTCGTCGGCCTAGTGGGACTGGGTCCTGAGGTTGGTCAACATGGTCAACGACCACTCTACGACTGAAATGCGACTGAAATTGGTCGCACGATTGTAAACGATTACCAACGATTACTGAAGACCACGGGCGATTATCAGTGACTTTCGTACGAATATCCCCGACCAGAGGTCGGTAGCAATCGTAAACAGGTCTTAAGGGGTCGTAAGGCCTAGTAGGACTGGGCCCTTAGGGGAACAGAAAAGTATTATTTAGACCACTTTCTTTTCTACATGGAAAAGTAGTAAAGTCAAGCAGGCAAAGCCACATGCAAGACGCAACCACCACCAAAACACCGATAGACAGCATGACACACACACACACACAACCACACACCCAAACGCACACGCACACACACACACACACACACGAAATGAACACAGAAAACACCAAAAGACACACAAGAACCAGGGACAAACGTTCCACAACATGAACAAACCACAAGCACAAAGACGCAATGCAAACAAAAGGAAGGGTGACAAAGAGAGTACCGCCTTGGCACGGTCAGCAGCAAAAACACCACTGGGGGTTTAAACCGGTTTACGGACGTCCTAACCTCACACTTCTCTCAAAGTCACCCTAGCTTTACAAATATTGTAAATAAAGGTATCCCCGCTGGACTTACCCACAACATAGACGACGGTGAACACAGGACAACATGTAAAACATAGCATAATAACTGTGACAATCCGTCAAATATGTACTCAATGACTTTGCTGAAGTCAGAGCACCTGCAGGTAAGCCGTTAAGGGCATGACAGGGAAAAAATAATACATGAGTCTGGTAAGCTCCTCCTGTATCCAAGTTTAAGAGTATACCATCATAGAGTACTACCCTCGGCCTGTCATCGCGCAAGCAAAGAGGGAAGCGTAGCTACCGACTGTAAAAGGGTCGATAACCAAACATGCAGTGTGTTGCAATATAATAGGATCATAACCTTTCTTTTTAAATTTTTTAATGCGTTTTATAAACAAATCATGAAAATGGATATGACCCCGAATTTTCCTAAGTTTGTAGATAACATCCCCATAAAATTCTGGTTGAGAAATGCCTTGTCGCAGTAACGTCCGTAGATTGCAATTATATTTACTAATGAGAGGTAAATTTCGATAATAAAATTTAGAAAAGGTTTTCCGAAGTTTGTGATATCTGTAACCTTGCTTAAGAAGTTTATCAGTTATAACTAAATTACGTCTGTTAAAATCTTCAAGCAAAGAACAGGCTCGGGCAAACCTAATAAGTTGAGAAATATAAACACCATAAGATGTAGAACGTGGCACATCCCCATCTAGAAAAGGATAATTAACAATTTTAAAATTAAAATCTTCTCTTTTATCGTATACTTTGGACGAAACTTTATCATTTGTAATTGAAAGATTCAAATCTAGAAATGAAGCATTAATGTCAGATTGATTAGCTTTGTTTAAAGACAGTTCTTTTGGGTAGATTGAAGAAACCATAGTATCAAAATAAGGATTATCTAAATTCAAAATATCGTCTAAATACCTTGAAGTTTTATTAAAAGCATTAACAATATCGGTCTGTGTATCAGGTTTTAAGCTAAGCATAAAATCCCTCTCGTAGCAATACAAAAACAAATCTGCAACAAGAGGGGCACAATTTGTACCCATGGGTATACCAACAACTTGACGATATATGGTATCTCCATAACGCACAAATATATTATCTAAAAGAAAGGTAAGAGATCTACAAACATCAAGGCAAGTCCACATTGTGTAATGTTCAACTTCTGAATTCGAAAAGAATGAACGTTGAACATTACAAGCAATGAACATTTTGTTTTCTCTGGCAAAGGTTTTTTCTATTAATTTAATAAGTCTATCCTTTATAAGATGGTGAGGTAGAGTAGTATAGAGTGTAGAGAAATCATAAGAGCTCAGTAAAGAAATGTTATACTGTTCATTTTCAAGTTTTGTTAAAACATCATTTGAATTTTTTATGGACCAAAAAACATTAATACCAGAATTTTCATATATTTTATCACAGTAGCGTTTAACATGTTCTTTGATCGTAGTAAGACAGGACGTCAAAAGTATAGATAATTTAGTAGTGGTACAACAGCTAGAGTTGGCAATAAAACGCGACTTATAAGGGTTTTTATGTAGTTTCGGAATCCAGTACAAAGTAGAAAGTTTATGTTGTTTTATGTTAGGACCAGACTTAAAATCATTGCACATTTTTACATGTTCCGAGACTATATCTTTTTCAGGTGTTTGAACTGTTATATAAGTTTTTGAATCAGTTAGCTCCTTCTTTAAAACATCAACATAATACAATCTTCAAATAATGATTACATTGTTTGATGCCTTGTCAGCAGGAACAAGAACATAATCTGAATGAAAATTAGAAATGTTTTTCTTCAAGTAGCGAAATGTAACTCTAGGTCGAGGTGGTAAAAGATGGTTATTTGATTTGTAAAAAGTTATTCGTGTATCAATAATATCGAAAATACATTTCTTCCAATCCGAAAGGGCACTAACATCAGCATGTTCTCGTCGACACCATTTGATGCAGAATTCTTGAATAGCTTCCGCAATATGAGTTCGACAAGCGTCAAAATCAATAAGGGAAGGTAATCTATATTTAGGTCCTTTAGTTAGGAGGGTCCTGAGACGTTTATCCTTAATGATATCAAAATTACCAGTAATGACATGACCAACTGGTTTATAGCAAAAGCTAGAAATGCTACAATCTCAAGAAATAGGGGTATTAACATCAATATTTAAGTCAGAGACAATTTTATTGTAGTTCAAAATAACATTTCTAATAGGTTTATTATATTTATAACAGATGATAGGTGATTCAGAGTTGATGAAATATTTGGGAATAGCATCGATTACATTCTTATCACGAAATATACTTTGAATATCAATAAAATCGATACCTTTATTTAGGAACTGAAGTTTCAGAAAATGTCTTTTATGTTCAGATTCTTTATCAATACGTGGACGAAGAACATGCTGTGTGTAACTTTGTATAAGTGAGGCAGTATTAATTAACGGATCTGTACGCATATAGATTTTATCAGCCTCTTCGTCTATTGACTTAAGACAGGAAAAGGGTAAAGACGATAAACAAATAGCTCCCCCAAAGTCTAAAGAAGGCTCACTTGTCTATTCTGAGCGATCCCTAAATTATTCAATTGTAAAGTTTTTGTTGGAAAACAATCTCTGAGAATTTAAAAAGTCAATACCTATTAGTATTGTCTGGTAAAGTTCATAAGACATTCATGCCAATTTTGATTATTGAGGTTTCATTCCTCATCAAATGTTAGCTGATTCCATCTACACCTCAAACTAAATGAAGGTTGTCCAATGTTAAAGGGTAAACTAAAATTCATGTACTAGATAAAAGACTTTGCTTATTTTCTGTAAATCCTCGAAGAAACAAAATCGAATTATTCACATTGCCTTCATAATGGCAAGTGGCAATGGTCTGCCATAGCAATTGCCTTTAAACGTTGCATCCGACGGTGATTGTTGGTCTAATGAATTTATCGCAACATAGGTGGGAAAATGTAAACATGGACCATGCTTAACCCTTTCGGTGCCAACATAAACTTTCGAAGGATCTCCCACTTTCAGAATTTATCTGCGTAGATAATTGTCTGCTACAGGTTATAATGTGGGGTGGGTTATTTTCATTTTTTTACAAAATTATACTCAGTGTCAAACAGTTTGGATCCTGAGTAGACGTCGAGTTACTGGGCGACGTTGACCCGAACTGTTTCACATGTCATCATGGATTCGCCTATGACGGTGAAAGAGTTATATACGTCAGAAGTGTTTTTACGTATAAATATGTATGACGGGGTGTGTTAAAAAAAAGACATCTACCCTTTAGGAGCCAACTAGTTATCGTCGATGTTTCTCAAGTCATAATTGAGGTCAAACAGTTTGAATCTAGATACATATCAAGCTATTCGACATCTCACCAGGATCTAATCTTTTTGCCAAGGTGACCACATATTTTCACAATACAGCAAGCCCTACGAGTCACCCTTGCGCAGAAAGGGTAAAATCCGCAGCGTTTATGTTTTCTACACAATGAAGGACATGACGGTTAACTAGATCAAATCTTGATGAGTTAGCAAATTCTTTCGGCGTTTCTCTGTTTTGTAGAAAAATATGACAGTTTCAAATTAACGCCAGTAGTCTTACTACCAAAATTAAGGCTTTATCTGATGGATATTCATGAAATAATGTTTAACATCGTGAATATTAATTAGATATTTTTTTCTGGCCTATGCATATACCAAATTTGGTTATAGCAGAAACTGTAGAACCGGATCGATATTACTCATTAGCAAAGAGAACATATCCTGATCAGACGACTACTACAAAAAGCGTCTCATATACGTCTACCATTATTTGCAAAGGCGTCAATAGCATCCCTATCAGGTAAAGGGTTAATGAATAATGATCCATGCGATTCTGAACTTTGCAACCACGGTTTTTGGTGAACAATGCAAACGAAAGATTGCGGACTAGGAACAGAATTGTTGTCCCAGTAAATTAGTAAGTCCATGCCCATTTGAAAAAAAAAAGAAGAAAAAAACATTACCCATTCAAACATGGCTGCACGCGCTATCGCGATATTCGAATGCCAGAATAAATTCGCGGTACTCTTATACGTCTAATTTGCAATGTAATAATATTTTAACCATAAATTTATGTTTAAATCAGAACACTTGATAGTTGTAAATAGGAGTATAAGGCTATTTTATAGAATATGGGACTGCGAACCATCAGTGTCAAAATGTAAAATAAATGGAAATACAGAACTTTAAATAAATGATACATAAAACCCGCTTCATACCGGCACTTGTTACTTCGTAATATTCGACATAAGGCGAAAGATCTCTTCGAGTATGTGCCTATATGCACTATATTTCCCATTTTCATAAAGACAATTTCGGTTGCCGACACCGGCAGTCAATTTCGGCAAACTTGTTTAACCCTTCCGCTATTCAATATTCATGTAAGAAATAATGATATCATGAATATTTATTTACTGAACTTTACAAAAAAATGTTTTTCTGTGAGAAAAACTATAGTTTCAGATCTATATCATGTAAAAATCTAACAGAGCAGACCCTGATCATAGGGGCTGTCTGATCTGGGTCTATTCTGTTTGCAAATGCATGAAAAGGCGTTCATATGAAGAAAGGGTTAACGGTATATTTGCCACTCGATTGACCGACCCCTCCATAGCATTTAGGCACGTTCAACACCTATGCTCGCGGATATATAACATATTTGGACCATTTCGTTATTGATAATTCGGACTTTGAACTGCGATGTATATAGTTAATTGAATAATAAACTCCAAAACGGCTCCATATTTAATATATAAATCATTGATTCAACTATGAGATACATCCAGTGTGTGTGAAATATCATTGCGCAATTATAACTTTTATTGCCATTTTGTTATTCGAAGGTTGAACTACGTAATATTTCGTTATTCGAAAAACGAACTGGCAGGATTTAATATATAAATCATTGAGTCCACTATGACTAGGGTCTATAGTGTCTAGCATATTATCTCTGCTCATTTATAGTTTATTTTGATCATTTCGTTATTCGAATAACGAACTGCAAAATATTTCGTTCTTCGAATAACGAACTGCGAAATATTTCGTTATTCGAATAACGAACTGCGAAATATTTCGAATAACGAACTGCGAAATATTTCGTTATTCGAATAACGAACTGTGAAATATTTCGTTATTCGAATAACGAACTGCGAAATGGCTCCGAATTTTATATAGAAATCTTTGATTACACTATGATTTGGGTCTAGGGTATCTAAAATATCATCATTACGCATTTATAACTGGTTTTGGCCATTTCGTTATTCGCAGGTTGAACTGCGAAATATTTCGTTATTCGAATAACGAAATGCGAAATGGCTCCGGATTTTATATAGAAATCATTGGTTCCACTATGATTTGGGTCTAGGGTATCTAAAATATCATCTTTGCGCATTTATAGCTGGTTTTGGCCATTTCGTTATTCGGAGGTTGAACTGCGAAATATTTCGTTATTCGAATAACGAACTGCGAAATGGCTCCGGATTTTATATAGAAATCATTGATTCCACTATGACATGGGTCTAGTGTGTCTAAAATATTATTATTACGCATTTAAAACTTATTTTGGCCATTTCGTTATTCGGAGGTTGAACTGCGAAATATTTCGTTATTCGAATAACGAACTGCGAAATGGCTCTGGATTTTATATAGAAATCATTGATTCCACTATGACATGGGTCTAGTGTGTCTAAAATATCATTATTACGCATTTAAAACTTATTTTGGCCATTTCGTTATTCGCAGGTTGAACTGCGAAATATTTCGATATTCGAATAACGAACTGCGAAATGGCTCCGGATTTTATATAGAAATCTTTGATTACACTATGATTTGGGTCTAGGGTATCTAAAATATCATCTTTGCACATTTATAGCTGGTTTTGGCCATTTCGTTATTCGGAGGTTGAACTGCGAAATATTTCGTTATTCGAATAACGAACTGCGAAATGGCTCCGGATTTTATATAGAAATCTTTGATTCCACCATGATTTGGGTCTAGGGTATCTAAAATATCATCATTACGCATTTATAACTGGTTTTGGCCATTTCGTTATTCGCAGGTTGAACTGCGAAATATTTCGTTATTCGAATAACGAACTGCGAAATGGCTCCGGATTTTATATAGAAATCATTGGTTCCACTATGACATGGGTCTAGTGTGTCTAAAATATCATTATTACGCATTTAAAGCTTATTTTGGCCATTTCGTTATTCGGAGGTTGAACTGCGAAATATTTCGTTATTCGAATAACGAACTGCGAAATGGCTCCGGATTTTATATAGAATTCTTTGATTACACTATGATTTGGGTCTAGGGTATCTAAAATATCATCTTTGCGCATTTATAGCTGGTTTTGGCCATTTCGTTATTCGGAGGTTGAACTGCGAAATATTTCGTTATTCGAATAACGAACTGCGAAATGGCTCCGGATTTTATATAGAAATCATCGATTCCACTATGACATGGGTCTAGTGTGTCTAAAATATTATTATTACGCATTTAAAACTTATTTTGGCCATTTCGTTATTCGGAGGTTGAACTGCGAAATATTTCGTTATTCGAATAACGAACTGCGAAATGGCTCTGGATTTTATATAGAAATCATTGATTCCACTATGACATGGGTCTAGTGTGTCTAAAATATCATTATTACGCATTTAAAACTTATTGTGGCCATTTCGTTATTCGCAGGTTGAACTGCGAAATATTTCGATATTCGAATAACGAACTGCGAAATGGCTCCGGATTTTATATAGAAATCTTTGATTACACTATGATTTGGGTCTAGGGTATCTAAAATATCATCTTTGCACATTTATAGCTGGTTTTGGCCATTTCGTTATTCGGAGGTTGAACTGCGAAATATTTCGTTATTCGAATAACGAACTGCGAAATGGCTCCGGATTTTATATAGAATTCTTTGATTACACTATGATTTGGGTCTAGGGTATCTAAAATATCATCTTTGCGCATTTATAGCTGGTTTTGGCCATTTCGTTATTCGGAGGTTGAACTGCGAAATATTTCGTTATTCGAATAACGAACTGCGAAATGGCTCCGGATTTTATATAGAATTCTTTGATTACACTATGATTTGGGTCTAGGGTATCTAAAATATCATATTTGCGCATTTATAGCTGGTTTTGGCCATTTCGTTATTCGGAGGTTGAACTGCGAAATATTTCGTTATTCGAATAACGAACTGCGAAATGGCTCCGGATTTTATATAGAAATCATTGATTCCACTATGACATGGGTCTAGTGTGTCTAAAATATCATTATTACGCATTTAAAACTTATTTTGGCCATTTCGTTATTCGCAGGTTGAACTGCGAAATATTTCGTTATTCGAATAACGAACTGCGAAATGGCTCTGGATTTTATATAGAAATCATTGATTCCACAATGACATTGGTCTAGTATGTCTAAAATATCATCTTTGCGGATTTATAACTGGTTTTGGCTATTTCGTTATTCGGAGGTTGAACTGCGAAATATTTCGTTATTCGAATAACGAACTGCGAAATGGCTCCGGATTTTATATAGAAATCATTGCTTCCACTATGGCATGGGTCTAGTGTGTCTAAAATATCATTATTACGCATTTAAAACTTATTTTAGCCATTTCGTTATTCGCAGGTTGAACTGCGAAATATTTCGTTATTCGAATAACGAACTGCGAAATGGCTTCGGATTTTATATAGAAATCATTGATTCCACTATGACATGGGTCTAGTGTGTCTAAAATATCATTATTACGCATTTAAAACTTATTTTGGCCATTTCGTTATTCGGAGGTTGAACTGCGAAATATTTTGTTATTCGAATAACGAACTGCGAAATGGCTCTGGATTTTATATAGAAATCTTTGATTCCACTATGATTTGGGTCTAGGGTATCTAGAATATCATCATTACGCATTTATAACTGGTTTTGGCCATTTTGTTATTCGCAGGTTGAACTGCGAAATATTTCGTTATTCGAATAACGAACTGCGAAATGGCTCCGGATTTTATATAGAAATCATTGGTTCCACTATGACTTTGGGTCTAGGGTATCTAAAATATCATCTTTGCGCATTTATAGCTGGTTTTGGTCATTTCGTTATTCGGAGGTTGAACTGCGAAATATTTCGTTATTCGAATAACGAACTGCGAAATGGCTCCGGATTTTATATAGAAATCATTGATTCCACTATGACATGGGTCTAGTGTGTCTAAAATATCATTATTACGCATTTAAAACTTATTTTGGCCATTTCGTTATTCGGAGGTTGAACTGCGAAATATTTCGTTATTCGAATAACGAACTGCGAAATGGCTCTGGATTTTATATAGACATCATTGATTCCACTATGACATGGGTCTAGTGTGTCTAAAATATCATTATTACGCATTTAAAACTTATTTTGGCCATTTCGTTATTAGCAGGTTGAACTGCGAAATATTTCGTTATTCGAATAACGAACTGCGAAATGGCTCCGGATTTTATATAGAAATCTTTGATTCCACTGTGATTTGGGTTTATGGTATCTAAAATATCATCATTACATGTACGCATTTATAACTGGTTTTGGCCATTTCGTTATTCGGAGGTTGAACTGCGAAATATTTCATTATTCGAATAACAAACTGCGAAATGGCTCCGGATTTTATATAGAAATCATTGATTCCACTATGACATTGGTCTAGTATGTCTAAAATATCATCTTTGCGCATTTATAGCTGGCTTTGGCCATTTCGTTATTCGGAGGTTGAACTGCAAAATATTTCGTTATTCGAATAACGAACTGCGAAATGACTCCGGATTTTATATAGAAATCATTAATTCAGCTATGACTTGTGTCTAGGGTATCTAAAATATCATCATTACGCATTTAAAACTTATTCTGGCTATTTCGTTATTCGGAGGTTGAACTGCGAAATATTTCGTTATTCGAATAACGAACTGCAAAATGGCTCCCAATTTTATGTAGAAATCATTGATTCCACTATGACTCGGGTCTAGTGTGTCTAAAATATCATTATTACGCATTTAAAACTTATTCTGGCCATCTCGTTATTCGGAGGTTGAACTGCGAAATATTTCGATATTCGAATAACGAACTGCGAAATGGCTCCGGATTTTATATAGAAATCATTAATTCAACTATGACTTTTGTCTAGGGTATCTAAAATATCATCTTTGCGCATTTATAACTGCTTTTGGCCATTTCGTTATTCGGAGGTTGAACTGCGAAATATTTCGTTATTCGAATAACGAACTGCGAAATGGCTCCGGATTTTATATAGAAATTATTGATTCCACTATGACTTGGGTCTAGGGTATCTAATATTTCATCTTTGCGCATTTATAACTGGTTTTGGCCATTTCGTTATTCGGAGGTTGAACTGCGAAATATTTCGTTATTCGAATAACGAACTGCGAAATGGCTCCGGATTTTATATAGAAACCATTGATTCCACTATTGCTTGGGTCTAGGGTATCTAAAATATCATCATTACGCATTTATAACTTATTTTGGCCATTTCGTTATTCGGAGGTTGAACTGCGAAATCTTTCGTTATTCGAATAACAAACTGCGAAATGGCTCCGGATTTTATATAGAAATCATTGATTCCACTATGACTTGATTCTAGGGTATCGAAAATATCATCTTTGCGCATTTATAGCTGGTTTTGGCCATTTCGTTATTCGGAGGCTGAACTGCGAAATATTTCGTTATTCGAATAACGAACTGCGAAATGGCTCCGGATTGTATATAGAAATCCTTGATTCCACGATGACATGGGTCTAGTGTGTCTAAAATATCATTATTACGCATTTAAAACTTATTTTGGCCATTTCGTTATTCGCAGGTTGAACTGCGAAATATTTCGTTATTCGAAAAACGAACAGCGAAATGGCTCTGGATTTTATATAGAAATCATTGATTCAACTATGACATGTGTCTAGTGTGTCTAAAATATCATTATTACGCATTTAAAACTTATTTTAGCCATTTCGTTATTCGCAGGTTGAACTGCGAAATATTTCGTTTTTCGAGTAACGAACAGCGAAATGGCTCCGGATTTTATATATAAATCAAGTATTCCACTATAACTTGGGTCTAGTGTGTCTAAAATATCATCATTACGCATTTATAACTGGTTTTGGCCATTTCGTTATTCGGAGGTTTAACTGCGAAATATTTCGTTATTCGAATAACAAACTGCGAAATGGCTCCGGATTTTATATAGAAATCATTGATTCCACTATGACTTGGGTCTAGGGTATCTAAAATATCATCTTTGCGCATTTATAGCTGGTGTTGGCCATTTCGTTATTCGGAGGCTGAACTGCGAAATATTTCGTTATTCGAATAACGAACTGCGAAATGGCTCCGGATTTTATATAGTAATCATTGAGTCCACTATGACATGGGTCTAGTGTGTCTAAAATATCATTATTACGCATTTAAAACTTATTTTAGCCATTTCGTTATTCGCAGGTTGAACTGCGAAATATTTCGTTTTTCGAATAATGAACTGCGAAATGACTCCGGATTTTATATAGAAATCATTAATTCAACTATGACTTTTGTCTAGGGTATCTAAAATATCATCTTTGCGCATTTATAACTGCTTTTGGCCATTTCGTTATTCGGAGGTTGAACTGCGAAATATTTCGTTATTCGAATAACGAACTGCGAAATGGCTCCGGATTTTATATAGAAATTATTGATTCCACTATGACTTGGGTCTAGGGTATCTAATATTTCATCTTTGCGCATTTATAACTGGTTTTGGCCATTTCGTTATTCGGAGGTTGAACTGCGAAATATTTCGTTATTCGAATAACGAACTGCGAAATGGCTCCGGATTTTATATAGAAACCATTGATTCCACTATTGCTTGGGTCTAGGGTATCTAAAATATCATCATTACGCATTTATAACTTATTTTGGCCATTTCGTTATTCGGAGGTTGAACTGCGAAATCTTTCGTTATTCGAATAACAAACTGCGAAATGGCTCCGGATTTTATATAGAAATTATTGATTCCACTATGACTTGGGTCTAGGGTATCTAAAATATCATCTTTGCGCATTTCTAACTGGTTTTGGCCATTTCGTTATTCGGAGGTTGAACTGCGAAATATTTCGTTATTCGAATAACGAACTGCGAAATGACTCTGGATTTTATATAGAAACCATTGATTCCACTATTGCTTGGGTCTAGGGTATATAAAATATCATCTTTGCGCATATATAGCTGGTTTTGGCCATTTCGTTATTCGGAGGTTGAATTGCGAAATATTTCGTTATTCGAATAACGAAATGCGAAATGGTCCCGTATTTATTATATATAAATCATTGCTTCCACTATGAAGGGGGTCTAGTGTGTTTAAAATATCATCTTTACCCATTTAAAACTTAATTTGGCCATTTCGTTATTCGAAGGTAGAACTGCGAAATATTTCGTTATTCGAATAACGAACTGCGAAATGACTCCGTATTTAATATATAAATCATTGATTCCACTATGACTGGGGCCTACGGTGTCTAAAATATTATCTCTGATAATTTATAATTAATTTGTATCATTTCGTTATTCGAATAACGAACTGCGAAATATTTCGTTATTCGAATAACGAACTGCGAAATATTTCGTTATTCAAATAATGATCTGCAAAATGGCTCTGGAATTAATATATTAATCTTTGATTTCACTATGACTGGGGTGTACAGTGTCTAAAATATCATCATTGAACATTAATAACTTACTTTGACCATTTCGTTATTCAGAGGTAGAACTACGAAATATTTCGTTATTCAAATGGCTCCGGATTGTATATACATGATTTGATTTACATATAAGTTAGATCTACAGTGTCTTGAATATATTCGGATATTGAACTAGGACCTAATTTGTTATTCGAATGAAAACTGCAAAGTGGCCTGACTTTTATATGTACCCGCGATAATCCGGTTCTGCAGTATCTAGAATATATTTACAGTAAAACCCCTCTAATGCGAACACCAAAATGGGGCATAATTCTGTCTGGCAGAGACAGGTGGTAGCTTAATGCAGAACGAAAGTTATGCAGAAAACTCCTATAGGAACTTTCTGCATTACTTTCATCCTGCATTAAGCTACCACCTGCTAATACAGACACCTATGGTTATTATGCTAGTGTTCGCATTAGAGGGATTCTACTGTACTGTTAATTTATAGCTTAATTGACCATTTCGTTATTCGTAAATTGAATTGCAAACTATTTCGTTATTCACATGCGAATAACGAACTGCGAAATATTTCGTTGTTCGTTATTCGAATAACGAACTGCGAAATATTTCGCAGTTCGTTATTCGAATAACGAACTGCGAACTGCGAACTGGCAGCCAACTTAACGCTGCCCATTATACGAGAAAATACATGGAAAAATCAAAACTAGAGTAAAATAAAAAACTCGATACTACAAAATTGTAGTACTGAAGAATTTGTGTCTTTGTAGGCATGTGGCTGCTTAATGCTTTCTGCATGACTTTCATCCTGAATTAAGCTGCTACCTGTATTAAACATCAATAATGGTACCTATGTGCGTGTTCGTAGTGTCGAGTGTTTAATGTAGTTTGTACCATTATTAAAGGCCATTTGGACCCACTTCAGGTATATGACTAGCTAGTAACCCGATATTTTTATGTCTCCAACCTAATGACATATTGTAAAACGTTTACAGTGGTAAGTATGGCAATTTAAAGCTTCTGTCTGTGCTCCGTCGAAATCAGAAGTAAATACAATTTAACAAAAGGTCAGGAGTTTAACAGGTATATTTAATCTACAAAATAACAATTACGAGTATCCTTTATGAGACATGGAATGCTTTTAGCGAGAAACTGAGCCGATTTTTTCTACATTTAACTCAAATCCTGTGATTTCCTGTTACTACCAAGGGAGTGTACTTGAATTTATGTCACAGTGTGATATTTTAGCGTAATAAAAGTCACTGTGGTGCAAGCTGTACGGTCGCGAATGTTTAGACTTTTCCAAGATGGCGGACGAACAGGAGGCTGAAAGGTAAGCATCACATTTTAACACTTTTTAAACAATGTAGATATTTCTTTCCGTCTTTTAGTTGGTGTCATAACACAGAATTATAACGCCCGTCAACAGCGGTTTACCTCCTAATGGTTCATGTCTGTGTGTAAGGCTCAAAATCTTCCGTAAACAATGCAGAAACCGAAAATCAGAAATCGAATCGAGAAGGAGGTCATATTTTGCCTCATTGTAAGCTTACCAAAAACGCTAAGCCTTTTCTAACACTGTGGGTATGTGCATTTGAGCCGGATATTAACGTTGAATTAATTAGTTTGAAGCACAAATCTACATTTTGTCTTTTTGAGAGGGTTGAAAAAAATGTCGAGTGTACGGTTTAGCCCGTAGTGGTAAAAGTGCACTGTACGGTTTAGACCCGATCTATTTTGTACGGTTTAGACACGATTTTCTTACAAAAACTGTACGGTTTAGACACATACAAATACTAACGTTTGAATATGCGTCGTAGGTCTAGATAGTGTAATCCCAACTAATTAGTGTAGATATTCCTTCACACAATGCCTATTTGCGATTTTGACAGTATATATTACAAACAATTAGGATCGAGAACAGAAGCATAGCATATAATCTGGATCTATACTGGTTAACATTTGAAGACAATGTTATACGTAAATTATTTTGAAGTAAATTGATTTTTAAGTTTAACTGATTGGGTATTTGGGTAAAAGTGTTTTACCCGTTTCAGTCCTAATGCAAATACAGAGCGTCTGAAATGAAGTCAAGCACTTTGTACTGTTGCTTTACATTACTTTACATATCTTTTCAGATTATTTGCCTGTTACTAATATTGCGACCGAGTCGTTAATAACCTAGAGAAAAATGTCTCATCCGTATATATGTAAGACCATCAAATTCCTGAAGTAGATTCACATAAGCACATTGGCGTTCATCTCTCACGTGATCTAACATGGCACTGTCATATCGAATATATCGCTACTAAGGCATGGACAAGAATAAATGTCATGCGAAAACTCAAATTCACTTCGGACAGGTATTTCCTTGAAACAATCTACGTATATATCGTGATACCTATTTTAGAATACGATGATACTATATTTGATAACTGTAATGCCAGAGAATCTAACAGTTTTGAAAAAAATCAATATGAAGCTACCTGTATAGTAACTGGGACAACTAAATTGGTTTCTGTTGGTAAATTATTGCATGAAGTTGGATGGAAACGCCTTGAAACCAGACGTAAAACAGACTTATTCTCTTTTATAAAATGGTGTTTCATTTAACTCCAAAATATATCAAGAACTGGTACCTGAAGTGGCTGGAAGTGTTTCTCGATGCAAATTAAGATTAAGAAACGCTGGTAATATTCAACATCTGGCCTGTCGCACAACCCATTTAAGCAACTCTTTCCTCCCCTGCAACAATACAGGAATGGAACAACCTCCCCGAAAATGAAAAACAATCTTCTACTCTAAACGCATTCAAAACGTCTTTGAATATCAATCTACTGTTCCCAAACATTTTATTACGGTGTCAGAAAACAGCAGCTCCCGCACAAGAGGCTTCGTACAAACTGCAGTTCCTTGAACCATGACCTATTCTCAAAGAACATATCTGACACTGCCTTGTGTACATGTGGCATCGTTGAGAACGCATCGCACTTCTTCTTAAGCTGTTGCAAATATACCAACGAAGGAAACCAACGAAGGAAAACAACTTTTTGATGATGTTTCCAGATTCACTACTCCGTCCCTGTCTGTCTTTCTGTTTGGTGATCCTCTTTTAAATTATAATACAAACATCATTATAGACGAAGCTGTACATCGGTTTATCCCAACTTCAAAACGATTCTAATAAACTCGGTAACGCTCACATTCTTTCGAATGCGCTTGTACTGCTCAGAATCCTAGACCTCTCTACATATATACATATTATATTTTATTCTGAAGCATCTTTCTCAAAAACATTTGTATAAACTGATATATCCTGCTTAATTAATTTAATTAGTTTTTCAGTACAATTAATATAGTACAGTAACGGGCAGTCATTTCTGCATAAAACGAGTGCAGTTGTTACGGTGATGGGGGAGAAACACAATAAGCAGTCTTGTTTTCGTTTCCATCCTTTTATTTTCCTTTGTGTTATCATTACAATATTCATGCAAATATTTAAAAATAAAATATGTTTAAACCAATTATATACTGTGCTTCTGATCTCGATCCTAATTGTTTGTGATAGTCTGTCATAATCGCAAACATGCATTGCATGAAGGAAGATCCATAATAAATAGTTGGTATTATACTATCTAGACCTACAGCGCAGATTCAAATGGTAGCATTTGTTTTGTGTCTAAACCGTACAGTTTTTTGAAAGAAAATCGTGGCTAAACCGTACAAAAAGACATCGGGTCTAAACCGTACAGTGCACTTTTACCTCCAATGGCTAAACCGTACACTCGACATTATTTTCAAACGTCTCCATAAGACAAAATGTAGATATGTGCCACAAACTAGGTAACTCAACGTTAATATCGGGCTCAGATGCATATATCCACAGTGTTTGAAAATGTTTAGCGTAGTTGGTAAGCTTACAATGGGGCAAAATATGACCTCCTTCTCGATTCGATTTCTGACTTTCAGTTTCTGCAAAGTTTACCGAAGATTTTGAGCCTTACACACAGACATGAACTATAAGGGGGTACGCCGCTGTTGACAGGCGTTATAATTCTGTGTTATGGCACCAATTAAATGACTGAAAGAAAAATCAACATAGTTTAAACAGTGTGAAAATGTGATGCTTACCTTTCAGCCTCCGTTTTGTCCGCCATCTTAGAAAAGTCTAAACATTTGCGGCCGTACAGCTTGCACCACAGTGAAAGTTCGAAAGGTGAAACGTTTCAATACAGTAAAAACACTCTAATCCGAAGTGTTTATGAAGAAGAATTTAGGTGATAGTTAGATGGCTGCATAATGCACGGTAAAAGTCTTGCAGAAAGCTCCCAGAGGACTGAGAGGAGCTTTCTGCTAGACTTTCACCGTGCATTATGCTACCACCCGAAGACTAACATTTATGCTGATTTGAACTTCCGGTTTAGACGGAGTTAACTGTAATTTAATCCCACGGAAGCTGGTTGTGTATAATATCAAAGCATTGGCACTAGATCGGAAAAAGACTATAGACTATAGGTGTTATATATAGAACTATATCGTGTATTGATATACCTTCTGATCCTTCGAAATCATGAATTTCAGTACTTCTTGTTCTGAAAATTGAATACCGCTTAAGCCGGTGCTAGGGGGCGTGAGCAGTGTTGCACTTTCAATTACTGCTCATGAACAGACTCAATAAAACCGAGTCTGCAATTTTCTCTTTTTGTGTTGCAATTTTTGCTTTCGGGGGATCACCACCCTTCAGAATTTATAATCTTCACAACAGCAGGTGTTAAGTGCTTGTGTGGCGGCCGTAAAACGTCGCCCCGTACTTCATTCGCAGTGTTGTTATACCTTCTGATCCTTCGAGATCATGAATTTCAGTACTTCTTGTTCTGAAAATTGAATACCGCTTAAGCCGGTGCTAGGGGGCGTGAGCAGTGTTGCACTTTCAATTACTGCTCATGAACAGACTCAATAAAACCGAGTCTGCAATTTTCTCTTTTTGTGTTGCAATTTTTGCTTTCGGGGGATCACCACCCTTCAGAATTTATAATAGGTGTTCTAAATAGAACTATACCGTGTGTTAATACAATAGGTGTTCTATGTAGAACCATACCATGTATTAATATAATAGGTGTTATATATAGAACTATACCGTGTATTGATATAATAGGTGTTCTATATAGAACTATACCGTGTGTTAATACAATAGGTGTTCTATGTAGAACCATACCATGTATTAATATAATAGGTATTCTATATAGAACTATACCATGTATTAATATAATAGGTGTTATATATAGAGAGATAACTATACCGTGTATTAATATATCAGGTGTTATATATATATAGAACTATACCGTGTATTAACACATTAGGTGTTATATATATAGAACTATACCGTGTATTAATATAATAGGTGTTATATATAGAACTATACCGTGTATTAATATGATAGGTGTAATTTGTTTCTTTACTTTCTAACATTGCTACAACGTTGCACCTTCCATATTTCATTATAACTACTTTGTCCATGAATATTCAGTAGGTATTCGGAATATATATTCGGAATAAACATAGAACAGGGAAAGGGTTCATATAATAGATGTTATATATAGAACTATACCATGTATTAATATAATAGGTGTTATATATAGAACTATACCATGTATTAATATAATAGGTGTTATAGAACCATATATACCACATATAACCATAGTCCTTTTCGATCTAGTGCTAGTGTTTCAATGCTCATATAGGAGCAAATGCTCTATTTACCACAATGGTTTCAAACTACAAAATTCTACTTTTCTCTAGTAAATGCTCCTTTTGGGTAGATTCATTCAAAGAGGTTGGGTCTAAAAATAGCATATGGAGGAAAGGGTTAAAAAACTGAACTATATTTATATAATTGAACTTCAATATCTCGAACTTACAAGTTACTTCGAGATAACAAAAATTCGAGTCATCCGATTTCTAATATGGACAATTTCTCAAGTTCAAAGCTTGATGAAGATCAAGAGTAATCCTGTAGGAGCTCTCGGCATTATTTAAGACCTTCAATAAGCTGTCGGTTAGTTTTCAAGGTATTATGATGCATTTAAGAACAATTCTGTATTGTAAATATTTTAAGGACCGAACTTTTATTTCGAGTTATCGCGAAGTATTTGACGGTGGCTGGAGTCGGGACTTACTGTTATGTCAGTCTGATGTAAGACATAATCAGATGTTATACTAACATGTAAATTCCTGTCGGCAAAATAGGGGGAAAATAAAGTAATGCATTTTGTAAAGTAAATAAATATTAAATTTGATTGGGTAAAAAATGAAATAGCACCCATTTTCGAGAGGGTGATCAACAGATTTTAACATTTATTTACAGTTTAGATTAGCGCGTTTTAGTCTTACGCTCTCTTCAGATACGTGTTTGAAGCAGGTTATTAAACCTTTCATACTTAGCGCAACGTGACAGCCATTTGCAAATATTTGGTTCCAGGTGAGACTCGGTGACTCGGTAACCCAAGTAACTCGGTGACTCGGTAACCCAAGTAACTCGGTGACTCGGTAACCCAAGTAACTCGGTGACTCTTCATGACCATAGCTGTTTGACACCGAGTCAATATTTTGTTTCTAAAGCTTGAACGAATCGGATCAAAACTGCAGCAGATGCGAGTTTGAGTAGAGATATTTTACAGAGCTACAGTTACACGTGCGTACCCAAATACTAAAATCGTCATTTCTCAACCAAACCCTATACTGTGACCATTCTTTAGAATCGTCTCTAAGAGACGATTCTGAAGAGTGGTTATAGTTAGGGTTTCGTTGAAAAATAAAGAAGTTATTTCTGAAAATTATTTTATTTACGCATCTTATCTGGAGCTCTGATTTTAGCACGTTGATAAAATGGCGACGTGCGTACCCAAATACTAAAATCGTCATTTCTCAACCAAACCCTATACTGTGACCACTCTTTAGAATCGTCTCGTTGAGAAATAAAGAAGTTATTTCTGAAAATTATTTAATTTACGCATCTTATTTGAAGCTCTGACTTTAGCACGATAAAATGGTGAAGAGCGTTGATTTCCATGCTAAGCGAGACCTGTATCTATGCTTATAAAACTTTTAGTTGAGTCCGAGTTCGTTCTCATGTTTTTGATTGGTCAGATTTGAGCCTTAAGCTCATATCTGACCAATCAAAAGCTTGAGAACTCATATCTGACCAATCAAGCTTGAGAACGAACTCAGACTCAACTAAAAAGTTTTATAAGCATGGACCCTAAATAGCATTTGCAAACAGCTTCGATCCACATAGGACGCATAGTAACTCGCTGTAATATCCTAGCTGTCTAACACTGTCTTGTTCAGTAGTATCTCAACCACTTGAAATAATCTGATGTCTGAAACCAGAGTGTGAGCATTTTTTACAACGTGAGAAGTGTGGAACACGTTTTGACCATTTTTCAATCAAATGATAACCTTGCGATTCTACAAGCTCTGTAGCATGACAGCATTTTAGAAGATTTGCCTCATCGACTGTGTGGACGACCGTTTTGTGTTAATGAGTCGTCACACAAAATGTTCTCCCAGGGACCAGTCAGTACACTGTGCACACAATAAATAATAAATACTAAATTATCTTATTGTCAGTTTTAACCCTTTCCTCCATAAATACGCCTTTCTATGCCTCTGTAATCGTCACTTTTTGAAATCATTGTGATAAATAGAGCATTTGCTCCATAGGGGCAAATGCTCTATTTATCACAATGGTTTCAATACTACATGTTGCAAAGTGAGTTTGTTAAAGATGCGCGTGGCCGCTCATACGTTACACAACCAACACACCAAACCGTTTGCTAATGTTAAGTGCTTGTGTGGCGGCCGTAAAAGGTCGCCCCATACTTCATTTTCAGTGTTATTATATTTTCTGGTCCTTCGGGATTATTAATTTATAAAAATTGAATACCGCATGCTACCGGTGCTAGGGGACGTGAGTAGTTTTGCATTTTTAATTAATACTCATGAACAGACTCATTAAAACGGAATCTGCAATTTTCTCTTTTTGCATTGATGCTTTTGCTTTAGAAGAATTATCTATAATTAGATTACCTTTGATAAAAGCACTTGAACATGAGAAATTTTGGCAATGGCAGAAACTGTATAACGAGACCTTATTATTCCATTGTCAAACAGAGCCGGTCATCTGACTGGATCAACCCTGTTTACAAAGGCATAAAAAAAACTCATATTTCGTATCAGACTTTCTTCCATAACTTTTATTTTATAATCAGACTTTCGAAACGTTTAAATCCCAATGAGAAGCCGGCTTACTCGACTCGACATAGATCTAATCTAGATCAAAGCTAGTTGCAAGGGTAATGGCGTATGCTGTACACATTGTAGTAACAAGACTTTAGCAATATTTTTTGACTTGAGCTCACCAACTAGTCTTTAACCCATTCCTCATGGGCTGTTTTAGACCCAACCTCATTGAATAAATCTCCGAAAAGGAGAATTTTCTAAAGATAAGGAACATTTTGGAATTGTGTAGTTTTGAAAACATTGTGATAAAAAGAGCACAATGGTTTCAATAAGTGTTAAAAGGCGTAACGACTTTGTTATTTGCTTCCGAGCAACGCACATGCAACATGAAATGTATTTACCAGTTTTAAGCTATATTACCAAGTTAACTCTTTCAGATATGTCTTTTGAATGAAACAGATTTTTACGTTGTGCAACGTGTCTGCATGACCGCTTTGTTGATGTGACCTCTATGGAAATAATTTGCGAAACAAAAGATGCAGACCCTGATCAAAGGGCTAGTTCGCGAACACTCTTATCTGGGTCTATAATGCTTGTCTAATTTTCCTTTTTAGGATGAAAGACAAAAAGGGTTAAACTTGTTCAATAGTAACCATCTGAATGGCCATCGTTTACAAACAGTGTAGCCTCATAATGGAGGGTCTCTAGAGGAGTCCTCTGTTCATGTCATGCACAATTTGTTTGTCATTAAAACTCCTCTCACAAATTATACCATTGCATACTGAGTGAACTCAGCTTTTAAACAGCGATGGGATATTCCAATCTGAAATTCAGCAATGAAATAATTAAATTAGTACACCATAGATTAGTTTGTATTATATTATATGCTGCCATTATATGAATCACCAACGTATTTTGTACTTTGCATTGAATACTAATACAGTAAGGGATGCCATCCAGATCAGAGCAAACCCCAGCGTGATGAACCGGGACCAGAGGGCGTTCCGACTCAGCAAGGTTTACAATCCTTTGTTCACTGCCACTTCCGGTAGTAACAAAGGAAAGTAACACCCCATCGAATACAGCTCAGTCGCCAGTGAACAAGTGAACAGACCAGTACACGAAAATGTCTGGGTAAATATACCCTTTTTAGCAGTGCATAAGAAATCTCACAATGGAGTAAAGTCTCGCTTAAGAAGTCCGCTCAATGAACGTATAATTCTGGATTTTTAAAATAGGTGATAGATAATGCAGGACAAAAAATATTTAAAACGTTTATGAGAGCTTTCTGCATTACTTATTTGGAGCATTAAGCGACCACCCACCTGCAGTTACACACCCCTGTGTTAATAAAGTATGTGGCTGCATTAGCGAAAAATTATCGCATCATATTTAAACATTGGCATTGCTCCCTTGTGACTGACTTCAAATGGGTTTTTGTAATCAATGAAAACAGCTACCACATATTTTCCCATTACATCGTTTTAATTGATATTTTATAGTAAAAGTTCAGTAAAACCTCTCAATAACGACCATTTTATAAATAAATACGGGGATCTATAAGAGCAGGTGCCTGATTAAACGGAACAAAAGTAGTTCAGAAGCTTGTAATGGAACTCTTTCTGCATTACTTTAGTATTGCATTTAACCATCGCCTGTCGTATAAATACCAGAATTAGACATGTCTAAGAGAAGTATTACTGTACAGTAAAACCCCTCTAATGCGACCACCAAAAAGGGACATAATTCAGTGACAAAGGCAAGTGGTAGCTTAATGCGGGACGAGAGTTATGCAGAAAGCTCCTATAGGAGCTTTCTGCATAACTTTCGTCCTGCATTAAGCAACCACCTGTTTGTGAAGACAGCCATGTTTGTTCATTAAGTGATCGCATTAGAGGGGTTTTACTATATTTTTCTAATAGCATTGTGCTAAGAGTTTATTATCGATGATTATGGTAATGAGTGTGGTCCATATAGGTACATTTTACTTAATGAATATTCATGTACGAACGAATGACATCATGAATATTCATTAACTGACGTTTTTTATAATGACCC
This sequence comes from Azorinus chamasolen, assembly GCA_963576725.1. NCBI lineage: Eukaryota > Metazoa > Mollusca > Bivalvia > Cardiida > Solecurtidae > Azorinus > Azorinus chamasolen. The sequence goes on along the minus strand of OY755243.1, from coordinate 50,833,494 downwards.
TATAACCAAGAGAATGTTATCTTCGTGACAGAAGCTGTGGAATCAGATATGTATCATTTACTGAGCGAACAGAGCAGACACTGATCAGAAATTACAATGTCGGGAAGATGTGGTTACTGTCAGTATGGCTGTATTTGATATTCGTTATACATGTACAGTTCCTGTATTTAATATAAGTAAGTAAGTAAGTAAATATTTTATTATAGTGACATGTGTACATATACAAGAATAACATATTTTCTAGAATATATGCAAGACACCCGGCCCACTTGAACAATAGTCTAAACTGTTTACAAACATAATATATTAATAAAATGACAAAAAACAAACAACACATTTGGATAATGTTCCATTTTATCTAGATTTTACTGAAGTGGGAGAACTCACAAACTTGATGAATTGAATGTATTAAACAAAAAATTATTATGATTTGGCCGATATCATTAATGTTAATTGCACTGTCCATTAAAATGGTTGAAGGATTGGTTCGTGCGGAGGGAAATCAGAGCTACAGATAAAGGTGCGTACTCAAATATTAAAATCGTCATTTCTCCACCAAAAATTATTCTGTGACCACTCGTTAGAATCGCCTCGAAGAGACGATTCTAAGGAGTGGTCACGGTATATGATTTGCTGGAGAGATAAAGGAGTTATTCTTGAAAATGTTAAAGTTTTAAATTTACGCATCTTATCTGAACCTCTGGTAGATGTATATGTAAATACCTGTCAAGTAAATAGTACACTACACTAAAGAGCAAATTTCGGGCAATAAAACAGCTTTGTATATGAAGAAAGTAATTCCGAAAGTTTACAACGGAGCTTTCTGCAATACTTTTGTTCTTCATCAGTCACCTATTACTGGAGTCTATGTCGGTTACGTCCCTGCGTGGTCGATATCTGAAATATTGTACGAGTGGACCGCTTCGGATAACTGAAAACTATACCGTAAAACCCTCTAATGCGACCACCAAAAAAGGGGCATAATTCACAGCGGCAAAGGCAGGTGGTACATGTAGCTTAATGCTACCACCTGCCTTTGCCGATGTGAATTATGCACCTTATTGGTGGTCGCATTAGAGGGCTTTTACTGTATATGATATTATAGTTTCTGCTATGGTCTACAAGTACTATTATTTTTATGTGCAATTATAAAAAATATAATTGATATTCATGATGTCTATTATATTTTACATACATATTCATAGAGTAAAGGGTTAAAATCGACCTTGATACTTATTTGATTGGTTGGTGTTTAGAGATGTTTTACTGTACAGTTTAACTGAGTAACCAAGCAATACCCTGTCCATCATTTTTTTTTGCTTTTTGTCAGCATCGTAAATAATTATTTAGATAACAATATACTGCTCATATTGCAACTCGATATAAATGATTTAATTTAAAAATCATCATGAAACCCCATCGAGGCTTCCTCCTCCACACAAGTATTGACAAAATGAATATTTCATTCACCGCCCATGCTAAAAACTCTAGCTGTCAATGTGTTGATTAAGTTATAACAAAAATCTACTTGATTACATTTTCGAATACTAAGCCTGTGATTCAAAATAGAACATACCAGAATGTGCTACATTTGAGTTCATTCTGAAGCATCTGGTCTGGTTACTATAAAACGTTTTGAGTCTGAGTATGATATTCTCCAAGCATTTTCTCTGTAACATTTTGGCTAAAGCTTAAACAATTGGAGTATAGAATCATACACACGTATCAGATTGTTCATATTTGCATTAAGTCAAATTCTGATTAAACTGGAGTTTTAGCATGATTTCGTACTCAGACTCAATTGTGTGATAAGAACCAGGTATGATTGGTCATGTTTTGCGTTTCACTCAAATTCTGACCAATCAAACACTTGAGAATGAACTGAGACACAAACTCAGAACTTTTATAACCTCTGGGATGTGTCTCCTTATTCAGAGATATTGGTCAGTAATGTCTTTTGAATACTAAAGCTGTAGGTCCTACTAATTGGATTCCAATGATTTTTCGCTAATTTCGTTGCACTGAATAGAAAAGTTAACTTCAAATAACTCGTATTAGAATTATCAAATGTGTATGCCATTCGTTTTATCCTTTCTGTGACTATAATTATATTGAATCATTTAACCCATTACATCATGGGCTATCCTACCTCTATGAATACATCTACCGAAAAGGAACATTAACTAGAGTAAAAGATTGTTTTTAGATTTCTGTAGTGTTGAAACCATTGTGATAAATGGAGCATTTGCTCCTATGGAGCAAATGCTCTATTTATCACAATGGTTTCAGAAAGTGACTTTTAAAAAGGCATCAAAAGGCGTCAATATGAGGGAATCGGTTAAAGTTTAGAGCATAAGGGATATGATCCTTCTTTAAAACCACAACATTTTATTTAAATGCAAGAGAACAATATGCCTCATTGCTCATCTATAAACCATTTCCCTTGACATAAATGCAAATGAATACCAAATGAGTAGTACTTAGGTCCTTTTAGTTTGATTATTCTGTTGTTGGTGTTTTTTTCTTGTATTTCAGTGAGATGCTGTAGTTAATTGATTTTATATATTAAAGGAAGAATCCTTTTCGGTAAAATCTAAACATATAGTTTAACAGAATTATAACCAAACAAAGTATGTAACAAATGTCATTATCATTTGATAATATAGATATGATACTTAGAGTTAAATTCGCTATTCAGTGCAAAGAGATCAACGGTAAACTCATTTTTGAGAGAGTATTCAAGAGAAACCACTGTTCAGTCCCTCATTTCGGGCCCTGATGAGCCGTCGGGGCATTCGACATCACGTCTTCCGTCTTCCATGCGTTCAGTCGTGACACAAGTTTGGAAAAAGCGCTTTGACAATGCATCACAGCCCTACCTTCACTACAACCATCACTTACCAAAATTCGCTTTATTTTAACTCTTTCGCTGCCAACTTTTGTCGTCTACAAACTTTGTCGTCTGCTACAGTTTTCACTTTTTATTTTTCTTCATTTTTGTGTAAAAAAGCGTCTCGTCAGGATACAAACTGTTTACATAGGTAATCACCGGTGCGACATTAGCAGCGAAAGAGTTACGGTAGCATGACCAAAGCTACAAATCAGTAAGGGGACATTACTCTATCACGCATATTGTAAGATGTATGATCCGTCAAAACATTGATTTGCGTTCAAACTTGAACAAATACAGTCGAACGTTGGCATCCATTGCGATGCTCTTATTAACCCTTCCCCTGGTGAATATTCATGTAAGAAATACTGATATGAACATTTATTAGCTGAATTTCTGCAAATTTATGCAATTATGCAATTTCTAAAATGGCATATGTACACAGGCTTCTTTTTGGATCTGGTAGAAACTAGAATCAGATCTATATCATTTCATAAGCGAACAGAATTGACCCTAATCAGACTGACCCTACGCTGTGTGCAAATGCATGTAAAGGTCTGTATACGAGAGAAATGGTTAAATATGCATATGAATTCATTTGGTACAAAACAGTTGTAACTGCAATGCAAAATATTTATATAAAGTGATATACATTTTAAAGCATTTGCGGGTGTTTTGAGTTCGTCTTACTGAAGATTAACGTTTGTTTTAACATACGACGATGGCAACTGGAAGCTAATACAGTAAAACCCCTCTAACGTGACCACTTAATGAGCAAACATGGCTGTATTCACAAGCAGGTGGTTGCTTAATGCAGGGCGAAAGTTATGCAGAAAGCTCCTCTAGGAAATTTCTGCACGACTTTCACTCTGCACCCAGCAGCCACCTGGCTACAGAGACATAAATTCTTCATTACTAAAACTTCGTAGTATCGAGACTTTACTGTAGCAGCGATTATCGTAAATAAGGAGTTGTGATATAATTTTATTGTCTTTAGATTAGGGCAGACCCCTGAAACACAGGTCTTAATTCCATATGTATTAAAACACGTGACAAGTTGTTGTTTTTAGATGACATAGTATATTACCCTCTCTACATACCTATCTAACCCATTCCCTGGTGACCATTATGCATGAAGTTATCAGTTCATGAATATTCATTAACTTAGTTTTTATACATGTACGGTAAAAAGTCAAAAGGGAGATACTGGTTTGGACAACAAATGTAGGATCAGATTTATATAATTCTATTTAACCCTTTAATCTGTGAATATGCATGGGAAACGCACTTATTATGAACGTTAACTAATTATTTTATCGTATGTAAAACAAGTAAATGCAAAAAGCACAAAACCAGAGCTAAGATATCTATAAGCAAACAAAGTAGACGTTGATCTCAAATCCTAAAGGAGCCGTCTAGGCAGAGTCTATTCTGTTTGCTTTTGAAATAATAAAAAAAATGGTTCAGTTTATGCCATGGTGCAAAAACTCACTTATCCAAAATGTTATTATAAAACCATGACGTCATTGTTTCTTACAGGGATATTCATCAGATAAAAAGGTTGAAGCCTAAGACGAATACATGTAGTTCTTTTCAGTGGGCGCTGTAGACAGGTTTGAATGCAGTGTCGATTAAGATCAGTCTTCACTTTTCCTATGCTTCAGCGTGCATAACACATTGCTGTTGGACCTGTCTGACAGTTGGAATTCAGCAAGTGACTGCCACAAACGCGTACTCCGTTCAGTCCCCCCTGGTTTCTGGTACAGTAGAACCTGTCTTAAGCGGTAATCAAAAAGGGGTCTAAGTATTGGTCTGTAAGGCAGTTCGTATCTTAATGCAGGTCAAAAGTAATGCAGACAGCTCCTATAGGAGCTGTCTGCATTACTTTTGTCCTGCATTAAGCAACCACCTGCTTTCCTAAGTTCAATAAATGAATGACCGCTTAGGACAGGCACTATTGTAGATGTCAATCAACTATCAGACTTTGATGATGTTATCTTGATATTGAAATGCCTATATATAGCATCCTTTATATGATGTGCGTCATTTACAATATTTCTATTGAATCAACGATAGAGATAAATGTAGATTTACTGGAAGACATTAAGAAAATCTGCATCCCTTCTCATGCTAAGAGCGATCCGATTGGCATTTGCAAAACAGATTGAGAACAGATGAATCGCCGAGAAACTCGGTATCTCAATAGGGGCCACGCAGTTTGACACTCGGTCAGTAGTTTCTCAAAAACTTGGAATAAATCTAGAATCGGTAAATACTTCAACAGTCCATAGTTTGGGCAGATATAATGGTTTGCAGTGTGGAAATGGTTAAGACATAGTCAATACAAATGTATTATCTAAAGATGTCAGTCCTAATTCAGTTGCCGAGAAAACGAAATGGTCTGCTGGGGTGTGAGTCATGTCTATCAGGAAAGCAGAACGTCATTGGTGATTTCTGGTCAATTCTCTTTGACATCATCAAATCCAATCAATATTTTCATCAGTTTATATCTTCCTAAATCATATAACCCATCGCAACTTATGTGTAATCAACTAACGGTGTTCTTTAACACAGACTAACAGAAACAGAGTATGCTTAGGTCACATGACTCACGTAGAAGCCGTCTAATCAACATATGCTTCCTTTGTTTACAGTATACATGTAAGTAAGCCTTGATTCTACAGTATACATGTAATTAATAGTTGATTCTACAGTATACATGTAATTAAGATCTGATTCTACAGTATACATGTAATTAAGAGTTGATTCTACAGTATACATGTAATTCAGTAAGCCTTGATTCTACAGTATACATGTAATTAAGATCTGATTCTACAGTATACATGTAATTAAGTAAGATCTGATTCTACAGTATACATGTAATTAAGATCTGATTCTACAGTATACATGTAATTAAGAGTTGATTCTACAGTATACATGTAATTAAGAGTTGATTCTACAGTATACATGTAATTAAGATCTGATTCTACAGTATACATGTAATTAAGAGTTGATTCTACAGTTTCTACCATGGCCAAAGATTTCTGTATTCAAATCTATATGCCCTTGTAATTAGTCATAGAATTGATATTCATGATGTCAGTATGTATTACATTAATTTTCACGAGGTAAATATTATACATATAAATGTATATGCATTTGCAAACCGAGTAGACCAAGATCAGATAGCCCTTACAGGAGATGCCTGATCATGGTCTGCTCTGTTTGCGTATGACGTAATATAGATCAGAACCTACATTCTGCAAATCCAAAATGTTCTGCTCCATGTGCAATAAAACCGGAATCTAGTAGAGAAGAATTTAGATACTTTTAGGCAGGTGGCTACTTAATGCAGGATGAAAGTCTTTCACCCTGCATTAAGCTGACACCTCTCTCCAGGACCGATAGTTATACTTAATTGAACGTCCGCTATAGAGGGGTTCTACTGTACACTAGCGCTCACACCTTTATTGTGGTATTTTCCCTTTTTATTCATATACAATTATAAACGTTCAGCTTACTGTATTCAAAGGGATAGTAATTTTTTTAACAATCCGAAGCTTACACAAATCGGGGAGAACAGAATTTTCAGCAACATATCGATCTTTGAGCATACATCATTTTTACAGCAGGATACACATAAATTTCGGCGATATACAGAAACTATTTTTCAACCAAAGACGTCGATGCCTCATAGCCTATTATTGTAAGTTGGTTGGATTGGACTTACTAAAGGGGACCTTTACGATTGTTTTCAAGACATAATTTGCTCTGCTATTTATAAACAGACGTGCCTTGAACATATTATCTTTAGAAGATGCTGACTATGGTTTAAATTGTCCATGTTATGTATGACCGTACAACGTACAGTAAAGCCTCAATTATTCGAACACTAAAATACGTATCTATCGCTATCGCTCTTTAAGACAGGTGGCAGTTTAACCCATTACCTCATAGGCTATTTTAGACCTATGCGCTTTGAATAAATCTACCGAAAGGGAGCATTAACTAGAGAAAAGGAAAATTTTAGACTTTTGTAGTTTGAAACCATTGTGATAAATAGAGCATTTGCTCCTATAGGAGCAAATGCTCTATTTATCACAATAATTTCACAAAGTGACTTTTACAGAGTCGTCAATATGAGGGAATGGGATTTTCATCCTGCATTAAGCAGCTACCTGTCTAAAAGGGTCTGAATTCTTCTATATTAAACCTTTATAAGTTGTCGAGGTTTTTTTGGGAATTCTCTGGTCGAATGTTTAATCTTAGCTTACCATAATTATTCATGTAACTCGTTCATTCGTATTTCTCCTAAAAGAGATTAACACATGTAGACTCAGATACATGAATGAGTTTTCGAGTCAGGGTCAGCTCTGTTACCTTAACATTGTTTTCCTATGGTCACATTGGCAAAATAATTAGTGCTGAACCATCTCTCAAAATGAAACAAGAGGATAATGATGGCCCTGCATCGCTCACCTTGTGAATAGGCAAACTTATATATTGTGTATATGTACCAACAGTATTTAGGACGCTGTATTTCACTGAAAACACAGACTGCATGTTTTGTAAAAGAGGATTTTCATAATTGTTCAGTTACGTTGAACTACTTCTGCAGCAGCTTAAGACGTTTTATATATCTGTGAGTGAAGAGCACATAAAGACTATTGTGTCAATTACTGTGGAGTTTAATTAAATTTCAGTCACTTGGTTAGGAGAAGATAATGATTCTTAAATATTTTTTGCACCCATGACCTACTTATGCAACGCTCTAGAGATTTTTAGTTAACTTTGATGGAAGCCTCCTATTAAGTTTGATAAAATCCCACTCAACAGTTTTACTTAAACCATACATTGAACCCCTGTCGCATACCTATGCAGCGGATTGAAATCATATATATATAATTATAATATATATATATAACATACGCCTGATATTTGGTCTAAATAACTCATATTTTTGTCGTCTGCAAACATTGTCGCGTGCTTCATTTTTAGCTCGTCTGTTTCGAAGAAATCACAAGCTATTGTCGTAACCCCGGCGTCCGCGTGCGGTGCTCTTGTTTCTCTTTTACTTTTCCTTTATTTTTCAAAAGTCATAGTCACAGTATTAACCCTTTTCCTGTTGCATATTCATGAAAGAAATAATGATACCATGAACATTAACCCTTTCGCTGCCAAACTCTGTCGTCTGCTACAAAATTTCATTCTTTTGATTTTCTTCATTTTTGTTTCAAAAACATAGTAACAGTAACAAACAGTTTGGACCCTGATGAGACGCCGAGTTACTCGGCGTCTCATCTGGATCCAAACTGTTTGCAGAGGTAATCACAGATCCGGCATTGGCAGCGAAAGGGTTAATTAGTTGACGTTTATAATAGCATATGAACACATGACATTTTGGCTCAGATAGAATCTCTATAATCATATTTATATTGTACCATAGGCAAGCAGAGCAGCCCCTGGTAAGACGGTTCCTATACATGTAGGAGCTATCTGAGCTGGGTCTACTCTGGTTGCAAAGGCGTGAAAAGGCAATTATAACCATTCTTTATTATATCGAGGTCTGCTCTGTTTGCTAATGAAATGTGACAGATCGGTTTCTTTACTTTCTACAATGGTTACAGTGTTCCGCTTTCCATATGTCATTATAATCATTTTGTCCATGAATATTAAATAGGTAATGAACCTTGGAATATATCTAGAACAGGGAAATGGTTAAAAGACGTCGCTATGACGGAAAGTCATATTTGTTTGATGGACCTCAAAACTTACTTATTACGGTCGCCTGTTCGATTACCACGCGTGAGCTCAATTACCTATAGGTGTCTCACACAAGCCTTGTAGACACGTAAAATGAAAAAAATACGAGAAATGAAAAAATATTTCAAATCCCGTTAAGAAAGGGGACATCATAATGAGAAATGAAATATTTTTTTCAAATCACGTTAAAAAATTCGGCAACGTAACAAAATTTGAAAAATATTTTAAATTCCGTGGACCCTGTGCCTATCGTATATTGTGTTTATTTAACATAAATTGAATAAAAAAAGTTAATATAATATAAATAAGTAGCAGCATATAGATTAAATGCAATAATAACAGAAACTACATTATATTTATTATTATTAATACAATATAGTTTATATTAGTAATAATGAACTAAAACCGACTTATAGTTCAGACACTTCTATGACTCGATGCGCATGCGATTTGCACTATTACAATAAACTAGATATAGACTGCCTAGCTGTATATGAAGCCGGGATTCAACATATTTACTTCTGTAACATGGTGAAAAAGTTGTGACTCGACTGGGACTCGAACCCAGGGCCTTTGGCTTTGGCTTACCATGCAAACACTCTACCGACTGCACTATCAAGCCACACAGTCTAAGCCTATCAACTGTTTCACCACATTCTCTACCTGGCGACACTTCTTTCGTAGTTTCCGGATGTAGTCCGTCCGTGCTTTAAACGACATCTCCTCCAAATTCATAGGGCAGAATGTAACCAAACTGTACATAAATGATATTAGTATCATGTTTTGACAAAACTGCTTAATTAATTTGTTGAACATTGGTTGTCATGGAAACCAAAATAAATCTCTAAACATATTTTGTTCTGAAACCAGTGGCCAGAACTAACGATATTTGAAAGGAATAGTCTTCTAGTGACCTTCTGCCTAATTTGCTTTATATAATTCATGTTGATATATCAAAACATATGACCGTGAGAGGACTGGGCTAGATTTTCTGATTTAACTATTATTTAACTATTAATTAAAATGTTTTAGATGATTGGCAAAAGTCATTAGATAACAAACAACAGGTTGGTGTCTTTGTTCTTGATTTCGAAAAAGCGTTCGACACAGTTCCGCATGAATTACTTAAATCTAAATTGTATAAGTATGGAGTTTCCCCAACAAGTTTTAAAATGGATTGACGCTTTTCTCAACAACCGTAGGCAAACAGTAGTGGTGAACGGTACGAAATCGGATGATGCACAAGTCAAGTCAGGTGTCCCACAAGGAACAGTTTTGGGACCCATATTATTTCTCATACATATAAATGATATAGCTGAATGCGTAAAATCCGAAATCAGACTGTTTGCTGATGACTGTGTATGTTACAGAGAAATTCAAACCAGTAATGATTGTGTTCTCTTGCAAAATGATATTAATAACCTAGGACAATGGGCTAAGAACTGGGGAATGAGATTTCAACCGGTAAAATGTAATATGATGAGATTAAGTAGGAAGAAAAACATAATTTTGTCAGACTATACTCTGGACGGAATAACACTTGAATTCCTAGAATCTATAAAGTATTTAGGGGTTAATATATAACAAATTCACTGGATTGGAATAAACAAATCCAAGAAGTCTGTAACAAAGCATACAGAACTTTAGGTCTTCTTAGAAGAAATTTATCTTTTTGTCCACAAGATGTTAAACTGGCAGCATACAAATCACTTATCAGGCCGGTAGTAGAATATGCCAGTACGGCTTGGGATCCACATCAATCAGGTTTACAGGATAAATTAGAACAAGTATAGAGGAAGTCAGTAAGATTTATCACTTCAAATTATGTGTATGAACCAGGAATTATGACCAATCTCCTAAATGAACTTGAACTAGAACCACTAATGGAAAGGAGAAAGAAGAATAATCTTGTTTTTCAAAGGCTTACATGAACAGGCAAAAAATTCCAAATGAAAATCTACCATCCCCAAAACGTATAACTAAAAACATGCATAAATATCATTACAATCATATTTACGCCCGAACAAATAGTTATAAATTTAGTTTTTTTTCCTAGAACAGTGAGAGATTGGGATAACTTAGACAAAGGTCTCATGGAAAGCATTTCCATCGACTTCAAAAAAGATTCCACAATATATTTTGTTAATGAAATCAAAAAAACAAATATGTAAAATCTTATGACGCATGCGAGGTGTACACGTGTCGAAAGACGTAACACTGTATAAGATCAAGATCAAGAACTCTCCAAAACTGGAGTTCCAGTTTGAATGGAATTTGGTAGGAACAGTCGCTTGGCAACCTTTAATCAACATTGCTAAAACCATGTCGATACCTAAAAATACAGGTATCCAGGGTTGGGGCTAAATTGCCTTTTATGAGTATAGAGGAAAATATCTCCTTCTCCAAAATCGATGGTCTAATCTGAATAGCATTTGGTAGAAATAGTCCTCTGGTGGACAACTTTCATAATTACTAAAATTAAGTTAATATGCAAGAAAATTGGCCATCAGGGACAGGGCTAAATTTCCATATGTGTCTATATTGAAAATGTTTAAAACGATCTCCAATTGAAAGGGTATTTGGTAGAAATAATCCGTTTAAAGCTCGGACAGACTGGCTGACGAATGGACGGGCGGACAGTAATAACAAACACTCAACTGAGTATACTCAGGTGTGCTAAAAACGGAAACTTCAAAAGAAGGAAATAGCTTAAATCCGGTGTCTAAAACCGATTCATCGACAGCTAGGCAGTCTATATCTAGTTTCTCGTGCATAAACACAATATACATGTACGATAGGCACAGGGTCCACGGAATTTGAAGAAATTTTCAAATTACGTTAAGCTGCCAAAAACTTTTAACGTGATTTGAAAACATATTTCTCGTTGCGATGTCCCCTTTCTTAACGGGATTTGAAATATTTTTTCATTTCTCGATTTTTTTAATTTTACCAGACTCTGTTTAGTATCACCGTGTCTACACTGCTCTGTTTGCTCATGGAATTTGGAACGAGGAAAGGGTCAAAATGAGTACTGTCGAACCAAATCCCCATCAAAATATTAATATAGAAAGACATAAGTCCAGACCGAATTTGGAGCGAAAAACATTAAAACTAGTCCTATCTAGCAATTACATGATTTTGAAATGACAGGCTCAGTGGAGCCATTACTTGAGCTTCTTCGTGAAACTGCGGTCGAGTAAAACATGACTCTGCTATTTGAAATTTTCAGTATTTCTGAGACGCAGAGTAGCTTGGCACCTTATCAGGATCCAAACTGTTTGTCACTCTGACATTTGTTTTTGAAAAGATATGGAAGAAAAGTGCATTTTTAGAATTGCAGCAGACGACAATACTTGCAGAAGTTAACTGCTCAGAGTGCAGAAGGTATTTGGAGTACATTACACTGGGCAGCAAATTACCTTCAAATGACCTGCAAGATGTTAACAACACATCAAACAGAGTTCTCGGTCATTAGTGGGTACAATGAAAAATAATGCAGCTGTTTTGTTCTGGGGTGTCAATCTAAAAAGTAGTCACGCAGTAAATCATTGTCATCTTGAATTTCTGTATAAGAGTGGGCTGTTGTTGGCAGCCCAACCAGTGTTGAGTAAGCACATTTTATTTCGGTAATGAACCCTTTATACCATTTTTTTCATGTAATAAATAATGGCATCACGAATATCAATTAGATTAATGTTTATATAAAGGTACATTAATATTACACAGGAATATTTGGTCATGGTAGAAACTGTACAATCATGTAGATCTAGATATTATGATTATTTCATAAGCAAACAGACCAGGCCCTGATAAATAGGCACTTACAGGATGTGATGGTATATGAAACGCTGCCCATTGCAGAAACTGCTACATTTTTATTATACATGTATATTATTCTATTTGGCAAACAGAGTAGACCCTGATCAGACAGGTCCTATAAGAGCTGCCTGATCTGGGTCTACATTGTTTGCAAATGCATGAAAAAGCGTTAATATGAAGGAAAGGAATAAACAGTCATTAACCCTTTACCTCATAAACATTCATGTCAGAAATATTGACACATCACAGATATTTTTAGCTAAATTTTTATAATGGTATAGGACTACAGGAATGTTTGGCCATGGCAGAAAGTGTACGTAGAATCAGATGTATAGATCTATATATATATATATTTTATTCCATGAGCAAACAGAGCAGATCCTGATCAGTTGAATCCTCCAGGAATCATCTGATGTGGGTGTTTTCTGTTTGCAGTGGCATCAGGTAAAGGGCTTAACCAATTAACCCATTACCTCATAGGCTATTTTTAGATACAACCGCTATGAATAAATCTACCGAAAAGGAGCACTAACTAGAGAAAAGGAAAATTTTAGAACTTTGTAGTTTGAAACCATTGTGATAAATAGAGCAGTTTCTCCTATAGGAGCAAATGCTCTATTTTTCACAATGGTTTCACAAATTGACGTTTACAGAGTCGTCAAAAGTCGTCTATATCAGGGAATGGGTTAAGAGCTATTTACCCATTCTCTCATAGGCTATTGTTAGACCCTACCTCTTTGAATAAATCTACTGAAAAGAAGCATTTGCTAGAACAAAGGAACAATTTAGAAAAATGTAGTTTTGAAACCATTGTGATAAATCAGTTTGCTCCGATACAGCAACATTTTAATGCAATGTTAACCCTTTCCCTCATATAAACGTGTTTTCACGCATCTGCAAACAGAGTAGACCCAGATCAGACAGCTCCTAGAGGAGCTGTCTGATCAGGGTCTACTCTGTTTGCTAACAGAATTTGATAGATCTGTTTCTTTGCTTTCTAAAATGTCTACAATGTTCCACCTTGCATATTTCTTTATAACTATTTTGTTAATGAATATTCATTAGGTTTTGAAATTTGAAATAAACATAGAACAGGGAAAGGGTTAATAACGATGGTTTCAAAAAGTGAGTTTTACAGAGGCATCAAAAGGCATAAATATGACTGAGTGGCTTAAGAGTTGTCACTATGGTTTTATTGTGGTCTGTCTTCTGCTGCAGCAGTCTACTGCTGTAGCATAAAATGTAGAGCTCCTATAAGATGTCTATGCAATATTGATCTGGATCTGTACTGTTTGCAAACACCCAATTGCTATTTCCAATTCAATACAAAGACAACAGAAAATTCTGTGTTTGACCATACCCTTTACCTGTATTCAAGTGAATGTATATTCATTAATATTAATTAGATTATTTTTTAATAGCTTATGCATGCAGGACATGTTGGCTCAGGCAGAAACTGTATAATAAAAAAATGCTTATTATACCATAAGCTAACAGAGCAGACCTTGATCAGACGACACCTATATGAGCCATCTGATCTGGGTTTACTCTGTTTAAAAAGGCATGAAAAGGCATTTATATTAAGAAAAAAGTTAAACATTTGGCTAGAGGACTTACACAAATAATTCAAACCTAGATAAAAACTTCCTCTGAAGGAGCAGTTTGACCAAGGTCTAAACTATTTACTATATCACTCATTTCATTTATTAAACCCATTCCCCTCATTTTAACACCTTTTGCTGCCACTGTAAAAGTCACTTTTTGAAACCATTGTGATAAATAGAGCATTTACAGATGCTCTATTTATCACAATGGTTTCAAAACTACACAAATTTAAAATTTTCATTTTGTCTAGTAAATGCTCCTTTTCAGTAGATTTATTCAAAGAGGTAGGGTCTAAAAACAGCCTATGAGGTAATGGTAATGCAGAACTGACTTACTCAGCTTTATAAACGAGTAGAGAGGTTAGGGTAGGTGGCTGAATAATGGGGGTAAATAGGGTAGGTAATCTTTATTCAATTGATTTCAATCCAAACAAACGTCTTCAGTAAACCTTACAACTACAGTAGAAACATCTTAAGAAGCCATAAATAAAGGTCTAATTATGGGTCTGTAAGGCAGGTGTTAGCTTAAGTCAGGATGAAAGTAATGCAGAAAGCTCCTATAGGAGCTTTCTGCATACCTTTTGTCCTGCATTAAGCAACCACCTGCTTTTTAAGACTCCTATGTTCAATAAATGAATGGCTGCTTAACCCTTAGTCTCATATAGGAGCTATTGATGAAAATGTTTCAATTTATGCATCTTAATCCGGTTCTCTGTCAATAACTTCTTAATGTTTCGCCTCAGTCTGTGTCACAAACTCATCGACAACACGGGACACCTTCTTTTTCCGACCTCCCTTCAGGACCTCAAGGTCCCATAGTGCTCCTTTTGTTCCTACAATTAACTTCACATAATCATTCTGAAAAAGATAAAAAAAGAAACATGTTTGATCATGCTCCAATATCCATAACAAGGGGTGAACTTAACCCTTTCCTCCACATGCTATTTTTAGACCCAACCTCTTTGAATGAATCTACCCAAAAGGAGCATTTACTAGAGAAAAGTAAAATTTTAGAATTTTGTAGTTTGAAACCATTGTGATAAATAGAGCATTTGCTCCTATAGGAGCAAATGCTCTATTTACCACAATGGTTTCAAGAAGTGGTTATTACAGAGGCGTAGAAAGGCGTATTTATGGAGGAAATTTTAAGGGTTAATACTGCAAGCTATCTAAAACAGGCACTTGTAAATTTGCAAACAGCGTAGACTCATATTAGTTGCTATGTTAGAGGTAACATTCAAAATACATGCTATTTGTCACTAGTCAAAAATATTATTATATACCCTAATTACCTCAAGTAAGTCAGACAGACTGACTTAGGCAAATAGTGCAGGCCCAGATCAAACTGGAGCAGGAGCAGTTTGATCAGAGTCTACACTATTTGTTACTGTGTCAGTCTAATTCAGTTATCAAAATGGTGCCAAATTGAATTTACAGCTTTATAGACGAGTGGATAGTAGAGATTGTGTGTCCAAATACTTCAGGTAAATAGGGTAGCATTAAAATCAATACAGACATAACGTTAAGATGTACGTAAAGAAGAGAAATTTTGTCCTAATCGTTTTTACCAGAATTATGGGACTTTGAAGTTTTCTTCATTATATAACATACAGTGATAAAATCTAGTGTGTCCAACTCATCATACACCAATGGGAGGAATTACTTCTAACTTTCACAGATTCCTCCCACTGGTATATGAGGCATTGGACACTATATGTTATACAGTGATGAAAATTTCAAAGTCCCATGACTCTGGTAAAAAACAAGTTGGAGCAAAACTTCCCTTCTTTACATATATCTTCACATCAAGGTTATTCTTCTGTGAAAGTTTGAAGTACAGTAAAACCCCTCTAAACTGGACATTTAATTTAGTATAAATATCGGTCTTGGAGACAGGTGGCAGCTTAATGCAGAATGAAAGTCATGCAGAAAGCTCCTCTTGGAGCTTTCTGCATGACTTTCATCCTGCATTAAGCTGCCACCTGCATAAAAGTATCTCAATTCTTCTCTACTAGAATTCCGCTTTAGAGGGGTTTTATTGTACCGGTAAATCCTCCAACTGGTGTATATGGGAGTTGGACACATAAAATTTTCTTCACTATATGTAATGCAGTCCCAATGTTACAGTAAAACCCCTCTAAACCAGATGTCCAGTCTAGTGGAGATAAGTGACAGCTTAACGCAGGCTGAAAGTCATGCAGAAAGCTCCTAGAGGACTTTCACCCTGCACTAAGAGGTCACCTGCCTAATAGTTTCTAAAGCCGGTTTGGTGGAGTTTTACTGTATATAGTCCTAAAGCTCTAGAAGGAATGATCAGACCAAATTCCCTACTTTACATACAGTAAAACCTCTCTATAACGGCCACTAAATTACATTAAGTATTTTGTGTTGAAAGCAGGTGGCAGCTTAAAGCAAGGTGAAAGTAAAACAGAACGCTCCTATAGGAGCGTTCTGTTTTACTTTCACCTTGCTTTAAGCAGCCACCTGCCCTAAATACCAACTAATTAACATAATTTAGTGGCCGTTATAGAGAGGTTTTACTGTATGTCTTTACATCATTGTTGTGCATATGTGAAAGTTTGAAGTAAATCCTCCCAATGGTGTATGAGGAGTTGAACACAAAAGATTTGTGGGATGTGCGTATGGACGTTCTTACGGATTGAGTGTATGTGGCTATTCTTTTGTTCAAAATAGCCACATAAAATGAAAATTATCCACATAAAACGTATGAGAGCAAAAGGTATTTTGCTCTCAGTAACATTAACAGGAATTGTTTGCGTGGATAGACATATGTATGTCCTTACAGATGGATGGACAAGATCAAGGCAATATGCCTCCTAACATTTGGAGGGCAGAAAAATCAGACAAACTGAAATTTAGTCATACATTTGGTAGTGCTTTATATTCTCCATATCCATCCTTTCGTGTGATAATCTTCTCCTCCCAGTTGATGCCAATCACCTTTCGACTGCTAACTTTTGCATATGTGGAGAAAACATTTAAAGCAATGCCTTTGGCATTAAGCTCATGAAGCAGTTGTTGGGGCTTATCAGCACTGCCTGAACTCTGAGAAAACAGAAAAGGTCAAATTAGGTTAACCCTTAACTCCATGAATATTCATGTAAGAAATTTAACCCTTCTCTTGCTGAAATTAAAAATACAGTCATGTCTCCTTCTTTACCCATGCCCTGTTGTATAATTACATATATCTTCAGTGTGTACAAGTATTTCGCTGTGCAATCACTGCTGTGTGGAGTGCACTGGTTGCACAATCAACTTGTAAAAGTGCAGACCCTGATGAGACAGCTCCTGCAGGAGCTGTCTCATCTGAGTCTTCACTATTTACAGGTAGGTATATTGACGTGAATAGCAAGCGAAGGGCTAATAATGATAATCATATGAATTATATGACCACAGGAATATTGGGTCATGACTGTAACTGTAGAATCAGATCTATATTATTCCATCAGCAAATAGAGCCATCTGATTTGGGTCTACTCTATTTGAAAATACTTATTTATGGAGTAAATGGTTAACCAGTAAAATGTTGACAATATGTGAATAAAGTTGAACTTAACTTGAACTTCAGAAAACTCGAAGTAAAAGTTTGTTTTTTCCGTTAAAGAATTGTTCCGAAATGTATCACTACACATATCTAGGAACACATGTGACAGCTTAAAGCAGGTTGATAGTATTGACCTACAGGAGCTTTCAGCATTACTTTAGACCTGCATTAACCGGTGAACTTGAGAAATTGTCTAGAAATCAGACGACTCAAATCTGTGTTATCACTAAGTAATTTGCAACTGTTTACAAAATTCTAAGGAAGTTTATAATAAAAGGGAAATCTCTAGGTCCTTTAAACTTTGCCTGATGAATATTCATGGTAGACTCACCTCTTCATGAATATTAATTGTCTAATTTTCTTATTTGTTTATACATGATATAAATAATAAAAAGAATGCATTGCTGTGACCAATAGTATTGTATTAGATCTCAGATGTTCAATATAAGCAAACACAGCAGACCCTGATCAGACAGTTCCTAGCTGATCTTGGTATAGTAAAACCTCTCTATAATGGCCACTAAATTTTGTTAAATAATTGGTATTTAGGACAGGTGGCTGCTTAAAGCAAGATGAAAGCTAGTACTTTCACCTTGCTTTAAGTAGCCACCTGCCTTTAACACAAAATACTTGATGTAATTTAGTAGAGAGGTTTTACTGTATGCTTTTTTTTACAAAGGTATCTCTATCAGGTAAAAGGCTATATAAGCTTGGGTTTGGCCATGGGCTTCAACAAAAACTAGTGTACATAACACCTTCTTTTTCATAAAACTCTTTACTTTATTAAAATTCGTGCCCATTATGAATATGATTAATTTAATTCTCATTTTAAGATATGAATTAAAGAAATATAGTTTCATGGCAGACAGTAGTACATCAGATCTGTAACATGCAAACTCCTACAGGTTGTTGTCTGATCTCAGTCTACTCTGGTAGGATAATCAAGTTGAGGGTTACTTTCTTGCAAACTAAGTATGTGTACATGTTATTATAAAAATTTAAAGCAGATAAGTTTTGCAGACTAAAAAAGTTACTTAGTGCTAAAATGAATAACCCTTTTATGCAAGAATTGATCTTTTCATGATATTTATAAACTTATTCTTGTAAAAACAATTATGTAAAAAATTATTAAAGAATTGTTGGCTTAGACTGAAACTGTAGGATCAGATCTATATATGCTGCAGTATTTAACCCTTTCCCTATTCTGTATTTATTAAAAGAATGGCCTCTACATCATTCTTAATCATTTCCCTGTTCTGTATTTAGGCCAAATTTCAATACCTACTGAATATTCATTAACAAAATAGTTATAAAGAAATATGGAAGGTGGCACATTGTAGCCATTTTAGGAAGTAAAGACACAGATCTTTCAAATTCTATTAGCAAACAGAGTAGACCCTGATCAGACGTCTGATCTGGGTCTACTCTGTTTGCAAATGCATGAAAACACGTTTATATGAGGGAAAGGGTTAATAGCAAAGAGAGCAGGCCCTGTTCAGACAGCTCCTACAGAATCTGAACTTAGTCTACTCTGTTTGCAAAGGCATTCATGAGAGAAGAAGGGTTAATCAGGGAAGTTCATAGAAAACACTGTACCTGGTTCTTTGTCATGAGAAGTATGATCATTTTGTTTGATGTTGGATTAAATGGAAAGGACACTGCTTTCTGTATGGCCAGGAAACCATCCTCCACCTTGCCTTTACCGCTACCTGTCATGCTGCTGACCAATGTCCAGTCAATGTCATCAACATCAGCAAAATAGCTGTGTATAGAAAATGGCAAACTTACTTTTAGGATATACATGTACCCTGATACAGGACTGTTTAACAATTTCATCCATGAATACTCATGCACAAATTAATGATGTCATGAATATTAATTAGATTAGTTGTTATAATAGCACATTGACACAGGAATATTTGGCAATGGAAGAAACTGTAGAATCATATCTATATTGCATGTATATCATAAGCAAACAGAGCAGAGCCTGATCAGACGGCTCCTATAGGAGCTGTCTGGTCTGGGTCTGCTCTGTTTGCAAAGGCATAGAAAAGTGTATTTATGGTGTAAAGGGTTAACAATTCACACTATATATAGACTCTAATAGACTCTACAGTTTCTGCCATAGTCAAATAATCTGAAAAAATCATGATGAGATACAAAATCTCTCTATTTAAATTAAAGTACAGAAAAAGAAAATAAAGAGTAACTGTATTTTAACCCTTAACACTTTTTTATGCCTATGTAAACTTCCTATGTAATCCATCTTATCAGGGTCTGCTCTGTTTGTTAATGAATAATCATAGATCTAATTTTAGAGGTACCGCTATAGCAAAAGAAATTGCCTGATAATGATGCCATGAATGATTATAAAAAATCAGTTAATTAATATTCATACATAAATTATTTCTTACATGAATATTCATGGAGTAATGGGTAAAAAAGATAAAATATTTGTGAACTGCTGTTTAACTCTACATGCTAATGGTGAATTCATATTAAGATTTACAAACATTTTGGCTCCAGATATGTCATTTGGGTAATGAAGCATTTGATCAGGATCCTGACTGTATGACACTCCGATCATAGATTTTGAATTTAAAAAAAAAAATGAACAGAGAAAATCCACTTTAGGAATTGAAACAGCCAACAAAATATTGCAGATGATAATTACCTAGATAAGGAAAGTGAATAGCAGTGAATGGAAGAAGACATTATAGATAGCTGTCTGAGGTAGAGAATGGAAGAGAATTAACCCATTCCCTGTTCTACATTTGTTCCAAAATTCAATACCTACTGAATATTCATAAACAAAATAGTTAAAATGAAATATGGAAGGTGGAAACATGGTTACCATTTTAGAAACTAAAGAAAGAGATCTATCAAACTCCATTAGCAAACAGAGTAGACCCTGATCAGACAGCTCTTATAGGAGCCATCTGATCTTGGTCTACTTTGTTTGCAAATGCATGAAAAGGCATTTATATGAAGGAAAGGGTTAACAAGGGTTAACCCTTTACTCCATACAGATGCATTTTTGCACATTTGCCAACAGGGTAGACTCAGATCAGGCAACTCCTGTAAGAGCCGTCTGCCCAGGGTCTGCTCTTTTCGCTTATAAAGTAACATAGATCTCTACAGCTTCTGCCATGGTAAAAATTCCCTTGTTCATGACGCCATTATAAAAATCAGCTGATCAATATTCATACTACAGTAAACCCTCTTTATAACGACCACTAAATTGTGTTAATTAATTATGGTATTTAGGACAGGTGGCTGCTTAAAGCAAGGTGAAAGTAAAACAGAATGCTTCTGTTTTACTTTCACATTGCTTTAAGCTGCCACCTGCCTTTAACACAAACTACTTTATTTAATTTAGTGGCCGTTATAGAGAGGTTTTACTGTACCATTACTTCTCATTTGAGTATTCCTGGAACCCTTTACTCCATAAATATGCATTTCTATGCCTTTGCAAACAGAGTAGACCCAGATCGGATGGCTCCTATGGCAGCTGTCTGATCAAGGTCTGTTCTCTTTGCTTATCAATAAATATGATTCAACAGTTTCTGCTATGGCCAAAAATTCCTTTGTTCATGTGTCATTGTAAAATTTAAATTTAACCCATTCCTGCATATAGACGCCTTTTGACGCCTCTGTAAAATTCACTTTGTGAAACCATTGTGATAAATAGAGCATTTGCTCCATAGGAGCAAATGCTCTATTTATCACAATGGTTTCAACACTACACAATTCTAAAAATTTCCTTTTTAGTAGCAAATGCTAATTTTCGGTAGATTTGTTTAAAGAGGTTGGATCTAAAAATAGCCTATACAGGAATGGGTTAAATAATCAATACTCATGATGTCATTAATTCTAACATGAATATTCATGTCATAAAGGGTTAAGTTTTTACCTCTGTTTAGAGTCTCCTTGCCATATGACATTGACAGCAGCCTTGTCTCCTTGCCCTGCAAACCCAACAATCCCAATCCTTACTGTCTCAAACTGGTCCCAGGCTTGACGGTCAGCTGTCAGCAGTTCTTGCATGTATTCCCATGGATTTTTACCAACATTCAGCATGGAGTCATGGTCAGACACAGCAATCACAAGATCCAGGGAAACTTTACTAGACACTATTAGCCCAGCTGGCTTGGAAGTGTCACAGACATCTGTAAATACAGTATTAATCATAGCTGGACTTGTCTTAATAGGTATTTTGAGAAAAATTGATTTTCAGTAGTAGGGTAGACCCTCATCATAAGGGTACAACATTTATTAAAAGAACAATTGTCAACAAATATTTAACCCTTTCAATGCTGAATTTTCAAAGTGGAATACATGTAGTACATCACTGTTTAAGGTTCCACAATAGGCAAGAATCACATTTTTTGTTTTTATTTATTTTTCATTTTTGTATTAATAAATAGCCACTAATCTCTTCTATCCATTGCATTAATGAAATACCACTAAATATATCTCAAAAAGTCATGTGAACTCCTTTTACTTTATTGCCATCAAGCTTTTCTCTGACTTAAAAAGTCAACCATTTACGAGGGCGAGCTTATCGGGGCGCCTAGAGGGTAACTGATAATTAAGGCATGTGCGTGATAAAACAATAGGCGACTATTTAGCTATTTCCCTCTCGGTAGCCTCAAACTATGTAGGTCACATGACTAGATAAGCTTCCTATTGAGTGATTTATGGGAAAATGGCAATAAAATCAACTTTTTTTAATTAATCGGGTGGAAGTAGTCAATGTTGCACCTGATCCAAATTTAACCCTTTCCCTTATACAAATGCTCTTCACGCCTTTGCAAACAGAGTAGAACCAGATCAGACGGATCCTGTATCTGATCAGGGTCTTTTCTGTTTGCTTATTGAATAATATAGATTGGATTCTTCAATTTTTATCCATGGTAAAAAAAATGCCTTGTTCAGATTGCTGTTAAAAATGAAACAAGTAAATATTGGCACAGTCATTATTTCTTGCATTATATTAAACGGAAAGGGTTAACTCTTAATAAATAAATACACTCTTAAACCTTTCCTCCATAGGCTATTTTTAGACCCAACCTCTTTGAATGAATTTACCCAAAAGGAGCATTTACTAGAGAAAAGGAATTTTTTAGAATTTTGTAGTTCCTACAGGACCAAATGCTCTACTTATCACAATGTTTTCAAGAACTGGTTATTACAGAGGCATTGAAAGGCGTATTTATGGAAGAAAGGGTTAAATAAATAAATATACTCTTAAAACAATAGATACACTTTTTTCTATGCCTATGAAAACATATAGGAGCCATCTGATCAGGGTCTGCTCTGTTTGCTGATGACATAATATAGATATGATTCCACAGAATCTGCCATTGCCAAAACTTTCTATGTTCATAAGCCATTAGAAGTATGCAGTTAATCTGTATTCATGGTATCATATTTATCTCTTACATGAATATTCATGGAGGAAAGGACTTTTTTTATACCATGGATTTATTAACCCTTTCCTCCATAGGCTATTTTTAGACCCAACCTCTTTGAATAAATCTACCGAAAAGGACCATTTACTAGAGAAAAGGAAAATTTTAGAATTGTGTAGTTTTGAAACCATAGCGATAAATAGAGCATTTGCTCCATGATAATGTTATTTATCACAATGGTTTCATTAAGTGAATTTTTCAGAGGTGTAGAAAGGCGTATTTATGGAGGAAAGGGTTAACTATAATTCATTGATAGTATGATATATCAAATGACCAACACTGCTAGTCTAAATGGTACCTCCACGGTTATGCGAACAGTGAAGACCCATTTCATAGATGTGAAATCTGATCAGGGTCTACATGGTTTGATGTGTAAACAAGATATCAACCAAGCTGACATACAGTAAAGCCAATGATCACACAACATAGCTCTAGATTGTATAAAACTAGAAAATTGTGTCTGTAAGACGCAGCGATGCCCGGTTGTGGTGCTTGCCTAGCTGCAGTGAAATTTCTAAGTCATTTGAACTTGACCTTGGGCTTGCGGGCAGCATGGACTGGATTCACAATGAAAGTATGGATGGTGTTCAATGTACATGTATATATGCAATTCCATGCCAATAGCTATAGTGGTTAGTGAGATATAAGACAATGAAAAACTGTGACAACCAACTGCACATAAATGTGACAACCAACTGCGCGTAAAATTTCCAAGTCATTTTACCTTGACCTTGGGCTTGCGGGCAGCATGGATGGGGTGCCAAATGATAGCACAGATGGTGATTAATGTGTATGTGAAGTTTCATGTGTATAAGTGTAGAAATTACTGACATATATCACATGAAAAAACTGTGACAACCAACTGCACGTAAAAGCGTGACACACGGACAGACAGACTGATGGACAGACATGTGCAAAACATAATGCCCCCTGACTATCGTCAACGGGAGTATAAAAAAAGAAGTAATAGCTCTAGATTATAAACATTGAAACAAACTATGTGGTCAAAACTCAAGATTTTTCATCTGTTTATGGCTCTTAATTGATACCCATGGCAAATTGTAGAGAATTGGTTCCGAAACATATAAGTAAACAAAGCAGACCCTAGAGGAGCTGTGTGATCTGGATCTACTCTGTTTGGTAACTGCATAATAACATGGGGTTAACTAGAAATCACTTTTCATGTCTTTGCAAATAGAGTTAGCCCTGATCACAAAACCCCTGTAGAAGCTGTTTGATCAAGGTCTACTCTGTTTTCTTAGATCATTATTTTTATTGTAGATCTGATCCTACAGTTTTTGTCTAACTCTTTCCTCCATAAATACGCCTTTCTACGCCTCTGTAAAAGTCACCTGTTGAAAACATTGCGATAAATAGACCATTTGCT
Organism: Azorinus chamasolen; assembly: GCA_963576725.1. Classification (NCBI taxonomy): domain Eukaryota; kingdom Metazoa; phylum Mollusca; class Bivalvia; order Cardiida; family Solecurtidae; genus Azorinus; species Azorinus chamasolen. The sequence continues at coordinate 50,808,992 of OY755243.1, read as the reverse complement.
CCTATATGCTCTATTTATCACAATGGTTTCAAACTACAAAATTCTAAAAAAAATATATTTTCTCTAGTTAATGTTCCTTTTCAGTAGATTTATTTAAAGTGGTTGGATCTAAACATAGCCTATGAGGGAATGGGTTAAGTCAAACCATCATTAGTAAAATATTCATTAGTACAATGGTTAATTAGCATGACTCACCTGGTATTGGTACAGGTGTACTAACTAAACCAGATTGCTCACAAAGACTAGTGAAGGCTCGATAAACGTAGCACTTATCCTCATCGACACTGTCACAGCGATGGCTCTCACTAGTACAAACATCCTGTAAGTAACACAACATAATTATTTTATGTCATGATTTTGTTATTACTTATGGTTATAAAATTTCTGAGTCTGAGTCTGAGGTCATTCTCAAGTATCTGATTGGCCAGATTCTGAGCAAGCTCAGAATCTGGCCAATCAGATGCTTGATAATCAGATGCTCGATAATGTTCTCAGACTCAAGCAAAAAGTTTTATAACCTCGGGGCCAGGATCTGCTCTGATTGCTTATGTAACTTTATAGACCTGATTATGCAGTTTCCACAACAATGTTAAAAAAAAACTTTTCCAAGTTCCATTTTCTTGATTTTTCTGTGCATGAATATTCATGAGGTGACAAAATTTTGAATAAATATAAAACAGGGAACGAGTTAACCCTTTCCTGCATATAACGCCTTTTCACACATTTGCAAACAGAGTAGACCCAGATCAGATGGCTACTGTAGTCTGTTCTGTTTGCTTACAAAATGATATGAATATGACTACAGTTTCTGCCAAAAACTATACAGACATCTGATCAGGGTTCTTCTCTGTTTGCTAATTGAATTTGATAGTACTTTTTCTTTACTTTCTAAAATGGCTACAATGCTCCACCTTCAATATTTCATTATAAGTAGATATTGAAATAAACATCAACCAGGGAAAGAGTTAAGCAAGCACGTGCTCTTAGAGACCCCCATGTTTATTCCTTATATTATGGTAGCTATAATCATGATCTACTAACTGGCAATCGTCAAAGACTTTTAAAAGAAGGAAAGCATTGAGACACATCACAATGAAAACAGCATTCAGACATATGGAAACAGACCCCAGTGTTATAAAACTTCTGATTTTGAGTAAAATTTCATTCTCAAGTATCTGACCAATCAGCTACTTGAGAATGATCTCAGACTCAAGTAGAAATTTTGATATCCTTGGGTCAGAGTTGACCATGATCAGTTGTCAAATGAGGCGCTCTATGAGAAAAAGAGTCTTACTGTATTGCAAACAGTGTAGACATAGATCAGACATAGCATCTATGATGGGTAGAGAACAAATGACTACAGAGTCTGAGGGGTCAAAAACAGTGCAGACCCTGACCAGACGCTTTCTCTCCCACACAGCAGCTGGTCTGTGTCTAGTCTGATTGCATTGCAAAAAATAAAAGAGAATGGCTCAATTGAAAAAAAGTCTTTAAATCAGGTTCTTCACAGTTAAACATTTACTTTCATCTCACCTTAAACATACTTAATTCAAAGGCATTTCCACACTTGTAAATAGTATTATAGGATCTGTAGAACTGTTGAGTGCAAGATCTCTCGAAATTCCTATTGCAAATTGTCTTCTCTGGTACATCTGGAATCTTGGTAAAGCACTTTTCTGGTCCTGATACTATGTATTGAGACAAGAATGAAGACAAGTCACCAGCCACATGACCATTCAGCAGTCGCCAGTCTGTAAACTTTTCTCTATCATTTGTACCCAGTAAACCTGCAACATAGAGCTTATATTTTGCACACTAAGTACATACTTGATACACAGAGGAGGTGGGGTGGCATGTTGACCCTTAAAACAGAGTGAGACAGTATCTGTACAAGAAAGAACAAGATGTGTTTGTGAAACACTATTCCCCCAATATGACCTTCGACTTTGATGTATGACCTTGACCTTAATAAGTCACCCCTCAAAGATGTTTGTCTCCATAAATTGCACATGCATACCAAGTTTGAAAGATGTATGTTGAATGACGACAGAATTATCCCCAACAGGAGCTGTCTGATCTGGGTCTACTCTGTTTGCAAAGGCGTAGAAAGGCATATTTATGATGTAAAGGGTTGAACTTCAATATGGTACTAAATGAGATATTCTGCTTTAAATGCTGATGGATATTTGGTGTCCGAAAACTTAGTAATCTGGATACTCCCAAAATACTTCATTTGCAGCAATATACAGTAGAACTTGTCTTAACCCTTTCCTCCATAGGTTATTTTCATATCCAACCACTTTGAATAAATCTACCAAAAAGGAGCATTAACTAGAGAAAAGTAAAATTTTAGAATTTTGTAGTTTGAAACCATTGTGATAAATAGAGCTCTATTTATCGCAATGGTTTCATAAAGTGACTTTTACAGAGGTGTAGAAAGGTGTATTTATGGAGTAAAGGGTTTGGCGACCATTAAAAAGAGGTCTAAGTATGGGCCTGTAAGGCAAGTGGTAGCTTAATGCAAGTCCTATAGGAGCTTTAACATTTAACATTACTTTAACCCTGCATTAAGCAACCACCTGCTTTTTAAGATTCCTGTGTCCAATCAATGTAAGGTCGCTTAAGACAGATTCTACTATACTAAATTTAGCCTCTTACCTATAGTTGTGTTGTGAGTGTTTCCCTTGATTGATACCAGGCATACATCTGCATCCATATTATAGCAAATCACTGAGACTCCAAATTTTGTTTCTATGGTTACCCGATCATCAAGCCTTTTCACCATCACACTCAAAAAGTCTATTTCTAACTCTTCACTGTTTATAGAGAAACAAAAGAGCCATTACTGCCCTGTACCACTCACCTGAGATGAAAGGTCATGTGATCTATTGTATATATAAGAATAGCTGTCCAATTGTTTTGAAAAATATAGCAACAAAGTACTTACTTGGCAGCAATAGTTTTTTTTATTGAATTACATAATTTTAGTACAGTTGGCAACAGGTCATCTAAGGAATATTCCTACAAAATTACAGTACAATCTCGATTATTGGAACACTAAAACAAGTCCATGTATCATTATTGGTCTTTAACCCTTTCCTCCATAAATACGCCTTTCTATGCCTCTGTAATAACCACTTCTTAAAACCGTTGTGATAAATAGAGCATTTGCTCCTACAGGAGCAAATGCTCTATTTATCACAATGGTTTCAAACTACAAAATTCTAAATTTTTTACTTTTCTCTAGTAAATGCTCCTTTTGGGTAGATTCATTAAAAGAGGTTGGATCTAAAAGTAGCCTATGGAGGAAAGGGTTAAGACAGGTGGCAGCTTACTGCAGGATGACTTTCAATCTGCATTAAGCAGCCACCTGCCTAAAAAGGCATAAATTCTTCCTTACTAAAATTTTGAAGTATTGAGATTTTACAGTATTCCCATAAACTGAAATTTAAGTCTCATCTGTATTTATAACACACATTTTTTTACACCTTTACAGACAGAGCAGAACAAGATCACACAGTTTCTGTAGGAGGTGTTTGATAAATGTCAGCTCTGTTTGCTAATTAAATGATATACTGTATTATAATTAAATGGCCCCGGGAGGGTAACATATTTTAAAGTAGCTTCTTGCATTTTGGACAGAGACGGTTTCTTAATGTAAACTGAAAGCTCCTAAGGGAGCTTTCTGATATGTAGAAAACTCCTACGGTATAATTATTTATAAACCAGTTACTTTAGAGACATTCTGTAGGAGTCGTTCGATCAGGCTCTGCACTGTTTGACTATGAAAATAATGTAGATCTTATTGTAGTTTCTGCCATGGACAAATATTCCCGTGTGTGTACATCATTCTAAAAATTAAGCTAATGAATATTCATACATACATGTACATTATTTCTTACATGAATGTCAATTGAGTAAACCTTTCCTTCATATAAATGTGTTTTCACTAATTTGCAAACAGAGTAGACCCAGATCAGACGGCTCATATAGGATCAAGGTCAAGGTCTGCATTGTTTGCCCATAGAATATGATAGATCTGTTTCATACATGTAGCTACATGTCCTTTGCAAACAGTGTAGACCCAGATGAGAGGGCTCCTACAGGAGCCCTCTCATCAGGGTATGCACTGTTTGTCATATTAAACGTTTCTTTAGAAAAATCCCTAAATATTCACTGTGAGCTTGCCCTATTTGAATTTTGGATTAGTCCATTTGAAAAATCAGTGTTGTAAGGGTTAATGGCAATAGAATTGTAATCTATCCGATACTTACCTAGCTAGTTTGGAATCATCAATGTAGATACTGTCTTCATAACTGATGGTGACAGTGACTGTGTCAGTCAGTAAGGTCAAACCCATGGGAGACATGACAAGGGCATACTTTTGATTCATGAGGTCAGCAGCAAGTAGGTAGACACAACTCTCAGCATATGCAGCTGTAGTGAAACAAAAACTGAGAATTAATGCATTTCAATATATACAGTAGAACCTGTCTCAAGACTTTGCCGAGGCCTTCCTTGAATTTCTGATCCCAAGGGTGAGATATTTCTATCTTTCATGAATTAACGAATCATGGAATTTTTTCTCCCACCAAATACAGATTTACGACAAGATCTAGATAGCCTCGTAATGACCCTCCATTTCAGTGTAAATTTGCAGCTCATTTTCTGGCCGCTTTAAGTGTTAAAACATCCCAATATCCAACAAACTCAGCATTTTAAAGTACACACATGTACATACAAAGCTTATGTACCTAAAAACCAAAGTATGTCATCCAGTGGAATTCTGTTAACTCAAAACAGAATGCTAAAATTACCGAGCGTCCATCAACTTATGGATACAATTTAACCTTCGAACTTGAGTAATTGGGTTGCTGTATTTATTGAGCAGAAAAATGTTAACAAGATGTGTTTGTAGAACACTATGCCCCCGGCCAATTTTACCTTTGACCCTGAATGATGACCTTAACATTTCACTCCTAAAAATGTGCAGCTTCATGTGATACACATGCATGCCAAATATCAAGTCTCTATCTCTACTGGTTCAAAAGTTATGGCCAATGTTAAAGTCGGTGGTTTGACCTATATATTTGACCTCTGACCTTGAAGTATGACCTTGACCTTAACATGTCACCCCTCAAAATAAAAACAGCCCAAATTATTTTCATAATTATTCTTGAATCAACAAATAAATGGCTCAAATTATTGAGACAACACACAACTTCATTTATTTTCGGCATTTTTTTCTGCCTGAAACTACACAGCATATTAAGCATATTCTGACATCATTGCTGACGTCATTGTTATAGTCATGTGATGTGGAAGATACATGTATCTTCTATGTCATGTGACAGCATTCTTACATGACCCATATGCCGAAAATCGCAGAGTATTCCGAATTGAGTGTGGGAAATAAGGACATCATGGATATTAATTAGATCAATTATTACAATAGCACATATAGACAGATTGTTTTGGCAATGGCAGAAACTGTAAAATCATATCTATATTATATCATAAGCAAACAGAGCAGACCCTGATCAGATGGCTCCTGTAGGAGCCATCTGATCTAGGTCTACTCTGTTTGCAAAGGCGTATAAAGGTGTATATATGGAGTAAACGGTTAAAGAACTTGTTCACCAAAATCTATATTTAGCTACTGCGACCTACTTATGCAACAGATGAGTATCATTTATAAAATTTTGATAGAAGGTTACCTGAAAATCATTCTTGTGAAATTTGGTGTAAATTCATTCAACGCTTTAAGAGGAGATCTTGTTTAACCCTTAACTCGATAAATATGCCTTTTAACACGTTTGCAAACAGAGTAGACCCAGATCAGGGTCTACTCTATTTATGACTCTACAGTTTCTTCTATGATAAAAATTTCTTATGCCTATATGCCATTTTAAAATTCAACTTATTAATATTCATGATGTCATTATTTTCAGACAAATATTTGTGGGTAAAGGTTTAAAGAAATTGTCAGTCAAATCTAGTTTTAACATACATATGAAACAGACTGGAACAATTTATAAATATTTGACAGACGGTTACCTACAGATTATTCCTCTGGCATTTGAAATCCACTCAATGGTTTAAGAGGAGATGCCATTTAACCCATTACCTCATAGGCTATTTTTAGATACAACCAGTTTGAATAAATCTACCGAAAAGGAGCATTACCTAGAGAAAAGGAAAATTTTAGAAATTTGTAACTTGAAACCATTGTGATAAATAGAGCATTTGCCTATAGGAGCAAATGCTCTATTTATCACAATGGTTTCACAAAGTGACTTTTACAGAGTCATCAATATGAGGGAATGGGTTAAACCTCTACTCCACAAAAATTCAGGTAAGAAATAATAATATCATGATTATGAAATAGACTATATTTTTACAATCGCACATGAACACAGGGAATTTTTGCCATAGCAGATACTATAGAATCAGGGTCCATCCTTATAAAACTTTTAGTTGAGTCTGAGTTCGTTCTCAAGTTTTTGATTGGTCAGATTTGAGCCAAAGGCTCAAATCTGACCAATCAAAAGCTTGAGAACGAAAATCTGACCAATCAAAAGCTTGCGAACGAACTCAGACTCAACTAAGAAGTTTTATAAGCAAGCATGGACCCAGATCTATATAATCCATGAGCAAACATAACATATCCTGATCAGATGGTTCTGACAAGAGCTGTCTTATCTGGGTCTACTCTGTTTGCAAATGTGTAGAAATGCTTATTTATGGAGTAAAGGGCTAAAGAATTTTTTCTTTACAATCTTACAATCTATCTTTGACTCCAGTGACCTATTTATGCAATGGACTGAAATTATTGGTATAACTTTGTTATAGGGGTCACCTAAAGATTATTCCAGTGAAATTTGATGGAAATTCATTCAGTTGTTTATGAGATGTCATTTAACCCTTTACTCCTTTATACGCTTTTCTACACATTTGCAAACAGAGTAGACCTTATATCAGACAGCTTCTATAGGGAAAAAGAGCATTAAATAGAGAAATGGAAAATTTTAGATATGTGTAGTTCTAAAACCAATGTGATAAATACAGCATTTGCTCCTATGGAAAAAATGCTCTATTTATCACAATGGTTTCAAAAAGTGATTTTACAGAGGCATTAAAAGGCATCTATATGAGGGAATGTGTTAATTAAAATGGGATATGACAATAAGATGAGTGATAGTAAATATAAATGTCTTACCTGGTATTTTGTAGAATTTCTTATCAAAAGTCATCAAATTTATTGGTCTTGACTGATGATGACGTCCAAACACAACAGCCAGATGTTCAGACTTTGGTGTTTGTATCTGGCTTCTGTCATAATAGTAGTAGTAGTAGTAGTGTCGATGGTAGTCAAATATTTCCCTGAGAAGGTGGAGTACATGTTTGATAGCCTCTGTGTTCTCAGGAAAATCCTATAAGGAACAAATAAGTCAGTAACTTCTGCACACGATAACCCTTTCCTCTATAAATATGCCTTTCTACACCTCTGTAAAAGTCACTTTATGAAACCATTGTGATAAATAGAGCATTTGCTCTTATAGGAGCAAATGCTCTATATATCACAATGGTTTCAAACTACAAAATTCTAAAATTTTCCTTTTCTCTAGTTAATGCTCCTTTTCGGTAGATTTATTCAAAGTGGTTGGATCTAAAAATAGCCTGCCTATGAGGGAAAGGGTTAAATGGCATCTCCTCTTAAACCATTGAGTGGATTTCAAATGCCTATAGGAGCAAATGCTCTATTTATTACAATGGTTTCATAAGGTGACTTTTACAAAGGCGTAGAAAGGCGTATTTATGGAGGAAAGGGTTAAACCAATTGCTTTTACAGACTCCTATATAACCCTTTTCCTCATATAAACAATTTCCAAACACAGTAGACCCACATCAGACGACTCCTATGGGAGCTGTCTGATCAGGGTCTGCTCAATTTGCTGTTGACATGATAAAGATCTGATTCTACAGTTTTTGTAAAAGCAAAACAATCCCTTGAAAAGTTAACATTATAGAAATTCTGCTAATGATTATTCATGATGTTCTTATTTCTTACATGAATACTGATCTGGTAAAGGGTTAAACAAGAGCACAGCAAGCGGGTGCCAATGCTCGTCTGTCGTCATTGTCAAGATGAACATGCATACCAAAAATGAAGGTTGTAAATGAAAAATTGAAGAAGTTATGGTCAATGTTAAGATTTTCCGACGACAACAACGACAGCGTGGACGCCGGAGTTACGACAATAGCTCGTGATTTCTTTGAGACAGACAAGCTAATAAATGTGGTCACATTACTTTGCTGTACATCAGACAGTCTCTTACCCCATAATCCTTCTGAATACATGGGTTGGTCCAGCCAATAACAATTTCTCGCTTTTGCAATATTTCTGTCATTGCTTGAGATTGGATCATCTGTGATCCAATGGCCAGGTAAGTGTAGCTAAGTCCTGTTAGGGCGTAATAGTCTAACGTCTGCAATAAGTATATCGCATTGATGGGCTCTGAAACAACAAATATACACAACTGAGTTGAAGAGTTTGTAGTTACTTTGTACAATAAGACCTGTCAAAACTCTTTACTGTATAGAGAAGCCCTCTGATGTCACTGCACAAAGAGTAGACTCATGTAGGAGTCGTCTGATCAGGGTCTGCTCTGTTTGCATATGAACTAATATTGAGTTGATTCTACAGTTTCTACCATTGTCAAAAAATCTCCTGTTCATGATGATATTATAGAAATTCAGTTCAAATTTCAATATTCGTAGTGTCATTATTTCTTAAATGCATATTCATGATGTAACTGGTTATGCGACAATTAAAAAGAAATATAATTCTGGTTCCATGCTTATAATGATTTGAGCCTTGGCTCAGATCTGACCAATCAAAAGCTTGAGAACAAACTGAGACTCAACTAAAAAGCTTTATAAGCATGGACCCAGAGCTTGTATAGTAGGTGTTAGCTAAATAGAGAATGAAATGCACCTGGCATCTCTTCCGGATCACAACTATTTGAAAATCTTGAAACCACTACTAGCAGGAATCAAGTTAAATTTAACCCTTTCCCTCATATAAACATCTTTTCTTGACTTTGCAAATAGAGTAGACCCAGCTCAGATGGTTCCTGTAGAAGCCATTTGATCAGGGTCTGTTCTCTTAGCTTATGGACTTATATAGATCTGATCCTTCAGTTTTTGGTAATGCATAAATGTCCCTTAATAATCTTACATTATTAATGAATATTCATGAAGTTACAGATTCACGCATCAACAGGGAAAGGGTCAATAAAGCATGCTCATTATTCAGTGATAGAGAAACCTTTTAATGCCTTTGCAAACAGAGAAGACCCATATCCTGCAGGGCCCATCTGATCAGGGTCTGCTTAATGTTAACCCTTTACTCCATGAATATTCACATAAGAAATAATGACGCCATGACTATTAATTAGATTAATTGTTACAATAGCACATGGACACAGGAATGTTTGGCCATCTAGAATCATACCTGTATATTATCGTAAGCAAACAGAGCAGACCCTGATCAAATGGCTCCCAGAGGAGCCATTTGATCTGGGTCTACTCTGTTTGCAAGAAAAGCATATTTATGGAATCAAGGGTTAATGGAATTCACAGTGTTTGTGATGTCTAAACATTCTGTGTTCATATACAATGATAAGGTCTAACCCTTACCTTCATATAAATGCCTTTGGACACATTTGCAAAGAGATCAGACCCAGATCAGATGGTTCCTGAAGGAGCCGTCTGATCAGGGTCCGCTCTCTTTGCCTAAGAAATTATAATAGATTTTACACAATAGTTTCTACAAATACCAAAACATCCTGTGTTCATGTATATGCTATTATAAATACAATGTATTCAGCTAATAAATATATTATTAGTAAATATTATTTCTTATATGACTATTTAACAATTAAAGGATTATTGAAGCTAAAAAAAATTCATGATTTAATTATTTCTTTCATGAATATTCATGAGGTAACAGGTAAAACAATTAACCCTTTCCCTGTTATTCTCCTATAGGAGCTGTCTGATCTTGGTCCACTCTGTTTGCAAAGGCGTGAAAAGGCATTTGTATGATGGAAAGTGTTAAGTGTACGTGTGTACACAGTTTACAACATAGCAATTACCTTTGTTACTCTCTGACATTATTTCAAGTAATTTTCTAAATCGTGGTGGTACTTTAGGGCCAGGGGTGTCCAATATGGCCTGTCTCTCCTTCAGACTGACAAAGTTTGCCATAGCATGGCTAACATCTGTGCTTATGATTACAAGTCTTGGAAACACATACTTTTTCATTAACTGTCTGGGTGTCTGTGGAAAATAAAATAAACATTAATCCTTTACTCCATAAATACGCCTTTCTACACCTTTGCAAACAGAGTAGACCCAGATCAGATGGCTCCTATAGGAGCTGTCTGATCAGGGTCTGCTAGTTTTGCTTATGAGATAATGTAGGTATAATTCTATCAGGATAAAAAATCCCATGTTCATAGTGTCATTATAAAAAATCAGTTAATATTCATGACGTCTTTATTTCTTTCATAACTATTCATGGAGTATAGGATTAAAATTAGATGCATCATATGGGAATAACATGATCGTGCAAATAATGCAGACACTCATGATGATTTGCGATGGGCAGGTAACTCATCAGGATCCAAACTGCTTCTCACTCAGGCAGACTGCAATTTTGAAGAGAAACAAAGAAAAAAATATTATCAGAAATATAACAAACATTACTTTAATAGTGTGCATTGAGTCAAGGTCTACACTGGTTGTAATTGACAATATTCAGTCACATTATATTTACAGTAGCAGTACTATTTGACTTGTATTGTGCTAGGAAAGTTTACCATTTAAAACTTCATGAATATTCATGAAAGAAATGATGACATCATGAATATCAATAAGGTTAATTTTTAAAATCACACATTAACACTTGAATTGTTTTGCCAAAGTAGAAACTAGAATTAGATCTATATCATTCTAGAAGCAAACACAGTTGTCTGATCTGGGTCTACTCTGTTTGCAAAGGTATAGAGTAAAGGGTTAAACTAGTATCACCATGAATTGACTTTTGTCTGCAAAAATTGTTGTCTGCTACAATTATCAAAGTACATTTTTTTATTCCTTAAAAAAACAACAAAGCTTGTGTGTCACACAGTTTGACACTGTTTTTCTCAGATCTCATCTTGATCAAAACCCTTTAAATGCAGGAAACTAGTGTACTGGCATTTCCAAACAATGTAGACCCAGAAACAAAAAAGGTATGAGAATAAAAAACAGGTGGTTACTTAACCCTTTCCTTCATATAAACACCTTTTCACACATTTGCGAACAGAGTAGACCTAGAATAGACAGCTCCTACAGGAGCCGTCTGATCTGGGTCTGCTCTATTTGCTAATGGAATTCGATAGTTTCTTTACTTTCTAAAATAGCCACAGTGTTCCACCTTCCATATTTTATTGCAACTATTTGTCAATGAATATTCAGTAGGTATTGTAATTTGAAATAAACATAGAACAGGGAAAGGATTTATGCAGGCAAAAGCAACGCAGGAAATTCATTTGGGAGCTTTATGCATTGCTATCATCTTGTATCAAGCTACTACCTACCTTTACCCATTCCCTCATACGCTATTTTTAGATCCAACCTCTTTGAATAAATCTACCGAAAAAGAGCATTATCTAGAGAAAAGGAAAATTTTAGAATTTTATAATTGTGATAATTGTGATAAACAGAGCATTTGCTCCTATAGGAGCAAATGCTCTATTTATCACAATGGTTTCAACAAGTGACTTTTACAGAGGTGTCAAAATGTGTCAATATGGGGGAATGGGTTAATCCTTTATATCACAGAGGTTTTTTGATGCCCTTGAAAACACAGTAGACCAGATCAGAAAGCTACTGTAGGTGCTCTGTGATCAGGGCCTGCTTTATTTGCTTATGCAATTACATAGAACTGGTTCTAACGTTTCTGTCAAGTCCAAAAGATTCCTTGTTAAAGTACTGTTACCAAAATTCAGTCAACAAATATTCATAACTTTTTGCATAATTATTCATGAGGTAAACTCTTAACCCTTTCCTCCATGAATATTCATGTAAGAAATAATGATATCCTGAATATTAATTAGATTAATTTGTTATAACGCTTGGACACATGGATTGTTGGCCATTGCAGAAACTGTAGAATCTCATCTATATCATATCATACCATACAGGAGCTGTCTGATCTGGGTCTACGCTGCAAAGGCATAGAAAGGCATGTTTATGGAGTAAAGGGTTAACCTTTTCCCTCATACGAATCCTTTTTCATGCTTTTACAAACAGAAGAGCACTCTGACCAGGGTCTGCTCTGTTTGCTTGTGAAATGATAATAGATCTGATGCAAATTTCTACCAATACCAAACCATCCTGTGTGAATATGCCATTACAAAATTAACCCTTTACTCCATGAATATTCATATAAGAAATGGTGCTATCAGCCTATCATGAATATTAACCCTTTCCCTGTTCTATATTTAGCCCAAATTTCAATACCTACTGAATATTTATTAACGAAATAGTTATAAAGAAATATGGAAGGTGGAACATTGTAGACGTTTTAGAAAGCAAAGAAACAGATTTTTCACATTTTATTAGCAAACAGAGCAGACCCTGATCAGACGGCTCCTCTAGGAGCCGTCTGATCTGGGTCTACTCTGTTTGCAAATGCGTGAAAATGCGTTTCTATGAGGGAAAGGGTTAAATACATGTAGATTAATTATTACAAAAGCACATGGACACAAGAAATGGCAGAAACTGTAGAATCGTATGTAAACAGAGCAGACTCTGATCAGATGGCTCCTACAGGAGGTGTCTGATCTGGTTCTACTGTTTGTTAGTAACAGGTTAACCTTCTACTCCATCAATACACCTTTCTATGCCTTAGCAAACAGAGTAGACCCATACCAAACAGCTCCTGCAGAGCCTGCTCTGTTTGTTTATAATATAATATAGATATGACTCTACAGTTTCTGCCATGGTTATCAATTCCTGTGTCTATGCACTACATCTATTATAACAATTAATCTAATTAATATTGTTGGTATCATTATTTCTTACATGAATATTCATGGAGTAAAGGGTTAAAGACAAACAATTACGATCTTCTGAGTGTTCAGTGAAGAGACATTTAACCCTTCTCTTGCTGATTTTTAAAACACATTTCTCCTTCTTTACCCATGCCCTGTTGTATAATTACATATATCTTCACTGTGTACAGGTATTTCGATGTGTAATCACTGCTGTGGAGTGCATTGGTTGCACAATCAACTTGTAAATAGTGCAGACCCTGATGAGATAACTCCTGCAGGAGCTGTCTCATCTGGGTCTTCACTATTTACAGGTAGGTATATTGACGTGAATAGCAAACGAAGGGTAAACTATACTTACCACTCCAAGAAACAAGAGAGTTTGGTCTGGCAGGGGTTTGTTTAGGTTTTCACCCAGTATGTCTGCAAGGCCTTTGAGCCATAGTCCATTGTTTATGTACACGGTGCTTAGTCTGGCAGCCATTGTTTCATGAATTGCTGGGGTCCAGGTGAATGTCACTTGTTCAATGGATGTCTCAATCATGGCTAGGTCAATATTCCACATGTCAACCATTGGCGCTTCAGGTGCCTGAAATATTTATACAAAACATTGTATCAACCCTTTACTCCACATATACACCTTTAAAGTCTTTGTAAGTAGAGTAGATCCAGATCAGATGGCTCCTAACCTAAGGGAGCTGTCTGATAAAGGTCTACTCTGTTTGCTAATGTAATAACATAGATCTGTTTCACGGTAAAAAATTCCTTTTTCTTGCGATAAAAAGAGCATTTCGAGGGCTTGGTGGAAAACTATTCTAACTCCTTCACTTTAGTGAAGGAGTTAGAATAGTTTTGCACCAAGCCCTCGATTTGCTCCACAGTGATTTCAAAACTACACAATTCTAAAATATTTCTTTTCATCAGTAAATGCTCCTTTTTGGTAGATTTATTGAAAGAGGTTGAGGCTAAAAGTAGCCTATCAGGGAATGGGCTACTTGAGACAGATATAGTACTGCCATATTGTGATAGTATGCTGGAGACTATGGCATAGTATGACACCTCACAGACAAGTCATATATTTTAGCTGGTGAGCATTAGCAAGGAAGCTACTATTTCCATTTTTAACAACTTTGATACGTCACAGATTGGGATCAAAACCATGACCTAGCGATCCCAAAGCCAACTTTTAATCAACTGAGATACAACAATCACAACTGGAAGCAGAGCTCTTCATTTGTTACTGGTAGAATTTATGATTATTTCAGTTGTACAAAATGAGCCTGGTCAGGGTGTGCACTGTTTACTTATGGTATAAGAAAGCTGAGATTCTACACGTTTTGCCTGAGCCAAAACATCCTATGTACATGTTATCATAAAAATTCAGCAAATAAATATTCATGTCATTATTCCTTACATGAATATTAAACAGGGAAAGTATTAAGATATGCATACATGTATGTTAGAACTTTGATTTGAGATGATTTGAGTTGACCAGAGTGAGCCTTAACCCATTCCCTCCTTTTGACGCCTCTTGAGATGTCACTTTCTGAAACCATTGTGATAAATAGAGCATTTGCTCCATAGAGCAAATGCTCTATTTATCACAATGGTTTCAGAACTACACAATTCTAAAATTCCCTTTTTCTAGTTAATGCTCATTTTTGGTAGGATTATTCAAAGAGGCTGGGTCTAAAATTAGCATATGAGGTAATGAGTTAACTCTTTTAATGGTGCATATTCAATGTAGAATGGCTCATCAGTGTACTATAGAGTTCATCAAGTACAAAAAGGCTTAACTTTGCTAGAGAAATTTGAATGACACACAGTGAAGACCTGATCAGAAGGCACCCTAGAATGTGCGATAATTTTCTTTATGTGAGTATATAGCATCTGTCATAAATTAGGAATGAAATTTTGGTTGCACAATCTGTTTTACGAGGGGACTCCACAGAGGCACCTTTTAACAAATTTGCAAACAGTGTAGACCAAGGTGAGATAGCTTCTGTAGAAGCTGTCTGATCAGGGTCTGCTTATGAAATAAGGCAGATCTGATTTGACAGTTCTTGCCATAGGCAGAAATTCCTGTGTTCATATGCCATAGTAAAAATGCAGCAAATTAATATTCATGATGAAAACAGCTAGAGACTAATTGTATACATGTAGATGTGGCATGTACATGCCCACTAGGGCTTATTGTGCTTGGGGTTTATATCATTAACCATTTACTAAATCAGTATTCATGTAAGAAATAATGACATCATAAATATAAATTAGATTAATTGTTAAAATAGCACACGGAGACAGGAATGTTTGGCCGCGGCATAAACTGTAGAATCATATCTATATTACATCATAAGCAAACAGAGCAGACCCTGATTAGACGGCTCCTACTGGAGCCATCTGATCTGGGTCTACTCTTTTTGCAACGGCTTAGAAAGAAGTACTTATGGAGTAAAGGGTTAATACTGTACTCCATAAAAACACTAAGTCTTATTAACCCTTCGCTTGCTGAATTTTAAAATATATTTCTCCTTCTTTACCCATGCCCTGTTGTATAATTACATATATCTTCACTGTGTACAAGTATTTCGCTGTGCAGTCACTGCTGTGGAGTGCACTGGTTGCACAATCAACTTGTAAATAGTGCAGACCCTGATGAGACAGCTCCTGCAGGAGCTGTCTCATCTGGGTCTTCACTGTTTACAGGTAGGTATATTGACGTGGATAGCAAGCGAAGGGTTAACACCTCTGCAAACAGAGCAGATCAGATGCAGCTTTAGACAAGGCAAACAATTCTTATGTTCATATGTCATTATAAATATTCAGTTAATTAACATTGATGTCATTATTTATTACATGAATATTCATGGAGTAAAGAGTTTGATCTCAAATCAATGGAGAGAAGTATGATTAAACTAGAAATTGTGTCTGTAAGACACAGCGATGCCCCCGTGGTGGTGCTTGCCTAGCTGCATTTGACCTTTGACCTTGACCTTGCAGGCAGCATGGTCTGGGTGCACAATGAAAGTATGGATGATGGTTAATGTGTATATGCAATTCCATGCCAATACATGTAGCTATAGTGGTTACTGAGTTATAAGACCATGAAAAACTGTGACAACCAAATGCATGTACCAACTGCACGTAAAAGCGTGACAGACAGACGAACGGACAGAGGGACAGGTGCAAAACATAATGCCCCCTGACTATTGTCAACGGGGGCATAAAAATACATTTCATTATTCAACTGTTATTAATACTTACATGTATATAAATGCTTGTCTTAATATTGTCAATGATCAAATAGAAACGTTTAATCCTTTCATTAATACAATTGCTTTTCTATCCTTATAGAAGCTCTGTTTGCTTATGCCCTAGCATAGATCCGAGTCTCCTGTTTGTGCCAAGGCCAAAACTGTCTGTTTTGCTACACCAATTATAAAAATTCAGCTAATTAATATTCATAATTTATTATTTCTTACATAAATATTTATGGACTAAAAGTTTAACTCAGAATACCTACAGGTATGAGAGATCTAGATACGTATAATATTCTAGGATCCTTTACTCCAAATCGGTACACTAAGGTCACATCTGGCTTGGAATCGAAGGACACTTTGCTAGTAATCAATGGTGCTTTGGCATACTTATGTGATTCAGCCTCCGTCATAAGTCTAACAGTATCTCCAGTCCCAAAAGCCTGAATTAAATCGGGAAATGGATTCACTAAAATAATTACACAATGTCATAATACTCAGGAATATTCTCAAACCAGTTTGCTACATTACCAGCTTCTATTAGATGGCAGGAGTTGGGAATAATGTTATCACATTTGAGAATATTCTTAAGTTTGACCAATACATGGAATTCATAAACATATTCTTAACCCTTTACTTCATGAATATTCATGTAAGAAATAATGCCATCATGAATATTAATAATCAAAATGGCATATTAACAAAGGAAATGTTTGCTAAAGAAGTTACAGTTGTAAAATCATATCATTATATCATTATTCATAAACAACAGTGCTGAGCCTGATCAGACAGTTCCTAAAGGAGCCATCTGATCTGGGTCTACTCTGTTTGCAAAGGCATGGAAAGGCGTATTTATGGATTAAAGGGTTGCACTAAATACTTAAAAAAAATCCTAAAACATGTTTGATCTGTTCACAATTTTGACCATTATACAAGAAGAAGGGAAACAATCAAATATACTCTATTTTGGCACTCCCACACAGTAGATTATGTGATAAATTTACATCTTTATAACCATATTCACATCAAGGTTATTTTTGTGTGAATGCTTGAATCAAATCCTCTAAATGGTGTATGAGGAGTTGGACACAAAAGCTTTTTTCATTATAATTATGTTTAGGTTTAGAAAAAAATGACTTTCGATAGTGCTAAATGTGATTTTCTGATGGCACATGCTGAAGGTACGGTACTACCTTAACCCTTACAACGCTGACTTTTCAAATGGACTATTCCAAAATTCAAACAGGTCAAGCTTACTGGGAATATTTAGGGATTTTTCTAAAGAAAATTGTAACATGACAAACAGTGTAGACCCTGATGAGAGGGCTCCTAAAGGAGCCCTCTCATCTGGGTCTACACTGTTTGCAATGGACATTAGTGACCCGTGTCCCATACAGTAAGGATTAACAATAGAATATAACAACTGCAAATGCTGATAAGTGTTAAACACCATATACCCTGATGCAGTTGAGTCCAAACTGTTTGTAAAAGTCTGAAGTCACAAATTCATCTGGTGAGACTAACATAATGAATGTTCTTCTCACATAACTTCCCTGATCTCCTGGTAAGAACAACAGGTTAAGATTCCCTTAGCAGTAACACGTGTAAGAACACTTGAAAACATACGTCATATATGACATCAAACTTGGGAAACCAATGTTTACATGTTATTAAAAAGGCTTTATACATTGTTTTGGTTATGTGAGAACAAGAATCTGATGCTCATTGTCGTTTAAGATCAAATGGTCCTAAATTGCCAAGAAAATGGTATTAAGCGAGCCTGTGGCGAGTTAAATAACATTTTCTTAGGCTTGTTTAGGAACATTTGATCTTAAAAGACAACTCGCGACAGATCCTCTATATCTAGTGAGACTAAAACAAGACCTGTCACAGGACAGCGGGCTCGACTATTCTCAGAATTGTTAGTGTAAAAATGCTTGATAGTGGACTAAAATAGTGTCCAATGATACTATATAAGCAAGTAATCAAAGTCTCAGTAAAATATCTTTAATAGTATTCAGGATGTAGGATCTCTTTGAACACTTTAATGAAAAAGGGGCAATAACTTCTGTTAAAATGCTTGACAGAGTAATGTACTCTTGCCTACAGATGAAGCATGTGACGGTGAACAAATGTTCCAAGTTTCAAAGCTTTATCTCAAAGTGTTATGTAAATAAGTGGACTTTAACAAAAAACTTAACCAAAAATGATAAGTTAAAAGGGCCATAATTATGTCAAAATGCTTGACAGAGTTATGTACTCTTGCCTACAGATGAAGTCTGTGATGGTGAACAAGTGTTCTAAGTTTTAAAGCTTTATCTCAAAGGGTTATGTAAATAAGTGGACTTTAACAGTCAAATGGTCGAGCTAAAAAGGGCAATAATTTCTGTTAAAATGCTCGACAGAGTAATGTACTCTTGCCTACATATGAAGCTTGTGGTGGTGAACAAGTGTTCCAAGTTTCAAAGCTTTATCTCAAAGGATTATGTAAATAAGTGGACTTTAACAAAAACCTTAACCAAAAGTTTTAAGTTAAAAAGGGCAATAATTCTGTCAAAATGCTTGACAGAGTTATATACTCTTGTCTACAGATCAAGTTTGTGATGGTGAACAAGTGTTCCTAGTTTTAAAGCTTTATCTCAAAGGGTTATGTAAATAAGTGGACTTTAACAAAAACCTTAACCAAAAGTTCTAAGTTAAAAAGGGCCATAATTCTGTCAAAATGCTCGACAGAGTTATGTACTCTTGCCTACAGATGAAGATTGTGGTGGTGAACAAGTGTTCCAATTTTCAAAGCTTCATTCGAAAGGTTAGAGGCAAAAAGTGGACCTTAACAAAAACCTTAACCAAGGTGTGACGCGGACGCCGGGGCGAGTAGGATAGCTCCACTACTCTTCGAATAGTCGAGCTAAAAATGAAAGTGTTTACCTTCATCGTGTGAGTCTAAAAATAGTGAAAGGTTTTTACCTACATCTGGAGACACTAGAAATAAATGAAAGTGTTTACCTTCATCTGGTGAGACTAAGATGTGAAATTGTTTACTTTCACCTAATGAGGCTAAAAAAGTGAAAGAGTTTACTATCATCTGGTCAGATTCAAAAAGTGAAAATATTTACCATAAAAGAAATGTTCATGCTTTGAACAACAAACATACGTTCATCGGGGTAAAAGTCTGTCAATATGTTCACATTCAGCATACTGTGTTCAAAGCTTGCCTGGTGCTTGATATGGGGACGCTCATATGTGAAGTACTCTGAAATTAACAAAGGCCACATTTAACCCTTTATCTGTTCAATATTCATGAAAGAAATAATGACATCATTAATATGTATTAGCTGTATTTTTATCATGTTTCTATTTCAAGGGAATTTGTTTTGTTTTGATAAAAGCTGTAGAATCAGATCTATATCATGTCACAAGCAAACAGAGCAGACCCTGATCAGACAGCTCTTATAGGAGCTGTCTGATTTGGGTCTACTCTGTTTACAAATGAGTGAA
The DNA here is from genome assembly GCA_963576725.1 of Azorinus chamasolen. NCBI lineage: Eukaryota > Metazoa > Mollusca > Bivalvia > Cardiida > Solecurtidae > Azorinus > Azorinus chamasolen. The sequence continues at coordinate 50,789,131 of OY755243.1, read as the reverse complement.
AATGTGTTTATATGAAGGAAAGGTTTAACCCATCACCTGACAGAGATGCCATTTCACAGCTGTGAAAACAGAGTAGACCGAGATCTTATATGAGCTGTCTGATCAGGGTATGCTCTATTTGCTTATGGAATAATATAGATCTGTATCCACGCTTATAAAACTTTTAGTTGAGTCTGAGATCGTTCTCAAGTTTTTGATTGGTCAGATTTGAGCCAAAGGCTCAAATCTGACCAATTAAAAGCTTGAGAACTCAAATCTGACCAATCAAAAGCTTGAGAACGAACTCAGACTCAACTAAAACTGATTCTACAGTTTCTGCCATGACCAATATTTCCTGTGTTTATATGCCATGAAAAAAATTATCTAATTAATATTCATATCAATATTTCTTGTATGGATGTTGATCAGATCTTTCCCTGTTGATTATTCATGTAAGAAATAATGGCATTGTGAATACTGATTAGCTGATTTTTTATAATGGCACGTGTGCAGGATTGTTTGGTTTGGGTGGAAAGTGTAGATGGGATTTATTTAATGTCACAAGCAAACATAGCAGACCCTGCCATCTGATCTTGGTCTACTCTGTTTGCAAAGGCATGAAAAAGCATTTATATTCCTCTAGGAGCCCTCTCATCTAAGCAGTTTGCAAAGGATATTAATGACTCCTTTCCCGCATTGAGTGGGTTCATGCAGAACTAAAGAAATATCCATTAGGGGCTTTCTGCAATAACCCTTTACTCCATGAATATTTATGTATGAAACAACAACATCATGAATATTAATAATAATCATTTTTAAAATGGCATATTTACACATGAAATTTTTGCCAAGGCAGAAACTAGAGAATCATATCTATATTATATTCATAAGCAAACAGAGCAGACCCTGATCAGACAGCTCCTATAGGAGCCATCTGATCTGGGTCTACTCTGTCTGCAACAGCGTAGAAAGGTGTATTTATGGAGTAAAGAGTTAAACCTTTATTCCATGAATATCAATGTCAGATATAATGACATCATGAATATTCAATGGCTAAAGTTTTATTATGGTATATGAACACAGGAAGTTTCAGTTTTGGTCAAAGCTGTAGAATCAGATCTATGCTATTTCATTAGCAAAGTGAGTAGACCCTGATCAGACAGCTCCTACAGGAGCTATCTGATCTGGGTCTAGTCTGTTTGCAAATGCACGAGAAGGTGTTTCTATGAAGAAAAGGTCAAATTGTTTCCCAATGTTCATGCTTTTACCTTTATATTCATGGTTGAGAAAAGGTATCAGCGCATTGGTATGGCTTGAAACTACACTGAACAGTGGATCATTATGGCCAAAGGCATCCCAGTCAAACACAATCTCATAGGTCAACGTCGACGCTGGACTGAACTGATGAAGACTGAACTCAAATCGCTCTCCAAATTCACGGAACACATTGAAATTCCCGCCTCTTTTAACTACCATTGGCTCTCCATTTTCCAATACGGCAGTTCCATCAAAATGAGTGTATGAAGTGTTGATAGCATTATCAATCCAGAACCTGAAACGTCATCAATGCTGCCCATGGTGAGTTATTATGGGTTTTCTATTAACCCATTCCCTCATAGGCTTTTTTTAAATCCAATCTCTTTAAATAAACTTATTGAAAGGCGGCATTTACTATAGAAAAGAAACATTTTAGAATTGTGTATGTAAAAAACCATTGTGATAAACAGAGCATTTCCTCCATAGGAGCAAATACTCTACAGTAGAACATGTCTTAAGCGATCAGCCATTTCTTAAACACATGAGTCTTAAAAAGCAGGTGATTGATTAATGCACCTGGTAAAAAGTAATGAAGAAAGCTCCAATAGGAGATTTCTGCATTACGAATGACCTGCATTAAGCTTCCACCTGTCTTATAGACCCAGATTTAGACCTCTTTTTAACTGTCGCTTAAGACAGGTTCTACTGTATTTATCGCAATAGTTTCCAAAAATGGCTTTAACCCTTCGCTTGCTATTCACGTCAATATACCTACCTGTAAATAGTGAAGACCCAGATGAGACAGCTCCTGCAGGAGCTGTCTCATCAGGGTCTGCACTATTTATAAGTTGATTGTGCAACCAGTGCACTCCACAGCAGTGATTTCATAGCGAAATACTTGTTCACAGTGAAGATATATGTAATTATACAACAGGGCATGGGTAAAGAAGGAGAAATGTATTTTAAAATTCAGCAAGCGAAGGGTCAAAAGGTGTCAGTATGCGGGAATTGGTTAACCTTTAGCCTGCTGAGCAAATTTTTACAGAATTGTTCACCAACTACATTTCCAAAATTCAAACTATTATCAATTTGTCTACCAAAATGCAATCAGGGTGTCAAACTGTTTGGATCCTGATGAGATGCCGAGTTACTCAAGGTCTTGATGTATGAAGCTGAAACATGGAGAGGATAGTAATATATTAACATCTGTTGTAACCTTGACCTAACTCTTTACTCTATAAATTCACTTTTTAACACCTTCGCAAACAGAGTAGACCCAGATCAGGTGGCTCCTGAAGGAGCCATCTGATCAGGGTCTGCTCTGTTTGCTTATGGAATTATATAGACCTGATTCTACACTTTATGTCATGGCCAAAATTTCTAGTGTTCATGTGCCATTACAAAAAAATCATCTAATTAATATTCATGGAGTAAAGGGTTAAACTTATTGGCCAGATAATAATTATGTGCAACATACATTCAGGTTATGGACAATATTTTATAAAATTATTTGAAAATCTGAAAAAGCGGAAGCTAAAAGACAAACAGCAAAGTCATATCAAATTCTGTCATGACTGTGACCTAAAAGATACCAGCCCAGGTCATATAGGTAACACACCGTCAGCCCAGGTCATATAGGTAACACATCTTAAGGTTATGATTTTATTATCTGAAATTTGGACAAAGCATGGTAGAGTTATGAGGTTGAAACAAAATTGCTTATAGATAGATGTATGAGTGAAAATGTTTATGCATTTACCAGAAGTAGTTGAACACTGTTTTCCTACTCTTTCCAATTACGAAAACGTTATCAATGACGCGGTATCCTCCATTCCAGGGATGGGTTATGTCCATTGTGACCACTAGCTCCATTCCCACAGGCGCTTTACTCAGCTTTGGATCATTGGAAAATTTCGGCTGTAGTTTGGCATTCAGGTTCAATTGAGTCTGTTTATAAAAAGAGATTATAGTATGACACTATAGTGTAAGTAGAAACAGTACACAACTACATAGTCGGCAAATATTTATCTAGACAATTTAAAAATGGATAAACAGAAATGTACAGTAGAACCTGTCCTTAGTGGCTATTCATTTATTGAACATAAGAGTGTCTTAATAAGGAGATGGTTTCTTAACCCTTTACTCTATGAATAATCATGCAAGAGATAAGAAACCATGAATATAAATTAACCCTTTCCCTCATATAAATGCCTTTTCGCACATTTGCAAACAGAGTAGACCCAGATCAGACGACTCCTACAGGAGCCATCTGATCTGGGTCTGCTCTGTTTGCTTTTGACATGATATAGAGCTGATTCTACAGTTTTCGTCAAAGCAAAAAAGTCCCTGGAAAAGTTTACATTATAAAAATTCAGCTAATGAATATTCATGATTTCAATTTTTCTTTCATGAATACTGAACAGGGAAAAGGTTAACTGAATTTTTATAACCTCAATATGAACAAAGAACATTAATTTTTCATTATGATAGAATCTGTAGAAGTAGAGCCATCTTATTTCATAAGCAAACAGAGCAAGACACTGATCAGACATCTCCATATCTGGCTCTACTCTGTTTGCAAAGGCATAGAAAGGCGTATTCATGGAGTAAGGAGTTAAAATATTAACCCGTTCCCTCATATTGACACCTCTGTAAAAGTCATCTTTTGAAACCATTGTAATAAACAGAGCATTTGCTCCTTTATTTTTTTAACTAAGATACAATTTGTGAGAGCGTTCTTAATAAAAGTTTTTCATAGACATTGTAATGCTCTTATGTCTGTATGGCTCAAGGCCTGAACTGAAATTATTTATAACTATTTTATTTTGTATAGCAACAGTTACAGAAACTGAGTCCAGTCACACATACAAAAACTGTTCTTGTACTGCCCACTACGAGATACTTTCCAATCAGCTGATTCTGGTTTAGAAAGGCTCAATTATTTGAAATCAATTGAATTTGTGACTTACATTCCACTTTGGCATATCCCAAATACTTGGAAATACAGGAATCATGTTTGGAAGTTGTCCCCCCGGTCCTTTATCTTCCTTCTGCGAGACGGCATTGTTGCCGGTGATATCCACATCTTTTGGCTCAGCATCTATACCCAGGATCTCTTCCTGAAATCATATAATGCTAGGCAATCCATAATCCCAAATCAAATTAAAGTGTACCTGATAGATATAACTTCACACCTTTGCAAACAGAGTAGACTCAGATCGGATGGTTCCTATAGGATCTGCTCTGTTTGCTTATAAAATTGCTGTTTTCAAATGACATTACAGTAGAATCTCTCTTAAGTGGTCATTCATTTATTGAAAACATGAGTCTTTAAAGGCAGGTGGTTACTGAATGCAGGGCTATAGGAGCTTTCTGCATTACTTTGACCTACATTAAGCCACCAATCTTAGCTACAATCTTTGCAGTAATATTGTAATCTAGTAGTAAGAAATAAGTAAAGAAATAATGACTGTATGAATATTAACCATTTCCTCCATAAATATGCCTTTCTACGCCTCTGTAATAGTCACTTAATGAAACCATTGTGATAAATAGAGCATTTGTTCCATAGGAGCAAATGCTCTATTTATCACAAAGGTTTAAAAACTACACAATTCTAAAAAGAAAAACTCCTTTTCTCTAGTAAATGCTCCTTTTCGGTAGATTTATTCAAAGAGGTTGGGTCTAAAAATAGCCTATGAGGTAATGGTTTAATTAGCTGAATATCTATAATGGCATCATGCATAAGGGAGTCTTTTTTACCATGGCAGAAACTGTACAATCACATCTGTTTTTATTTAATATGCAAACAGAGCAGACAATGATCACACGGCTCCTACAGAAGCTCTCTGATCTGGGTCTAATCTGTTTGCAAAGGTATGAAAAGGCATTTCTATGAGGTAAAGGGTTAACCCTTTACTCCATAAATACGCCTTTCTATGCCTTTACAAACAGAGTAGAGCCAGATCAGATGGCTCCTATAGGAGCTTTCTGATCAGAGTCTGATCTGTTTGCTTATGATATAAAATAGATATGAGTCTACAGTTTCTGCCATTGGCCAAAAGTTCTTGTGTCCAGGTACTATTATAACAATCAATCTAATTAATATTCATGATATCATTATTTCTTACATCAACATTCATGGAATAAATCTCACTCTGAAATGACTCCTACACCTACCATCGGCCTGTTAAACAATCATTTCTTGAGTGCATATTGGGAAAAAAACAAGTTTGCTTCAGATTGATATCTAGAAAATTGTGTCTGTAAGCTACTGTAAATTGTGTCAATAGCTATAGTGGTTAGTGAGATACAAGATGATGAAAAAACTGATCACCAACTGCAAGTAAAATTCCTAAGTCATTTGACCTTGACCTTGACCTTGGGCTTATGGGCAGCCTGGACTGGGTGTGCAATGAAAGTAAGGATGGTGTTTAATGTGTATATGCAATTCCATGGCAATAGCTACAGTGGTTAGGGAGATATATGACAATGAAAAAAAATGTGAAAACCTCTTAAGTCATTTGACCTTGACATTGGGCTTGCGGACAGCATGGGTTAATGAAAGTATAGATGGTATTTAATGTGTATATGCAATTCTATGCGAATAGCTACAAAGGTTTGGGAGATATAAGATGATGAAAAAACTGTTACAACAAACTGCACGTAAATGTGACAACCAACTGCACATAAAATTTCCAAGTAATTCCTAAGTCATTTGACCTTGACATTGGGCTTGCTGGCAGCATGGGCATGGTGCGCAATGAAAGTATGGATGGTGTTTAATGTGTATATGTAATTCCATGCCAATAGCTATAGTGGTTAGTGAGATATAAGACAATGAAAAAACTGTGACAACCAACTGCACACAGACAGACATGTGTAAAACATAATGCCCCCTGACTATCGCCAATGGGGGCATAAAAAGTTTCACTCTGAAATCAGGTCAGTAGAGGAGAAATCACATCTAACCACAACTATTTTGACCATGAATATTCAGTTAGTATTGAAATTTGGAATAGACATAGAACAGGGAAAGGTAATCCAGCATTACGTGACCATCTGCAATTATAGCGCTCCACAATTATCAATTACATGTACAGTAAAACCTCTCTATAACAGCCACTAAATTACATAAAATATTTTGTGTTAAAGGCAGGTGGCTGCTTAAAGCAATGTAAAAGAAAAACAGAACGCTCCTATAGGAGCATTGTTTTACTTTCACCTTGCTTTAAGCAACCACCTGCCCTAAATACCAATTAATGACACAATTTAGTGGCCATTATAGAGAGGTTTTACTGTATATGGTCACTGTAGGCAGACTCTCCATAATTCATAATTACCGTTATTGTCTTGAGTTTTTCGGCTGCTGCCTTCTCAATCTGAATGAAATGGTTATAGATACTCTTTATGGATCTTCTTCTTCTGCTTACTTCATTACCATCCTAAAACAGACATGTAACTTACTTACCAAAGGATTTTTTAGAACTCATTCTGCAGTCTCTTTCATGTCCCATGCGTCCTATGTTAACCCATTCCCTCATACTCATTTTAACGCCTCTGTAAAAATCACTTTTTGAAACCATTGTGATAAATAGAGCATTTGCTCCACTGGAGAAAATTAATGCTCTATTTATCACAATGGTTTCAAAACTACACAATTGTAAAATGTTCCTTTTTGTAGAAAATGCTCCTTTTCAGTAGATATTTTCAAAGAGGTTGGGTCTAAAATTTGCCTATGTGGGAAAGGTTTAATGGGGCATTACAAAATTGAATTAATGAATATTAATGAAGTGAGATATCATTTCATAGGTATCTTTAAAATCAGGTTAAACTACAACCTGCCTTTATGGCTTAGAAATATACATCCTTTAGACAGTCACATAAGCAGGGTTTTACTGTACATAATAAGCAATAATTAGTCATTCAATGAAAAAAAACCATAACAATACAAACAATGTTGACTCAAGTCTGTGGCCAAGTCTTCTACACAGCAACTGATCTGGAACTGATGCAAACAAGTACTACCACTATGATGAGTGTTAAACAGTGTAGATCCCTGATCTAATGAATGATGCGGCATGGTGGCTGATCTGGATCTACACTGTTTTAAATGCATGAAGCAGAACATAAATCTTTAAACAAAAGCACCACATGCAGATTCTAACACTTGTCTGTTTTCTCAAAAAATATTATTTTCTCAAAAATTATTGTTTTAACCCTTTCCCCAATTAATATTCAAGAAAGAAAGAATTATGTCATGAATATTGACTAGATTAATTTGTTAGAATAGCACATGGACACAGGAACTTGTGGCCATGGCAGAAACTGTAGAGTCATATCTAGATTACAGGTACAGCATAAACAAACAGAGCAGACCCTGATCAGACGGCTCCTATAGGAGCCGTCTGATCTGGGTCTGCTCTGTTTGCAAAGGTGTAGAAAGGCGTATTTATAGAGTAAAGGGACATGATAGAGTGATCACCCCTTATCAGATTGTAACGATGGTTATGGTATGTCAAGTTTGATAGGAATAGATGTACACTGAAAGATATCAACATTTTTGCATAACGAAACAGATGCCTGTGCACAACTATGCCCCAGCCACCAACGACACCGCTGCTATATGGCTTCTTTTCTTTGATCAACAGACTAGCTAACACTGTAATGAAATGGTGTACCTGCTTTTTTGTGTATTCAATATCAGCTGTGAGAGTGACATCTGCCTTATGACCTTTCATATTTCCCGTCATTACCATGTTATAATCATCATTATCTATGTTAAGGTTGTAGTCGTAGAAAAGTGCTCCACCCGACGAAAAGTCATTTAAGGTACCTGCACCAATAATAACAGTCTGAAAAATATACATGTATTGTTATTTCTGACATTATTCCTAGCAATGAATTTGTTACAACATATACAGACAGTTTAGATCCACAGGGGTCTGTACTGCTTCATGGGAGCCTTTATATACTATATAAAAGTATATACAATAAAACCTCTCTATAACAACCACTAAATTAAATTAAGTATTTTGTGTTAAAGGCAGGTGGCTGCTTAAAGCAAGGTGAAAGTAAAACAGAACGCTCCTATAGGAGCGTTCTGTTTTACTTTCACCTTGCTTTAAGCAGTCACCTGCCCCAAATACCAACTAATTAACACAATTTAGTGGTCGTTATAGAGAGGTTTTACTGTAGTATATATAAACTCAAATGAAGGGGTGCAGACCCCTATGTTTAGATCCTGAGGATATGTCAAGTAAATCTGCATCTCATCAATGTTTGACACTCTGTATATTTGGAGAGAAAAAAGTAACAATGAAAACAGTAGCAGACAACAATATTTCCAGACAACAATTATTTTTTACCATACTACATGTATATGTGATGACGTTTTAAAACAGTTAGCAGATTGAATATTCTGTTAGAGAAAAATACACTTTGGATTATTAACCCTTTACCCCATGAATATTTATGTAAGAAAATGATATCATGAATATCATTTAGCTGATATTTTATAATGGCATATAATTACAGAGGATGGCAATTACTCGGTATAATCAATAACTTTACCAAAACATTAGTACCTAAACATTGACTCATTTTCTGTTCAGTATTCATGTAAGAATTAATGACATCATGAATATTAACCCTTCACTTGCTATTCATGTCAATATACGTACTTGTAAATAGTGAAGACCCAGATGAGACAGCTCCTGCAGGAGCTGTCTCATCAGGGTCTGCACTATTTACAAATTGTTGTGCAACCAGTGCATTCCACAGCAGTGATTGCACAGCGAAATACTTGTACACAGCGAAGATATATGTAATTATACAACAGGGCATGGGTAAAGAAGGAGAAATGTATTTTAAAATTCAGCAAGAGAAGGGTTAATATAGTAATTTAATTATTATAACAAATATATATTGACAAAGGACCTTTTCCCTGAGGTAGAAACTTACAATCAGATCTATAATAATTTCATAAGCAAACAGAGCAGACAATGATCAGACCAGAGACATATACATACGTATATATATATATGTCTCTGATCAGATGGATCCTATAGGATCTGGGTCTACTGTTTGCAAATGCTTGAAAAGGTGTTTATATGAAGGAAAGGGTTAATTCCTAAAATTAATGTCTGCTCAAACTCCGATCTGCAACAAATTTTTACTGTATCCATGCTTATAAAACTTTTAGTTGAGTCTGAGTTCGTTCTCAAGTTTTTGATTGGTCAGATTTGAGCCTTTGGCTCAAATCTGACCAATCAAAAGCTTGAGAACTCAAATCTGACCAATCAAAAGCTTGAGAACGAACTCAGACTCAACTAAAAAACTTTATAAGCATGGACCCTGGTCTTAGATTTGTTCAAACTTTTGAGAAACTATTGAATGAGTGTCAAACAACTTGGATCCTGATGAGATGACATGTTACACCGCTTCTCATCTGGATCCAAGCTCTTTGCAGATGCAAGTCAGGTCGTTGATAGTAAACATGGCAGATTTTCATCAATTTAACCCTTTGATTGCAGGACACACGGATACTGACATTTGCAAACATTGTAGGCCCTGATCAGAGCCCCCCTGATTAGGGTCTGTACTGTTAGTCATTCAAAATTTTCTCACAAAGTATGCATTTTCATACTGAAAGTACTCTATCATTACATGTTTCCGTCATACAAACAGGTTTTCACACCTTTGCAAACGTTGTAGACCCAGATCAGATGGCTCCTGAAGAAGCTGTCCGATAAGGGTCTGCTCTGTTTGCTTATGAAGTTATAATAGATCTAACCCACCAATTTATACCAATACAAAAAACTCATGTGTATATATGCCATTATAAAAAAATCAGCTATTAATATTCATCGTGATACCATTTCTTACATGAATATTAAACAGGGAAAGGGGTAAAAATAATTTTACCTCGACTCCGCCAGACTCGTAGGCAAGACCTATGTCTTTACTACCTGTTGCAAAATTCTTGCCAAGAGTTGCTTTCAAGACAGTATCTGCAAAGACATAAAAAATATGCGAGTAATTTGATAGATTTTGTAAAAAGAAACAATCCAATTGCTGTTAAAATTTACTATGTCTGCAGGTACATGTATATCATCCAATAAGGTTTTTGTTAACTCTTTGAACACTAGAGGAATTTTAACCGTTTGAATGAGGACTATGCATGTACTGTCATTTGCAAACAGTGTGCATCCAGATCAGAGGTTTCCTAGAGGATCTCTCTGATCAGGATCTGCACTGTTTGTCAATCAAAATCCTCTAGCAAGTTTAAGCCTTTCATACTGAATGGACTCTATAGTTAACCCATTACCTCATAGGCTATTTTTAGATACAACCTCTTTGAATAAATCTACCGAAAAGGAGCATTAACTAGAGAAAAGGAAAATTTTAGAATTTTGTAGTTTGAAATCATTGTGATAAATAGAGCATTTGCTCCTATAGGAGCAAATGCTCTATTTATCACAATGGTTTCACAAAGTGACTTCTACGGGGTCGTCAAAAGTCGTCAATATGAGGGAAAGGGTTAAACACAGATGGGTTTTCCACTCTGAACATTTAGCACTGAAAAGGTTTAATGATAACCTATGCAAACAGTTTGAATTGAGCTTAGATGAGATGCAATAAGACGAGATGGAATGAGATGTGGTGCCAAGTCACTGTGTCCAATCAGGATCTAATTGTTTGACATTAGTTTTGAGTAGGATAGACTAGTTTTCAGGAAAATCCACTTTCAAAATTGCAGCAGATGTTAATTGTTTTGTATATACAGTAAAACCCCTCAAAATGGACGCTCAAATTAGTATAAATATCAGTCTTGGAGACAGGTGGCAGCTTAATGCAGAGTGCCTAAAAGTATCTAATTTTTTCTCTGCTAAAATTTTGGTTTGGAGGGGTTTTACTGTAGCAAATCCTTATACAAATATCCACTCCATAAACCATTACAATGCAGATTTTTCAAGTGGATCCTTCCAGATCATTCTAGAGGATTAAACTTTCCATACACTGTAAAATATAGTAAACAGTGCAGACCCTGATCAGAGCACTCTAAAAGGCTATATACATGTAACTACTGAAAGGGTTGAAAAGCATAAAGGTCTTCTCAATAAAGGTGTTTCCCTATTTGTATTCTATTACCGAATTTGTGATTACCTATACAAATAGTTTGGAATCAGACAAGATGCTGAGTAATTTGGCATTGTTTGACATTCTGACTATTTGAAGGAGGCATTGAACAGTGACTTTGAGAACTCTAGCAAACAACTACTTTTTGTAGAAAACAATGTCATACTGTGCAAATAGTTGAATATTTGGTATACAGACTAACTTCTTTCATGCAGCCATTCAGTTTATGTACACAATATCTTCAAAAAGATGATGTCTAAACGTTTTGCTGCCACATATTATTGTGTGCAAAATGTGTTCTATGCTTTATTTTTTATCTTCTAACCCTTTACTTCATAAATACACCTTTCTATGACTTTGCAAACAGATTAGGCCCAGATCAGATGGCTCCTATAGGAGCAGTCTGATCAGGGTCTGCTCTGTGTGCTTAAGAAATAATATAGATCTCATCATCATCATCATCATCATCATCACCATCATCATCATTAGTATCATCCTGTTTAGATTATCCAGGCCTTTGATTGCTCTTTTTACAAGGGTGAGACCTGGCTGTCTGGTTGAGAGCGAATTCTCCCTCTCTATGCCTGGCGGTCCTGTGGATTGGTACCACCCATTCCTAGAGACTCATGGTCACAATTTACTAGGTCATCCCAGGACAGCTTTGGTCTGCCTGGGGCTCGATGACCAGTGACATTTAGAGTATTGACCTGAGATATCCACCCTGAACTGCGCTCTAGAGTGGTAGCTGTTACTGCCCATGTTTCAGAGCCATAGAGCAACACAGGTCTTATGTAGGTTGAGTAGAGGCGACCCCTGGTTGTGATTGGCAGATTGGAAGAAGCTCTCTGAATATATTCCAAGCAGAATTGTAATGTGTTATTGCTGCAAGTTCACAGCCACCTCCAGACGACAGAGAGTCGCCAAGATAACAGAAGTCAGTTAGAACTTAGAGCATGTCCTTAGAGCATCATCTGTTACCTCTATCACAGGCCTTCCATCAATAGGTCGAGCAAGTCAATTGCAGCGTGGACACTTGTAGCTTGGATCAGGTTTAAGAGGACCCTTGATTCCACTACATTTCTTGTGGACCCAACATGAGCAGCTGGTGCAGTTCCTACCTGTGCAGCTTAGACAGACAGCACAGGGATACTTTCCTGATCTACGCAGAGACTCCAGCTTTGGGCCAGAAATCATTACTTTGGTCTTACCCATGTTGACCCTAAGACCTTTCTCCTCCACACCCTTCTTCCACTTGGCTATTCTTTCAATCAGAGACTCAATGGAGGTGTCAGCAACTGCCAAATCATCAGCATACAAGAGCTCCCATGGGCAGCGCTTCCAAAATGATGAAAAACAGTAAAGGACTCAGTACAGATCTTTGATGAACACCAACCTTGACATCAAACTCATCACTGAAGCTATCACCAACATGACCACAGCTTCTTGCATTGGAGAACAGTCTTAACAAGCCATTCCTCAACACCTAACTTAAGCATCGCCCACCAGATGACTTTCCTTGGTACTCTGTCGAATGCCTTCTCAAGGTCAACAAAAGCCAAGTATAGGGGTTTGTTGACTGCAAGGTGTTTTTCTTGCATTTGTCGTAAGATGAAGATGGCATCAGTGGTTCCTCTGCCTGGCATGAATCCGAACTGCATTATCATCTATCTGAATTCGTTGTCTGATCAGCTGTTCCATAACTCTCTCAAGAACTTTCATGACAAGGTCAATCAGCTAAATCTGATTGTACATTTTCTAGCTGTCATGATAAACAATTCTTTTGTTTCATAGTGTCATTATAAAAAATAATTTAATCAATATTCATGATTTTATTACATGTATTTCTTGCCTGAGTAAAGGGTTAACTTTCTTCCTTTTTGATTAAAAGAAATCATACCAATCAAACAGTTTGGATCCTGATAAGACACAAAGCTATTCCAAATCTAATCTGGATCAAAACTGCTTGCATATATAATCACAGACGTGCCACTGACAGTGAAATATTTTAAAGCAGAGCTGGAAAATATTAACCATTTTTTCCATAATACACCTTTTTACACCTTTGCAAACTGAGTAGACCCAGATCAGGCAGCTCCTGTAGGAGTCTGCTCTGTTTTCTTATCTATTACAGATTCTCTATAGTTTTCCATGGTAATATTTTCCTCATTTTGTATTTTTAAAACAAGAATTAAGTTAACCCTTTAACCCTTTCCTCCATAAATACGCTTTTCTACGCCTCTTTAATAGTCTCTTCTTGAAACCATTGTGATAAAAAACCATTGTGCTCCTATGGAGCAAATGCTCTATTATCACAATGGTTTCAACACTACACAATTCTAAAAAAGTCCTTTGCTTTAGTTAATGCTCTTTTTTGGTAGATGTATTCAAAGAGGTAGGATCTAAAAATGGCCTATGAGGGAATGGGTTAAATGATACCTTTTGGCACCTATGCAAACAGGGAAACCCCCAGATCAGATGACTCCTATATTCTCCGTGTGTTTATGAAATTGACATAAATCTGATTCTGATGTTTCTGCCGTGGCAAAACAATCATTATTAACCCTTCTCTTGCTGAATTTTAAAATACATTTCTCCTTCTTTACCCACGCCCTGTTGTATATTTACATATATCTTCACTGTGTACAAGTATTCCGCTGTGAAATCACTGCTGTGGAGTGCACTGGTTGCACATAGTGCAGACCCAGATGAGACAGCTCCTGCAGGAGCTGTCTCATCTGGGTCTTCACTATTTACAGGTAGGTATATTGACGTGAATAGCAAGCGAAGAGTTAATCAATTTTTATACAGACATTATTTCTTATATGAATATTCATAAAGAAAAAGGTTAACCCTTTACTCCATAAACATGCCTTTCAGCCCTTTCTACACCATTGCAAACAGACTAGACCCAGATCAGATGGTCATTTGATCTGGGTCTGCTCTGTTTGCTTATGAAATAATTAAGATATGATTCTACAGTTTCTGCCATGGCCAAATATTCCTGTATTTCATGTGCCATTATAAAAATCAAATTAATATTCATGATGTCATTAATTAATATTCATGATGTCATTATTTCTTACATGATTATTCATGGAGCAAAGGTTTTATCCAAACAATAGTGAAGCCAGTTTGATCTGTAACCATTAAACATGACTGTGAAATATTGATACCGTAGAGTTCTAAATGAATTTTGTCTTCGCTCTCTTCCTTGGCAGCTGTATTGATGTATTTAAAGCCTATCATTGTAACATCATCGTTCTTTGCAGCATCAGTTGGTGACAGATGAAGCAGATACAAGATTGGCCTGTCCTTGGAACTGAAACATTGTAACAATTATTACATAAAAATCCTTTGCAAATTGTTTCAGTAGCAAGTTAACCCTTTCCCTCTGGTAGGAGCCCTCTTATCAGGGTCTGCTCTGTTTGCTTAGGAATATATACAGATCTGACCCGACACTTTATGTCAAAGTAAAAAGTGCCCTTGAAAATTTTATATTCTAAAAATAAGTTTTAAAATCAATATTCATGAAGTGACCAATTCATGCATACCGGTAAATGTTCATTAGGGAAAAGATAAATTGTTTGGTCTTGAATTCAACAACCTATTGATAATAAAGGTATACACCATAGGTGTTTACTCTTTAGCAAGTCACACTATACTGAAATGAGATAATCAAATGCTAGTAAACAAAATCAAGAAAAGAGCTATTTCTCTTATTAACCCATTCCCTAATACTGACACCTTTTGGTGCCTCTGTAAAAGTCACTTTCTGAAACCACTGTGATAAATAGAACATTGCTCATGTTCTATTTATCACAGTGGTTTCAAAACTACACGTCTAAATTATGCCTTTTTTCTATAAGTGCTTCTTTTCGGTAGATTTAATCAAAAATATTGGGTTTAACCCTTTACTTCATAAATATGATTTTATCATGCAACGTCACCAAATACAGTCACTTCCTACTAGCATAATATTTTCCACGTCACTGCTGTATTTTGTGAGGTATAGTGCATGTGTACTGACCCCACTGGGATGCAAGTTTGGTTCAGAAAATAGGAGGAAAACAGAAGGACAAAACAGGCAGAATTAAATATAAACATCCAATTTAACACATGTGCTCACCTTTGTCTTAACTATTTGTCCATATAAAAGGATTAAATCAAGTTTGTTTATGTTGTAAAAGTCGATGACGTCGCTGCACGCCAATATGACGTCACGTATATCGCACTTGCATG
Source organism: Azorinus chamasolen (assembly GCA_963576725.1). NCBI lineage: Eukaryota > Metazoa > Mollusca > Bivalvia > Cardiida > Solecurtidae > Azorinus > Azorinus chamasolen. The sequence goes on along the minus strand of OY755243.1, from coordinate 50,773,516 downwards.
TATTTTTATTCAGGGATGAAACGGCTTGAGCAAACTTTCTTTTTCTTCATTTTCTGCATTTTTTCATGGTTTAGCATGATAACAGAATTACTACGCTAGTAGTTTTGAAGTTAAGCTGTATTTTGGCTCATCAGAAAAGTAATTAAATGCTCGCCAATGCTCGCATTTAATAACTTTTCTAACTCGCCAAAATACAGCTGAACTTCGAAACTACTAGCATAGTAATTCTTATTTCTACGCCTTTGCAAACAGAGTAGGCCCAGATTAGACAGCTCCTATAGACTGCTCTGTTTGCTGATGACATAATATAGATCCAGTTCTACACTTTAGGTCTTGGTTAAATATTTGTGAGTTCATGTATTATTTTTAAAAAGATACAGCTAATTAATATGTATGATGTCATTATTTCTTGCATGAATGTTAATGGAGTAAAGGGTTAAAACAGCCTATTCTTCACTTAACCCATTCCCTCATATGGATGACTTTGACAACTCTGTAAAAGTCACTTTGTGAAACCATTGTAATAAATAGAGCATTTTGCTCCTATAGGAGCAAATGCTCTATTTATCATAATGGTTTCAAACTACAAAATTCTAAAAAATTCCTTTTCTCTAGTTAATGCTCCTTTTCGGTAGATTTATTCAAAGAGGTTGTATCTAAAAATAGCATATGAGGTAAAGGGTTAATACTTAATAGATAGATACCGATGCCCTTTGGCACCTTTACAAACTGAGCACCCATGATCAGACAACTCATGGAAAGCAGTCTGACCGGGATCTGCTCTGTTTGCTTATGATATATATGTAATATAGATATCATTCTACATTTATTTTCTGCTATGGTCAAAGAAATCTGTTTCATTATAAAAGCTCAGCTAATACATATTCATGCTGTCATTATTTCTTACATGAATATTCAGCAGAGAAAGGGTTAACCCTTTCCTCCATAAATACGCCTTTCTACGCCTCTGTAATAGTCACCTCTTGAAACCATTGTGATAAATAGAGCATTTGCTCCATATGAGCAAAATTTTTAATGCTCTATTTATCACAATGGTTTCTATACTTCACAATTATAACATTTTCCTTCTCTCTAGAAAATGCTCCTGTTCGGTAGATTCATTCAAAGAGGTTGGGTCTAAAATTAGCTTGTGGAGGAAAGGGTTAAATTCAGGAGCCTTCATACCAGAACCACTTCCCCACAAGGTGGTACACAGTTTCTTTTCTGCCATCAGGTATGTTGGTTTTTATCGACTCAAACTGTAAGTCCCATGAGACACCGGGCAAAGTGAAGTTGGTGTTGATTATCAATTGATCTGAATCCATAGAACGATTGGTAAGTCCCTGAAAGAAAATGGGGAACATTAGTAACATCAAAACTCAGGATAATATTAGTACAGTATTCTCCCTAATAAACCCCTTTCCCAAGGAGATTTCTACATTGCTTTCAATTAACCCATATATATATAGTTTTCTCTTGTTCATATGCCATTATAAAACTTCAGCTAATTAATATTCATAGTCAATAATTCTAACATGAATATCCATGAGGTAAAGGGTAAAAAAAAAAATATATAAGTAAGATTCATATTTATAATGGCATAATCACACAGGAATTGCTGGTCATGGCAAAAAACGGTAAAATCATATCTATGTTATTTAATAGGCCAACAGACCTAACATTGATCAAATGGCTCCTAGGAGCCATCTGATCTGGGTCTACTATGTTTGCTAGTGCATAGAAAAGCGTATCTATGAAGTAAATTGTTAAAAAGCAGGTTCTACTGCAGACAATATCATACCTTCAATCTGTACCCAAACACAGGCTGCTTGTGTAGCCAACCATATTCGGAGAGTTCAATGGTACTGACACTCCCTTGCCTGGTGTGCAAGAATTGTCCCAAGTACTCAAATCCTAGAGCTGGCAAACCAGAGGAAACATTGAGGATTCTATGCCCTGCGCTAACTGTTATGTTGAAGAAGAAATGTCGCCCAAGTGCATGTCCTGTGGTGAGAAACAGATATGCTTGGATGAACAGTGAAAACTCTTCACATATTATTAATCTCTTTCTTTAATGAATAATCATGTAAGAAATAATGAAATCACAGATATCAACAAGTTATGAGAACATTGAATGCAAGGCCATATTCCCTTACTGGCTGAACTCTTTGCCACAATTTAATGAAAAGCCTTTACAGGCTGCACATTCATACAATAATCTGTTCATATTGAATCAAATATATCAGTTCTTACAATAAAATATTCAATCTAAGATCACAAACATGAGTAACAAGTTTCCTGACAATATCCCCTGTTGTTTTGTTTTTTAAAACCATAAATTGTAAGTAAAAAAGTAAGATAACTCTGTTAAAATTCATAGCCAGACAATGTCATCTAATTAAGCCAAGCAGGTTTTTTTTGATAAGTGTCAATGCCAAAGTTCAAAACCTAGGTACTTATTTCACAAATAATTCAAGTTGAAGGACCATAAATGGCATAAATTATTCAACCAGACCGAGATTCAACCTTAAGCTGTAGATTCAGCTTTATTCCAAATATACAGTTAATATCTAAAACCAATTCCAACAAGATGTGTTTGTGAAACACTATGCCCCCTCGATATGATATTTGACCCTGAAGGATGACCTTGACCTTGACATGTCACCCCTCAAACTGTTCAACTTCATGGGGTACACATGTATACCAAATTTCAAGTCTGTATCTCTACTGGTTCAAAAGTTATGGCCATGTTAAAGTTGGTGACCTTTGACCATGAAGGATGACCTTGACCTTGACATGTCACCCCTCAAACTGTGCGGCTTCATGAGATACACATGCATACCAGTATCAAGGCTGTATATCTACTGGTTCAAACATTATGGCCAATGTTAATGTTGGTGACCTTTGACCTTCAAAGATGACCTTGACATGTCACCCCTCACTGTGCAGCCAAATGAGAAACACATGTATACCAACTATCAAGTCTGTATCTCTACTGGTTCAAAAGTTATGGCCAATGTTAAAGTCGGTGACCTTTGACCCTGAAAGATGACATTGACCTTGACATGTCACCTTCAAACTGTGCAGCTTCATGAGATACACATGTGTACCAAATGTCAAGTCTGTATCTCTACTGGTTCAAAAGTTATGGCCAATGTTAAAGTCGGTGACCTTTGACCCTGAAAGATGACCTTGACATTGACATGTCACCCCAAACTGTGCAGCTTCATGAGATACACATGCACACCAAATATCAAGACTCTATTTCTGTTGGTTCAAAAGTTATGGCCAATTTGAAGTTGGTGACCTTTGACCCTGAAGGATGACCTTGACATGTCACCCCTCAAACTGTGCATTTTCATGAGATACACAAGCATGCCACATATCAAGTCTCTATATGTACTGGTTCAAAAGTTATGGCCAATGTTAAAGTCTGTGATTTGACCCATATGTTTGACCTCTGTTTGACCTCAGATCACACTGCTCCTATAAAAGCTGTTTGATCAGGGTCTGCTCTGTTTACTTATGATATAATATAGATATGATTCTATATTTTGTGCCATGGCCATACATTCCTGTGTAAATGTGCTATTATAACAATTAATCTAATTAATATTAATGATGTCACTATTTCTTACATGAATATTCGTGGAGTATAGGGTTAATCTTTTCAACACTGATTTTTTCAGAGTGGAAAAGCCCAAATGTGTTTAACTATACAGATCATTCAGTAAGAATGGCTTAAACTTGCTAGAGGATTCTGAATAACAAACACTGCAGATCAGGCTCCTCTAAGAGCCCTATGAACTGGGTCTACACTGTTTTCAAATGACAGTGCATGTGAATCATGCATTCCAAGGGTTACATATTTTTGGAGATATGCATAATACCAAATTTCAACACCATTTTCAAATTAATTCCTACTAAATCAAAATCATAACTATCTAATCAATAGCAAGCTAATTGGTATTGGCTCCAAGGTTATAAAACTTTTTGCTTGAGTCTGAGATCATTCATTCTCAAGCAATCGGGCACTTGAGAATGATCTCGGACCCAGACTGAGAAGTTTTATAACCTTGGACCTTGGTCTATCAGTTTGGTCCCAGATCAGATGTCAAGCAACTTGTCTTGGTCCTTTATCTCGTATAAATGTCTATTCAAACCTTTCCAAACAGAGAAGACCCAAACCAGATGGCTCCTGTAGGAGGATCAGGATCTGCTCTGTTAGCTTATGGAGTTATACGAATGTAATTCTACTGATTTTGAAATGGCCAAAAAGTCCTGTGTTGATATACAGTCATAAAAATTATTTCTTATACGAATAATCAACAAGTAAGGGTTCAGTACTGATGAAGACCATAACTACTTCAGCATAAAGGCCATGGTTTATACGAGGGAAAGAGCTCCTATAGGAGCCGTCTGATCAGGGTCTGCTCTGTTTGCTTTTTACTTGACATAGATCTGATTCTATAGTTTTTGTCAAATCAAATTGCCTTGAAAAGTTTACATAAACATTCAGCTTATAAATATTTATGATGTCATTATTTCTTACGTCGATATTGAATAAGAAAAGGGTTACGGTTAAGATCTGACTGAGCTTGCTATGAAGTTTAATGACTCTTACTTAATCCTGTATTGCATAAATTTATTTTAAATGTTCTATAATTTACGCATTATTGTATATAAAATGTATCTTTGTGAAGCGCTTTTGAACGCACATATCCTGTATGAAAAGAGCGCTATATAAATGTGGTATAATAATAATAATAAATACACCTTTCTACTCCTTTGCAAAAGAGAAGGACTCAGATCACATGACTCATGTTGGAGCCATCAGAGCAGGACCTGCCTGCTCTGTTTGCTTATGAAATAATATAGATAAGATTCTATAGTTTCTACCATGTCCAAAAAAATTCCAGTTAATATGTGCCATTATTAAAAATTAACCTAATTTAATAATACAGTGTCATTATTTCTTATATGAATATTTATGGAGTCTAGGGTTTTGAATTACTCACCTGGAGCATTGTGTACAAGGTTGAAGAAGCGAGTGTCCTTATCATACCCTGGCTTATTTTTAAATGTTTCAAATAGCCAACTGTAACTAACAACACTGAAAAGAGACATAAGATTGGTCCAGTATTACTACATTTACCCACAGGGAACCGTCACAATGAAGTATGAACCTCAACAGAAAAAAATGTATGAACACTAGATATATAGTCTATATAGTCTTTTTCTTCTGCTGAGGTTCATACTTCATTGTGACGGTCCCCTGTGCAATTTACCCCTTTAGCTCATAAAGACGACTTTTGGCACCTTTGAAATTAGAATAGGTCCAGATAAGACATGGTTCCTGTGGAAACCCTCTGATCAAAGTCTGTTCTGTTTGTTTATGGAATTATATAGATCTTATTAATCATAAATATTTTACAAAATTATACCGATCTTTTTCAATTATATAGATCTGATCTTACAGTTTTTTTGTCAAGACGAAATTTTACACTGTAAAACTTAACCCATTCCCTCATAGGCTATTTTTAGATCCAACCACTTTGAATAAATGTACCAAAAAGGAGCATTAACTAGAGAAAATGAAAATTTTAGAATTTTGTAGATTGAAACCATTGTGATAAATAAAGCATTTGCTCCTAGAATGGCTACCAGTCAGCCATATTTTTTTTTATATCACTCATTGCTCCTCAATATCCCTTTTGGTAATATTCAAGAAAGTGCAGCAACAATACTTTAAGTAGTTTGCTCCACAAGGAAACTATAGTATTAAATATGGCCATCAGTTGTCTATTTTGAATCTGATCAGAAAAAAATGTGTGTCACTTGACATTTTAATTAATTTTATGAATTTTCAAGAAAATTCAGTAAAAATTGTAAAACAAGCTTAACACACAAGGAAATTGCAATATCCAAGATGGCTGTCTTGAATGTTTGGAAAAGAAATTTTGTCATGCACAACTTCTCATCATGTTAATCATTTCTGCGAAATTTCATTAACCCTTCTCTTGCTGAATTTTAAAATACAATTTCTCCTTCTATACCCATACCCTGTTGTATAATTACATATATCTTAACTGTGTACAAGTATTTCGCTGTGCAATCACTGCTGCGGAGTGCACTGGTTGCACAATCAACTTGTAAATAGTGCAGACCCTGATGAGACAGCTCCTGCAGGAGCTGTCTCATCTGGGTCTTCACTATTTACAGGTAGGTATATTGACATGAATAGCAAGCGAAGAGTTAAAATTCATGAGAAACAGTCCAACTACGATACCGGTATAGACAGACCCATGACAACATCAAACATGAAAATGACACCATATATCCCCTTCAAACTTCATTTGTAGGAGTATAAAAACTTGTTTTGACGTAAATCAGGAAAATGTATAATTACCCATCAACCTTGGCAAATGTAACTTCAAAGTCGAAGGGCCCTGAAAGAGGAAAGTAAGCATGTCTTCTGGAGGTTTTAACATTAGGGTATTTTATGTTGGCACACAGTGACCGTCCAAGAATCATTTGGACCTTGGTGTTCATGCACATAGTGTAGTCAGTCTCTACATTTGTGTCAGACTTAACCTCCTCCTGGCTAGACTGGTGTAACAAGAACATACGTCCCCTGCAAATAAAGAAATAAAAATTAATGCACCGGAAGAACTGAAAGTGGTGGACTTTAATATTCAATTCAAGCATAAACTAGTAAAAATTGTTTTAGTCTACTAAAACAGATGCCTCACCTTCACTTTTAATTCAGGACAAAATGTTGGAGGAACAAATCTGTGTATGTACAGTGACTAGTGACAGCCATCTGTCATTTTTATGTGATGAAATGAAAAAAAGAATAAAGAAGCTCAGGCCCATCAATAGTTTCCAGTTGACCTTGAGATCGCAGGTCAAGGTCACCCAAAGGTCTGTATTGTACCTGACACTTTGTCTCATGATGATACATACACGTATAAACCCTTGGTCAAAAGACAAAAATGTTCTGGCCGGGACAATAGTTTCCTATATAACCCTTTCCTCCATAAATACGCCTTTCTACGCCTCTGTAAAAGTCACCTGTTGAAACCATTGTGATAAACAGAGCATTTGCTCCTGTAGGAACAAATGCTCTATTTATCACAATGGTTTCAAACTACAAAATTCTCAAATTTTCCTTTTCTCTAGTTAATGTTCCTTTTCAGCAGATTTAATCAAAGTGGTTGGATCTAATAATAGCCTATGAGGGAATGGGTTAAGGTATACAGATTTGACCTCTAGGTCACAGGTCGAGGTCACATAAGGTAAATAATGTACCTGACAGTTTAACTTGTGCTGATATACCAACAAGTCAAATATCTAAGCCCTTGGTCAAAAGACAAAAAAGTTCTGGCACAGACAATAGTTTCCAATTTAAGGTATATAATTCAACCTATAGGTCACAGGTCAAGGTCACATGAAGGTCCCCATGGTACCTGACACTTTGACTCACGACGATACATCCACATTTCAAATATCTAAGCCCTTGGTCAAAAGACAAAAGGTTATGGCACAGACAATAGTCTCCTATTTAAGGTTGCTTTATGATGGACAAAAGTTATGAAGAAAGCTCTCAAAGGCTTTTTAGCATATTACTTTCATTCAGCATTAACCCTTTTCCTGTCCAATATTACATGTAAGAAATAATGACATCTTGAATTCTATAAAATGAATGTTTATAATGGAATATGAACACAGGAATGTTTTACTTTGGCAAAAACTGTAGAATCAGATCTATATAATTCCATATGCAAACAGAGCAGATCCTGATCAGATGGCTCCTACAGGATTTTGGTCTACTCTGTTTGCAAAAGCATGAAAAGGCATTAGTATGAAGGAAAAGGTTAAGAAACCAACTGCAGTATAACTAAAGACACTTATGTCTATTTTTTAAAATTGTTGCTTTAGAGATAGTATTTGTCCAGTCCTTAACCCTTCGCTTGTACACGTCAATATTACCTACCTGTAAATAGTGAAGACCCAGATGAGACAGCTCCTGTAGGAGCTGTCTCATCAGGGTCTGCACTATTTACAAATTGATTGTGCAACCAGTGCACTCCACAGCAGTGATTGCATAGCGAAATACTTGTACACAGTTATCATATATGTAATTATACAACAGGGCATGGGTAAGAAAGGAGAAATGTATTTTAAAATTCAGCAAGAGAAGGGTTAATCATTGTGTGAACTTACTTTGCATGCAGAAGTCTCTCACTTTCCATGCGCTCAGGTATGGGAAACATTTTAAACTCTGCCCTCACCGCCCCATCCCCATCATTTGAATAGTCGAACGAGAAATCTGCATCTCTTTCTGAGCCAATATAGATTTTCATCTTCATTCCAGACTGATGATTTAATCCTATTGGAACAGTAAGCTGCCCCTTCATCTCATTCTTGAATCTAGAAATAACATATTGTATACAAAGTAAGTGTCGCTTGCCAATATTGTCTTGTGCTACAATAATCTCAAAATTAATACAGTAGGGCCTGCCTGAAGCGGCCATTCATTTATTGAACATGGGAGTCTTAAAAGGCAGGTGCTTAATGCAGGGCAAAAGTAATGCAGAAAGAGCTTTCTACATTATTTTTGACCTGCATTAAGCTACCTTCTGCCTTACAGACTCATTATTAGATATCTTTTTGATGGTCGCTTAAGACAGGTTCTACTGTACTTTAGTCAATTTCTTTTCAAAATCAACAAGGTCAACCTGATGAGACACACTGTTACTGTCACCAAACTGCATAAGTAATGAAACATTCGCAACTAACATGCAAACAGTTCAAAACTTGGATCAGACTGTTAACCAAATAGCATAAACATAGATTAACCCTTTCCTGTATGGACTATTTTCAGATACAACCTCTTTGATTAAATCTACCAAAAAGGAGCATTAACTAGAGAAAGGAAAATTCTCAGAATTTTGTAGTTCTGAAACCATTGTGATAAATAGAGGATTTGCTCCTGTGGAGCAAATGCTCTATTTATCACAATGGTTTCATAAAGTGATCTTTACAGTAGCGTCAAACGTTGTCAATATATGGGAATGGGTTAATTACTGCATGGTTTGATGCAGCAACCAAATTTCATTTTAACCCTTTCAGCCCAGGACACACATGAACTGTCATTTGCAAATAGTGAAGACCCAGATCAGAGGGCTCCTAGAGAAACCCTCTGATCAGGGTTTGCACTGTTTGTCTTTCAAAATCCTCTATCAAGTTGAAACCTTTCATACTGAGTAGACTCTTTAGTTAAACACACACACATGGGCTATTCCACTGTGATAATTTAGGGTTGAAAGGGTTTCATTAACCCTTTCCTTCATAAAAACGCCTTTTCACACCTTTGCAAACAGAGTAGACCCAGATCAGATGGCTCCTGAAGGAGCCGTCTGATCAGGGTCTGCTCTGTTTGGTTATGGAATGTTATGAATATAATTTTACAGTTTCCATCATAGTTTAAAAAAACCCAACTTTTCCATGTTCCATTGTATTGATTCTGTCCATGGATATCAATGAGGTGATAAAATCTTGAATAAATGTTAAACAGGGAAAGGGTTAAGTAACATTAACCCATTCCTCCATAGACTATTTTTAGACCCAACCTCTTTGAATGAATCTACCCAAAAGGAGCATTTACTAGAGAAAAGTAAAATTTTAGAATTTTGTAGTTTGAAACCATTGTGATAAATAGAGCATTTGCTCCTGTAGGAGTAAATGCTCTATTTATCACAATGGTTTCAAGAAGTGGTTATTACAGAAGCCTAGAAAGGTGTATTCATAGAGGAAAGGGTTAAAAAAAACTATAGTAACTCTTAGATTCTTAGATCTATGTATTCAGACACCTAATCTCCACTCTCTACTGCTTTGTAAAACTGAATAATTCATAATGGTACCATTTGGTTAACTTTAAATTATGCTGTTATATAATAGTGAATAGTGCAGACCATGATTAAATGGCTCCTGTAGGAGTCGTCTGATCTGAGTCTACACTATTTGCATCTATATTTGTCTGTCCGAATGCTTAGGGCAATTAGGAACATTGAATATCTCTTTCAAATAATTCACAGGTTAACCCATAGGCTATAGGTTTAGACCCAACCTCTTTGAATAAATCTACTGAAAAGGAGCATATACTAGAAAAAAGCAAAAAATTTAGAATTGTGTTATTTTGAAACCATTGTGATAAATTGAGCATTTGCTCCTTTTGCTATTTATTACAATGGTTTCAAAAAATGACTTTTACAGAAACGTTAAAATATGTCAATATGAGGGAATGGGTTAAATAAATCAACTTACGTTACGTGAGTTGATGCTCCACCATCGAAATTGTTCAGGTTATTGAAATTCAAGTTAAAGCTGTTCTTGATCACGTTTTGCCCCACCACCCATACGCTCATGTTCATTGGAAGTCCAACACAAGTAGGTAGTACTTTGATCAGGCTTGCAAATTCCACAGTCCTAATAAACACAAGAAATTTTAAAACTTATGATAAATAGCAAAATGTAAAATGATGTGAACCAGCTGAAACTATTTGCATACTAAGTAACTGTTGCAGGCTAAAATTATGCAAATACAGTAGACTTGTCTTAAGTGGCAATTCATTTAGTGAACATAGGAGTCTTAAAAAGCAGGTGATTGCTTAATGCAGAACAAAAGTAATGCAGAAAGCTCCTACAGGAGCTTTCTGCATTACCTTTGACCTGCATTAAGCAACCACCTGCCTACAGGAGCTTTCTGCATTATGTTTGACCTGCCTTAAGCTACCACCTGCTTTACGGACCCATAATTAGACCTCTTTTTGATGGTCACTTAAGACAGGTTTTACTGTATTGAATTCACAACAAGTATGCCAAGAGTAAATCATTAGTAGATGAGGATCAAACTATCATCCATGAACCCCACAATACGAACGCTACAGCTGAGCTTAACCCTTTAGTTCATCAATATTCATGTAATAAATAATAACATCATGAATATTAATTACATTAATGGTTGCCATAGCACATGGACACAGGAATTTTTGGCCATGGCAGAAACTGTAGAATCATATCTATATTATAGCATAAGCAAACAGAGCAGACTCTAGTCAGATGGCTCCTACAAGAGCAACTTTGCATTAACAGTTGATATCCAGATGAGATGACAAATCACTTAGTGGGGTAGTACCCCACCAGGATAACAACTATTTGACACCCAGACTGATTTTATAGACAGAAATCAAAGGAAAAAACATAGTCTCCCATTGTGCAGCAGATGACAGATGACCAAGTTTCGTAGACATAAGAATTACTATGCTAGTAGTTTTGAAGTTCAGCTGTATTTTGGTGAGTTAGAAAAGTAGTTAAATGCGAGCCTTGGCTACTAGCATAACTACTAGCATAGTAATTTAATTATCATGCAACACTAAAAAAAAGAAGAAAAAGAAAGTTTGCTCAAGCAGTTCCATCCCCTGAATAAAAATACATGCAAGTTCAATATACGTGACGTCATTTTAGCGTGCAGTGACATCGTCGACCTTTACAACATAAACAAACTGGGTTTAATCCTTTTATATGGACAAAATAGTTGAGACAAAGGTTAGCAAATGCGTTAAATTTGATGTTTATGGTAAATTATGCCTTTTTCGTCCTTCTGTTTTCCTCCTATTGGCTGAACTAAACTTTCATCCCAGTGGGGTCAATACATATGCACTATACCTCACAAAATACAGCCTCGACGTGGAAAATATTATGCAAGTAGAAAGTGGCTATAGTTGGTGACGTTGCATGATAAAGAAAATAACCTGTTACCTTATAGAACTGCTTTTTAATGCCTTTACAAATAGAGTAAAAAAAAAGAAATTATAAAGCTTCTGTAGGAGCCATCAGGCATCTTATGAGAATCTGCTCTGTTTGCTTATTACATATGGAATTTTACAGATCTAATTCTACATTGTCTGCATTGGCCACAATACTCCTGTGTTCATATACCACTATCATAGATATTTATGATGTCATTATTTGTTACCTGATTATTCATTAGGCTAAAGGTTATCTAGTGCAAAAATAATAGACATCTTACTTAAATGAGTCAATATCCATCATAGCCAGCAGTTTCTTAAGAAGCATGTCCATTGACGCTGTTGAGCCCTGGTCAGCAATATGCTGTTGTATTTGGCGCAAATATCCAATCATCTCCTGCAAACTTACAAACATCACATTCTTCCCTGTAAAAACATAAGTAAAGAAATATTAACCCTTTACTCCATAAACATTTACCACCTGTAATGGAACCCGATACAATTAGCTACAGTAAAACCTCTCTATAACGACCACTAAATTGTGTTAATTAATTGGTATTTTGGGCAGGTGGTTGCTTAAAGCTGTTTTTCTTTCACCTTGCTTTAAGCATCCACCTGCATTTAACACAAAATACTTGATGTAATTTAGTGGTCGTTATAGAGAGGTTTTACTGTATATATCTATTCAATTCTTGCAAGCTAATTGTCGTCTGCAAAGTTTGTTATCTGCTACAATTATCAAAGTTGAATTTTGTGCCATCTGCTTTAGCAGGGTAACACTTGTGGATCACTTCTGTGCGATTAGTCTGTGTATCCATCTGTCCATCCATCTGTCTGTCTGTCCATCTGTCTGTCTGTCATACATTTTTGTCACACTTGTTTTGTCACTTGTTTGGCTACACTTTTGTTACCTCTGTTACAGTTTTACTTTCTTTATTTTCCTTACACTTTTTCACACTTTTCTGTCACTTTTTTTTTTCAGTACATGTAACACTTTTCTTTTTTTTCAATCACACTTTTTCACACTTTTTATGTCACACTTTTTCAGTCTCACTTTTTTAAGCCGCATTTTTGCCAGCAGGTGATATATGTGTTCCTTTGAACCCTTTGTACTTATTTTTCTCCCAATATAGTAACAAGAGTGTTCAGAGGAACACATGTGTCACCTGCTCACAGCTGACACAAAAACTGTTAATATGCTGGAGTGTGAAAATCAGAACAAAGGGGAATAAATAAAAAAGTATTGCATGCAGAGTGATGACCCGTAGTTACATCAATGGTCCTCAATGAGAGTAGGAGCGTTCTGTTTTACTTTCACCTTTAGTTTAAACATATTTTATTTTTGTAATTTACAGCATGCATAAATATACATACATGTAGTTTCTAAGAAGGATTGGAATGAAAGCTGGGAGCTTATTAAATTCCTCACCTTGCTTTAAGCAGCCACCTGCCCGAAATACCAACTAATTGACACAATTTAGAGGCCATTATAGAGAGGTTGTACTGTAGTTCCTAAACTTACTACAAGTGACACTAAAATCTATTAACCATTTACCTGATGAATATTCATGTTAAAATTAATGAAACCATGAATATTTATTAGGTTAGATTTTATAATGATACATGAATATTTGGCCACTGCAGAAACAGTAAATTTTAATTACTGTAAAATTAAATCTATGTAATTCCATAAGCAAACAGAGCAGACCCTGATCAGATCTGTGTCTACATTGTTTTCAAGGCAAGGAAAGATGTTTGTATGAGGTGAAGGGTTAATTCAACTTATCACATATTCTATAATATCTCCATTTAGAAAAATGGATTTTTTACCGCGTAATTTCAGATCTATCTCCAGGTCAAAGTCTGTAAGCTTTGGATGGTTCACTGTTTCAAGGATCTTCATCACAGCATCAATTATGTCCTTCTGAAATGCGGCAAACTGTGCCTTATTCTCATTCACACCAGACTTTGCAGCCTTGTACATTGCATATAGCTGTTCAAAGGTAAGGCCACTATCTTCTGATAAAAGTTGGTATAACATGTCAAAACCTGAAACGACAGGAAAAAATCAACAAAGAGCAACTAATAAATGTCCATACTAAAATCGTCATTTCTCCACCAAACCCTATGCTGTGACCACTCTTTAGAATTGTCTCTGCGAGAGTTATTTTTGAAAATGTTTCAATTTACGCATCTTATCTGGACCTCTGAGTAAATATTTCTGGCTCTGTTTGCATACCATCAATAATGAGAGTATCTAACTCTTTGCATGCTTATAGCAAATTCATGACAGTTTGGATCCAGATGAGATACTTAGTAATTCTCCTCATAATCCAAACTGTTTGATATTTTTGATATTATGCATATTTTAAGAGAAATTTACGAAAAGCGTAATTTGAGAATTGAAGTAGGCAACAATTTTTGTTGACGATGGTACCTAGTCTGAAAGATAACCATTTTTCTCATGAATTTTCATGTAAGAACAAGTAATGGGAGCATTGAAAGCAATGCCATAGTCCCCAACCGATTGAATACTTAAGTCCAACTGCTGCAATTCCGTGAAAAATCAACATAGCCTAACAAATTTCAAACTTGATTTGTAACTCATTAAAATAAAGTTAAATACCAAATATCACTTCAATATATGCAGGGGTTTAGAAACAAAGTCTGGAAAACATAAACTTTCCTGAAATTTTCTAAGTCCAACTGCTGTAATTCAGCAAAAAATCAATGTAGCATAACAAAATTTAAACTTGATCTGTAACTCATTATAATAGAGCTACATACCAAATATCCAGAAACTATGTCAAAGCAAGGTCATTTACTCACCATGAATATTCAAATCCATATCAAACAAGGGGTTCTTATTATTTCCATAGAAAAAGTTCAAACTTAAATGCAGAGCTGAAAGTACGCTGCTTGCTGGATCAAACACTACATCGACGTATAACTGTTCTCCAAAGTACTCAGTCAGTGGAAGTCTAAAAAAACAAACATAAGAAACACTATATCAAAAAAGTTGCCCTGTTTTATTTTAGCGCGCAGATGAAACAGCCAGTCTTTCAGTGATACCTTGACAGTCAAACTCAGGCAAACAGCACAGAATCATATCAAACGGCTCCTGAAGGAACTCTTCAATCAGAGTATACAATATTTGATATTTTGTTCAATCTATTTAAATTGTCAAAGCAGTGTCAAACTGACTTACTCATCTGTACAAAGTGGCAGAGAGGAGAGAATGCATGTCTGAATACATATGTACAGTAAAACCTCTCTATAACAGCCACTAAATTGTGTTAATTAGTTGGTATTTAGGGCAAGTGGCTGCTTAAAGCAAGGTGAAAGTAAAACAGAACGCTCCTATAGGAGCATTCTGTTTTACTTTCACCTTGCTTTAAGCATCCACCTGCCTTTAACACAAAATAATTGATTTATAGTAATAAACATTAAATGTAATTAGTATACTAGCATACAGAATTACATTATGTAATTATCAATTAAATGTAATTAGTATACAAGCTGTTTAACCCTTTCCCTGTTCAATGTTTATTACAAATTTCAATACATGCTGAATATTCAGGGACAAAATAGTTACAATAAACTACAGAAGGTGGAACATTGTTTCCATTTTAGAAAGAAAAGAAAAAGAGCTATCAAATTCTATTAGCAAACGAGCAGACCCTGATTAGATTGCTCCTATGGATCTGGCTCTACTCAGTTTGCAAATGTGTGAAAAGGCGTTTATATGAGTGAAAGGGTTAACCCTTACCATGCTGAACTTTTTTTTACGTCTGCTGAAACTTTCAATTGAGCAATTTTTACTTACTTCCGATTCAACTAAACTTTTGAGAAAATACCAAACGAATGTCAAAGAGCTTGACTGTTTTTAAATCGCGGCTAGTACAACAAGGGTCTTACTACATCATATCTGACCTAGTGCAGCCTCTATGAAAATGTTGGTCATGATCAGAAAATTAATACAGTAAAACCACTCTAAACTTGAATTTTAGTACAGAATTTTTTTCTAGATACGTTTAGGAAAGGTGGCTGATTAATGCAAGGTGAAAGTCATGCAGAAAGCTCCTAGAGGAGCTGTCTGCATGATTTTCACCCTGCATTAACCCATTCCCTTTATAGGCTATTTTAAGATCCAACCAGCAAAACCTCTCTAAACTTGAATTTTAGTACAGAATTTTTTTTCTAGATACGTTTAGGAAAGGTGGCTGATTAATGCAAGGTGAAAGCCATGCAGAAAGCTCCTAGAGGAGCTTTCTGCATGACTTTCACCCTGCATTAACCCATTCCCTTAAAGGCTATTTTAAGATCCAACCTCTTTGAATAAATCTATCGAAAAGAAGCATTTACTACTGAAAAGGAAAATTTCATATTTGTGTAATTTTGAGACCATTGTGATAAATAGAGCATTTATATTGCTCCTATGGAGTGTCAATATGAGGGAATGGGTTAAGCTGCCACCTGTCTCTAAGGCCGAGAGTTATAGTTGGGTTTTTTTATACTACAATGTAAATTGAAAGTCTGGTTTAGAGGGGTTTTACTGTATATCAAAAAGTACTGTAACAGAGAGAAAGATATTATTATTTCTACCTTTGACACAGAAGTGTGATCTTGACTAACGGACTTACTGACCCCAAAATCCAACTGGGGTCATTTAAAATTATCATGACCAACAGCCAATTATGAGGACTCTAGGTACCAAAGTCAATGAGTTATTATTCGGAAACTGTTTGTTCTACTGACTGACAGAAGTACAGTAAAACCTCTATATAATGACCACTAAATTACATCAAGTGTTTTGTGTTAAAGGAAGGTGGCTGCTTAAAGCAAGGTGACAGTAAAACAGAACGCTCCTATAGGAGTGTTCTGTTTTACTTTCATCTTGCTTTAAGCAGCCACCTTCCCTGAATACCAACTAATTAACACAATTTAGTGGTCGTTATAGAGAGGGTTTACTGTAGTGAACAACTAACAAATGTGTTGAAAACGGTATACAGTAGAACCTGTATTAACCCGTTACCTGTTCAATATTCACGTAAGAAATTATGGCATCATGAATATTTATGAGTCAAATTCTTAAATGTAAAATTTCAAAGGACATTATTGCTCTGACAAAGACTTTAGAATCTGATCTATAGCATGTCATAAGCAAACAGAACAGACCCTAATCAGAAGGCTCCTATCGGAGCTGTCTGATCTGGGCATGCTATGTTTGCAAATGAGTGAAAAGGCGTTTGTATGTAGTAATAAAGGGTTAAGCAACCATTAACAAGAGCACCGCGAGACGGGGCAATATACGCCCGAAGGCTGTTCTATTTACACAATGTGTGAACCTTCAGAAGTTGCGCATATGAGGTCTATTAGGGCTAAGGCAATAGCAAGGAGAGTAAAACTGCTTATTGTAATAGTAATCTTTTATTTGTCTTTGGGCCTACTGAAAGCTGAAAAAGGAGCATTTATTTTGAAAAAAAAAGTAGCAGGTAAAAGGAATAACAAAGAAACATTTTCTTTACAACAGTTGCACAAGAAATTGCTACCCGAAACTATCAAAGGGCAATAACTCCAGAATGAAAAATGATATATGAGAGTTATCTCACTGATATGCACAACTACACATCAGTATCTATCATTCCTGAAAGTTTGAAGAAATTATGTTGAAAAATAAAGGAGGAGTTAGTTGCACAAGAAATTGCTACCCGAAACTATCAAAGGGCAATAACTCCAGAATGAAAAATGATATGAGAGTTATCTCACTGATATGCACAACTATACATCAATATCTATCATTCCTGAAAGTTTGAAGAAATTATGTTGAAAAATAAAGGAGGATTTAGTTGCACAAGAAATTGCTACCCGAAACTATCAAAGGGCAATAACTCCAGAATGAAAAATGATATGAGAGTTATCTCACTGATATGCACAACTACACATCAGTATCTATCATTCCTGAAAGTTTGAAGAAATTATGTTGAAAAATAAAGGAGGAGTTAGTTGCACAAGAAATTGCTAACGGACGGACGGACGGACAGACAGACGGACGGACGGACGACATGCGCCATACCATAATACGTCCCTTCAGGCGTATAAAAAGTGATCTAACTTTGGGTCATTAAGACAAGTAGCTAAATGCAGTCAAGTATAATGCAGAAAGCTCAAGTTGGAGCTCTGCATTAAAGAAAAAAAATCAGCTTTTTAACACTTCCATGTTCCCAAACTGAACAATTGATTAAGACAGGTTCTTCCGTACCTTCTATAGGTAAACTCTATACTGTATGAACATTCATGTAAAACCAATATCAGGCATTATAAACAAGGAATTATTTTTACCATGAAACAAAATGTATAAAGTATTCCAAAAGCAAACAGCACAGACCCTGATTAGACAGCTATAACAGGAACCATCTGATCTGGGGCTAATTTGTTTGCAAAGAAAAGATAAGTATAATGAATACTGTACTTGTAAAAGTCTGCAAAGCTGATGGCCTTCGACCACTTGTAACCATAACTTGTACTGCGTCGACCTAGATATAAACTGAAATATTCGTCCTTTCTGAACTGCGCCCAGGCTGCTTTCACCCTGCAAAATAGTAAAAACATATCACAACTACCCTAAATAATCGCCAAGACAATCATAGGCAAATAGTATGATCCAGATCAGGGTCTACACTGTTTGCTACTCCGTAATTTTTTAGAATCATTAACCCTTTACTCCATAATTACGTCTTTCTACACCTTTGCAAACAGAGAAGACCCAGATCAGACAGCTCCTATAGGAGCTGTCTGATCAGGATATGCTCTGTTTGCTTATGGTATAATATAGATCTTGTTCTATAGTTTCTGTCATAGCCAAACATTCACGTGTCCATATGCTATTATAAAAAATATAATCTAATTAATATTCATGATGTCTATTTCTGATATGAATATTCATGAAGTAAAGGGTTAAATCTATTCCAAGCTGAGTGAGCTACATAAAACTGTTGAAGAAGTAAGACTGTGTGTCCTAATATTAATCCCTCTCATGCTATTAGCGCATGTATATGTATTTGAAAATAGTGTAGACCCATATGAGACAGCTCCTAGTGGACACATATGGGTTTGTACAATTTGCCATTGTAATTCATTGGCTACAATTGATTCAACTTTGAATTGATTCAAATTGATTCAGCTAAATAGTATTCATAGTTGATGGATTCACATTTGAATATGGTTAACATGATCTAATGAAATCATGGGAAATACAAGTGAACAGTTTAATCTTTACTAATTCAACCCTTTCCCCATTCTAGATTTATTAAAAATTTCAATACTTACTGGAGAATATTATCATCTAAATGGTATAGAGTTATAAGGACTTACCTATCAGTAAGGTTAACTGGCGACAAGTGTGATACTGTACGGTCATACCCGTCACTTTTGCAATGGGCATATAAGACTGTACAATATCTCACACTTCGTTAAGAGTAAAAATTAGTAAATCTAAGTAACACAGTTTTTATATTTCTGTGCAAATTACTATCCTGCTGCCACTGCTGGTATCCATTAGAAAATCCTTTCTGAGGCAATTCTGATGAATGTGATCAAGATAGTGTTCAGCTCAGAAATATGAAAACATTTTTTACTTTTCTCCACCAAACCCAATCTTGGTGGACTCACTGGATTCTAATGAGTACCACCAAGACAATGTTTGGCTGAGAAATAAGAGAATTACAGTAGAACCTGTCTTAAGCAATTATCAAAAAGAGGTACATGTATAGTCATGGGTCTGTATGGCAGGTGGAAGCTTAATCCTGTAGGAGCTTTCTGCATTGCTTTTGCCCTGCATTAAGCAACCGCCTGCTTTTTAAGATTTCTGCACTCAATTAATTCATAGTGACTTAAGACGGGTTCTTCTGTAGACCAGTACACCTGTTATCTACAGCTTGTTCAACTTACTCTCTTATATCAGGCTGATCATTTTCTAGCAGTGTCCTCACTGCAGTATACATGTAGGATTTCATTTGCAAGGTCTGGTCTAATTTCAGCTGAGCAACTAGGCGTTTAATTATGTCTTTATCAGTTGTTTTCATGAGAAGTGAGAATGCTCTCGTCCTCAAAACCATATCACATGACAGATCTTCAAGTAATGTAAATAATGTTTCCTTTTTTGTCTTGGACATGCTCTTGTAATCTTCAGTTGCTGCTTGCTCCTCCAGTACCTGTGTACAGTAAAATAAATCAGTGCAAAGTAAAACTTACAGCATATAAAAGTTTAAACCTTTCCCTGTTCTATATTTAATTCAAACTTCAGTACCTATTGAATATTCATGAACAAAATAGTTATAAATGAAATATGGAAGGTGGGGCATTGTTACCACTTAAGAAGTAAATAAAGAGATCTATCAAATTCTATTAACAAACAGAGCAGACCTTGATCAGATGACTCCTATAGGAGTCATCTGATCTGAGTCTACTCTGTTTGCAAATGCATGGAAACACATTTATATGAAGGAAAGGGTTAACCTCTTACTAATACTTCATGAATATTCATGTAACAAAATTAATAATGTATGTATGAATATCAATTACATAAATATTTTTGATGGCCATGAACATTTTAATGTTTAGTCATGACAGAAGCTACATAGAATCATATTCTATACAATTCCATAAGCAAACAGAGCAGACCCTGATCAGACAGCTCCTATAGGACCCATGTGATATGGGTCTACTCTGTTTGCAGAGGCATGGGCAGACATATTCATGGAGTAAAGGGTTCAATCCCACCATGCATTAGTGCTTCACGCTGGGCATGTTAAGGAACCAGGGAACCAATGGATAGTTCTTCTAAACCAAAGTATCCATTGGCTTTATATGGCGACATATTACACAGTGTGTAGGCGTTAACTCTATACCTGTTCAACATTCAGGTCACAAATAATGACATCATGAATATTTATTAGATGAACTTTTTGATGATGAAATATTTTCAAGGGAAATTTTTGCTTTGACAAAAGCTGTAGAATCATATCTAAATCATGTCATAAGCAAACAGTGCAGACCCAGATCAGACAGATCCTATAGGAGTCATCTGATCTGGGTCTGTCGTGTTTGCAAAGGCATGAAAAAGTGTTTATGTGAAGGGAAGTGTTAATTCTTTCTCTGCCTATGGTGAACCTGTGATAACTGACCTTTTTGACAGTTTGGATCTAAGAGACCAGGGTCCATGCTTATAAAACTTTTAGTTGAGTTCTCAAGCCTTTGGCTCAAATCTGACCAATCAAAAGCTTGGGAACTCAAATCTGACCAATCAAAAGCTTGAGAACGAACTCAGACTCATCTAAAAGCTTTATAAGCATGGACTCTGGTTACTTGGTGTCTCATCCAGATCAAAAACTGCTTGTTACTGTGGTTTTTTTTAACCATTTCATTCATGAATATTTATTTATGAATGTGTGACTTCATGAATATTGTTAAGAATATTTTTTTCTTCTGGCATATGAACACATGACTTTTTGACCTTGATAGAAACTGTAGAATTATTTCATAAGCAAATAGAGCAGACCCTGATCAGATGGCTGCTACAGTGGCTATCTGATCTGAGTCTGTTCGGTTTCCAAAGGTGTTAATTGGAGTGTCAATGGAATAAAGGGTTAGGATCTGTACATGTACATTTATTGTTTTCAAGCAAAAAGATCATGATTGAAAAACAAGAAATTTTAGTAGCTGCCACTGTATGTTTATTACAGGCTTCTACCAGTTAACTCATTACTCCATGAATAGTTTTGTAAGAAATAATGATGTCATGAATATTAATTATATTGATTGGCATGATATTGCAAACATAGCAGAGTCAGATCAGATCAGACTCCTGTAGGAGCTATCTAATCAGGGTCTGCTCTGTTTATTTATGAATATTGATAATGGGCGGAGTCTGCTGTAGATATTTGTGATGTAAATATTTAACCCTTTCCCTGTTGAATATTCATGTGATAATTATGTAAAAAGTAATGACATCATGAATACTTATTAGATGAATTTTAATTTTGGCATATGTACATAGGATTTTATTGGTAGAAACTGTAGAGCACAGTCTACAGTAAAACCTCTCTATAACGGCCACTAAATTACATCAAGTATTTTGTGTTAAAGGCAGGTGGCTGCTTAAAGCAAGGTGAAAGTAAAACAGAACGCTCCTATAGGAGCGTTCTGTTTTACTTTCAACTTGCTTTAAGCAGGCACCTGCCCTAATTACCAACTAATTAACATAATTTAGTGGCCATTATACAGAGGTTTTACTGTATTATAATGTCATTAATAAATACAGCAGACCCTAATCACTTGTGTTGTACAACAATATAAGAAAATTAGTTGATTAATATTTATAGTGGGTGGAGTCAACCATAAATATTCATGATGTAAATGGTTAATAAATAAAAGTTAGGCAATTGAAGGATTTATGATCACCTGTAGTATGCTTCTCTTCACAGTCTTTGGCACAGCACCATTTATCAGACATTTCTGCATTTGTCCCTCTATTTTGCTCCAGCTGATTCCACCATACTCACTGCTCACAAGGGACCCAATGTTCTCCAATGTCTGTATTAAAAAGAACAGAGATACATTTTAAAATGATCATTGTCCTGCAAAAGATTTGCTCTGATGTCTGCCACAGTTAATCTGATAACTGCAAATAGTACTCAAGTATTTGCACAGGATATTTGCATGTGGTGCTTGGATATTTACATTATGTAGTCTATTAGGGTATTCTAAAGTTTGCATAATTATTATCATTATATACCACATTTATATAATGCTCTTTTCACACAAGATATGTGCGTTCAAAAGCGCTTCACATGAATAAATTACATTACAAAACTGAGTCTATTTGATGCATACAGATATTTAAAACAAAAAATATTTAAGACATATATATTGATGAGAATAATAACAAGAGGGCCATGATGGCCCTATATCGGTCACCTGTGAATTGTAGCACTAGATAAAGATGAACTAACCAGATAAGAGGACCATAGTAGTTTTAATTTTTTTCAACTGAATATTATTCAGTTTGTTCAAAATGCATGGTAGTCATAATTAATTCTGAATATGGTCAGAACTATTCCTACCAAATACCATCCAAATTGGACCACCAGTTTTGGCTAATATGTTTTTTATGTTTTCCCTGGAGCCATATAAGGAAATTTAACTCTGACCATGGTGGCCATTTTTTTTAGATATCACAATGGCTTCAGCAATTTTGATAAATGGTCACAGGCAACTATTTCTGAAAAATACCATTTAAATTGGACAACTGGTCTGGAAGAAGATTTTTAAAGATTTTCTGAGCAAACATATTATTGCACAAAAGGAACAGAACTATCAAATTGCATTAGCATACAGAGCAGACCCTGATCAGATGGCTCCTATAGGAGTCGTATGAGCTAAGTCTACTCTGTTTGTAAATGTGCAAAAGGTATTTATATGAGGGAAAGGGTTAATTGTATACTTACTTTGATAGCAGTATTGAGTTCTCTGACACTATCAATGGGTCCATCCTCATCACAGTTCTCCTCCAATGTTTGTTGAATGTGTTCCAGAACCATGCTAGCTGTGCTGTCAGTCTGCACATGTAACAAGAGTGTATTAAATAAGCACAGAAAAATGCAAACACTGAGGAAACACTTCTAAAGTGGCCATTACATAGTTTAACCCTTACAACGCTGAATTTTCAAATGGACTATTAAATACAAAGGTGGCTTTCCACAGCCTAACCCATGGTACCCTCACCAACCTGACAATAACAAGCAATTTATTGACCTGCATTCGATGGATACAAAAGGTGTTTAATAATATGGCATCTGGAACCAATCGTGGTATACTATATTTGTCATGAAAATGCTTCCTAACATAAGCTTCGGCTTAGTATGTGCAAAAATCAACAAAACCCACAAAATAAAGCAATGTGTAAGAAGGGTGCACAGATATATACAAATATCAGTCACATGAATAAATCAAGTGATCATAATATGAGTGAAAATACTCAATGGTTCTTAGATATAGACATACAACTGGTCTCAGTATTAATTTGAGGGTTGATGTCCTTACTGACCTTGCTAGGTTCTTTGATATACATTGTAGACATGTAACTGGTTTCAGTATTTATTTGAGGTTCAGTGTCCTCAGCTGAGATTGCTAGGGATGGTTCTTGCATATAGACCAGCGATCAGTCTCAGTACTTACTAGAGGTTTGGTGTCCTCACTGAGTTTGCTAAGGATGATTCCAAGAGACAGCCAACAGCTCGTCTTTCCACTGGTTTCACAATAAATCTGAAAAATACAATTTTTTTTAATTAACCCTTTACTCCATGAATATCCATGTAATAAATAATGACATCATGAATATTAATTATAGCGATTTTTATATTGGCAAATGGACATGGAAAGTTTTGGCCATAACATAAACTGCAAAATCAGATCAATATTATTTCATAAGCAAACACAGCAGACCCTGATAAGATAGCTCCTACAGGAGCCATCTGATCTGGATCTACTCTGTTTGCAAAGGTGAAGAAAGGCGTATTTATGGAGTAGACTTGATCCCTTTAACTGTTCAATATTCATGTAAGATGTAATGTCATCTATATATCTATAATGAACATCTTTTAGCTGATTTTTTATAATATAAAATTATGAAGGGAATGTTTTGCTTTGACAAAAAACTGTCGAAACAGATCTATATCATGTCCTAAGCAAGCAGAGCAAACCCTGATCAGATGGCTCCTACAGGAGATGTCTGATCTGGGTTTACTCTGTTTGCAAAGGTGTGAAAAAGCATTTACCTGAAGGAATGTGTTAATTCTCGATCCCAATAAGTCAGTTAAAGGTAATAAGTGTATTACATGTAGATAATTTTGAGTACAATATGCTGAGTACAAACTGCAAAGGCCTGAAGTTGTCTTCCCTCATTTAACCTTTAAATCCATGAATATTCATGTCAGAAATAATGACATAATGAATATCAATTAGTTTAATTTTTATATTGAAATTGCAGAAACAGCAAAATCACATATGTATCATTTCATAAGCAAACAGAGCAGATCCTGATCAGATGGTTTCTGTAGGAGCCATCTGATTTGGGTCTACTCTGTTTAAAAAACCATAGAAAGGTACATTTATGAAGTAAATGGTTTGTGATGGATGGATGGATGGATGGATGGATGGATGATCAGAAGTGGAGATATAAATATGAACGTTATACGTACCCTTAATTTCTCAGTAACAGCTTCAGGAACTTGTTCAAGGCTGCTCAGACCCTGGTAAAATTCAGCTTCAGAGGATGACTTTAATTGGCCTTTCTCCATGACCTCTAGGATGGCTAGCAGACAAATTTCTGTGCCACAGCTGTGTAGTGCATCTAAATAGTAACGCTGCTGGTAATCCTATAGACATATAAAATCAAAGTACTAAAAGGCCTGATAGCCATGAGATCTGCAATAGCAGGTTTCTTTACAGTACAACCTGTGTTAAGTGACCATTAATAGAGGTCTAAACATGGGTCTTTAACCCTTTCCTCCATAGGCTATTTTTAGATCCAACCTCTTTGAATGAATCTACCAAAAAGGAGTATTTACTAGAGAAAAGGAAAACGTTAGAATTGTGTAATATTGAAACCATTGTGATAAATACAGCATTTGCTCCATTGGAGCAAAAGCTCTATTTATCACAATGGTTTCAAGAAGTCACTATTACAGAGGCGTAGAAAGGCGTACTTATGGAGGAAGGGGTTAAGAACGGTGGTAGGTTAATGTAGGTCAGAGGGGAACTCTACTTTTATCCTGCATTAAGCAACCACCTGCTTGTTAAGACTATTTTGGTCAGTAATGAACAGTCACTTAAGGCAGGTTCTACTGTACTTTTCAAAATGTACTAACCCTTTTCCCCTTATGTAAGAAATAATGACATCATGTATATTAATGAGATAATTTTTCAATAATGGCATACCAACACAGTATATTTTCAGATCAGATCTATATTATTCCATAAGGAAACAGAGCAGACCCAGATCAGACAGCTCCAACAGGAGTCATCTGATTTCAGTCTACTCTGTTTGCAAAAGTGTTAACAATTGTACATGGAGTAAAGAGTTCGATAAATAAGTTCTGTCATAACGAAGTTTTAAGATTTTATTAACACAAAGCCAATATGTAATCACTTTTAAAAACACTAGCAACCTTTTATACAGATGAGGCACCTAATTTCTCTGCATCAAATTTGGGTCAAAACTATTTGCAAAAAACGTTAACCCATTCCCTCATAAGCCAATTTTGATCCAACCTTTTTGAATAAATGTACAGAAAAGGAGCTTTTACTAGAAAAAGGTAAAGTTTTAGAACTGTGTAGTTTTGAAACCATTGTGATAAACAGAGCATTTGCTCCATAGGTACAAATGCTCTATTTATCACATGGATTTCAAAAAGTGACATCAACATGAGGGAATGGGTTAAGAATTGCAAACAAAGTGCAGTAAGGATAAAAAATCTGCCAAACCTGAGATGCATCATTACATTTGCCATAGCAAGTAAATACTTTAGCCCTGTAATCGTCTAACACTGAAAATGAAGCTTGTCTAAGAAGCTGCACTACTTCACCAAACAGCCCCGGAACCTCATCCATCGAATTATCCACATGATTCTTGACTAGTTTGTCCATGACTGCTGTTATCTCCGCTATCTGTGCTGAACTGTCATGAACATTGCCAAAGTCAAAACGAATGTCAGCAGTACTGTAACCACTAGGATCTAGATTTAAACCTTTTTGTCTATCCTTATCTACTTTCAGCAACACCAAGTTTTGACTGAAAAAAAGTTTCAGAAAAACCTCATTAACCCTTTACTCCTGAATATTCATGTAAGAAATAATGAAATCATGAATATTAATTAGATTAATTTTTTATGATGGCACATGTGGACACAGGAATGTTTGGCCATGGCAGAAACTGTAGAATCAAATCTATATTATTCCATAAGTAAACAAAGCAGACTCTAATCAGACAACTCCTATAGGGGTCATCTGATCTCGGTCTACTATGTTTGTAAAGGAGTAGAATGTGTTTTTATGGAGTAAAGGTTTAAAAGTCTAATTCTGTGTTTTTTTAACCCTTTCCTTCATATAAATGTCTTTTCATGCATTTGCAAACAAATAGACCCAGATCAGACAGTTTCTATAAGTGCCATCTGATCATGGTCTGCTCCTTTTGCTTATGATCTGATTCTATATTTTCTACCAATGCCAAAAACTCATATGTACATAATTTTATGCTAATAAAAAAAATCAGCTAATAAATATTCATGATCTAATTGTTGACAAATACTGAACAGTGAAAGGGTTAACCAGCTGGTATCTTAATACAGGGAAAAGTGCATTGTACATGGAATGCAGAAAGCTCCCAAATGAGTCTTCTGCATTACATTTACCCTGCATTAGCCCTTTCCTTCATAGATATGCCTTTTAACCCCTTTGCAAACAGAGTAGACCCAGATAGGATGACCCCTGTATGAGCTGTGCTATCAGGGTCTGCTTGGTATGCTTACGGAATAAAACAAATCTACATTGTTTGCTTATGACATAATATAGATCTGATTGTACAGGTTTTGTCAAAGCAAAACATTCTCTTGAAAACTTTACAATATAAATATCCATGATGTCATTTTTTATTACATGAATACATGTATTCATTAGGTAAAGAGTTAAAACAAGTTTTTACTGTATAAGGAATGTAAGATCTGTTTAAAAACCCTTATTCATACAGAATCATCTATGCTTCACAAAACATAGCTAAATTTGAGATGACTGCTGAAGAACCTAAGCAGTTTATTTCTTGTACAGTAACATAATTATGGCTATAGTGACTACTCAAATTAAGTATAATTCTAGGGTCTTAAGACAGGTCGTGGCTCGTTGTAGGATGAAAATCATATAGAAAGCTCCTCTAGGTTCATGCATTAAACAAGCACCTGCTCTTTAACCCGTAACTTCATAAATATGCCTTTTCTATACCTTTGCAAAATGAGTAGACCAGATCAGACAACTCCTGAAGGACCCATCTGATAAGGTTCTGCTCCGTTTGCTTATGATTTAATAAAGATTTGATTCTACAGTTTCTGTCGTGGCCAAAAAGTACTGTGTCCATGTGCTATTATGATGATTAATCCAATTAACCCATTCCCGCATATTGACGCCTTTTGGCGCTTCTGTAAAAGACACTTTGTGAAACCATTGTGATAAATAGAGCATTTGCTCCACAGGAGCAAATGCTCTATTTATCACAATGGTTTCAAAACCACACAATTCTGAAAATTTCCTTTTCTCTAGTTAAAGCTCCTTTTTGGTAGATTTAATCAAAGAGGTTAGGTCTAAAAATAGCCTAAGTGGGAATGGGTTAATATTTATGTTATTATCTCGTATATAAATATTCATGGAGCAAAGGGTTACAACTCCTACATCTATTCATTATATGGTTGCTATAGGCCATCTCTACTGTATACAAAAAGTTGTGCAGGATAGCAGACCTTATGTTTGTCATAGCAGTGGCGAGGATGTCTCCCTTGTAGGCCGCAGGCTTGAAGTACTGCTGTTGCAGACAGTATACCCCACCAAGCAGCTGATCGGAATTCATACTGTAATCACAGTTGACCTCAGAAACAAATGGATATATACCCTGAAATCAGAAATAGTGATAACTGAGCAAAAGTTGCATATGTTGAGTGCTAAAAATAGCTTTGTGGCGACAGTTTAACTTTTTTTAATCTGTTTCCACAGCAAACAGAGTAGACCCAGATCAGATGGCTCCTATAGGAGCCATCTGATCAGGGTCTGCTCTGTTTGCTTATGATATGATATAGATCTGATTCTACAGTTTTTGTCAGAGCAAAAAATTCCCTTGAAAATTTTAAATTTAGAAAATTAGATTTATAAATATTCATGATGTGTTACGTCTTGTCTTACATGAATATAGAACAGGTCGAGGGTTAAACTCAATGGCAGTAAAATCTAGAAGTTAATTACAGCTAATGGCCTATATGGTCAACTGGAAGTTTCTTGCCAGATTTTTTCATGCATGATATCATGGACAAGACACAAATTATCCCTTTACTCCATGAAATAAATAATGGTGTCATGACTATTAATTAGATTAATCTGTTAAATAGCACATGGATACATAAATTTTAAGCTATGGCAGAAACAGTAGAATCATACATGTATCTATATTGTATCATAAGCAAACAGAGCAAATCTCAGATCAGATGGCTCATATAGGATCAGGGTCTACTCTGTTTGCAAAGGCGTAGAAAGGTATATTTATGGAGTTAATGGTTAAAGAACCAATACTGATACATGTATATGTATAAAGACAAAACCTTAAATTTTATAATAGAATGTTCTGTTTTAGCATGCTTAGGTGTTTCATGACTGTAAAAAATTATCAATTAATTTTACAAAATCAAACTCCTACGTCTGAAAAGGATTTTTTACTGACAATATCACCTCTGATATAGGTCCCTCCACATATCCTCCAGTCATTGGTCTGATTGTGCTGAATAAACCACGAAACTGTTTCTTAAATATCTGCCGAATCTCACACTCTCGAAGGTTTCTGTAAGAATGTCCACTGTAACCATTGTTGACAGAAAATGAGTAGCTGGTAGGACAGTCACCAAATATGTCTCGCTGTATCGACAAAAATAAAACCTTTAGCACAATGAAAATTTTGCCATTTCTTTTTTTTAACACTTTTCCTGTTCTATACTTATTACAAATTTCAATACCTAATGAATATTCATGGACAAAATTTATCAAATTCAATTAGCAAACAGAGCAGACCCTGATCAGACGGCTCCTAAAGGAGCCATCTGATCTGGGTCTACTCTGTTTGCAAATGCGTGAAAACACGTTTATATGAGGGAAAGGGTTAAGCTGTTCCTTCATATTGACCCAGATTAGATGGCTGCTCCAAGAGCTTTCTTATCAGGGTCAGCTTTGTTTGCTTATAATAGAAATCTGATTCTACAGAATCCACCATGGCCAAAAGTTTAAAGTTTATCTAATTAATGTTCCTGGTGTCATTATTTTTACATGAATATTCATGGAGTAAAAGATTAACTTTTTGAAAGTATCACAACAAAATGTAATACACAGTTTGTTCATATTTGAAAAAAAAACCAGCAGCATATGGGTCACAATATTAGAGCAGATCATCCAATTATTAACCCTTTACCTGATGAATATTCCTACCAAAAACAATAACTGCATGAAAGTTAACACTTTACTCCATGAATATTCATGTAAAAATAATAACATTATGAATATTAGTTATAATAATTGTTATAGTAGCACATGGACATATGCATTGTTATCCATGGCAGAAACTGTAGAATCATATCTGTATTATATCATAAGGAAACAGAGCAGACCCTGATCAGACAGCTCCTATCGGACCCATCTGATCTGAGTCTAATCTGTTTGCAAATGCATAAAAATGTGTTTATATGAAGGAAAGGGTTATAAAGGAAAGGCATTATAAATAAGTGAAATTTTGACCAAGTCAGAAACTTTAGAATAAGATCTATGTAATTTCATAAGTAAACAGAACAGACCCTGATCAGACAGCTCCAACAGGATCTGGGTCTACTCAATAGGGGTCTTCATCAGGTACATAGTTTACTGTGTTGCAGTATACTGAAGTTTCTGTAATTTTTTTGGCAGCTGATTTATGAGTTAACCCTGTACCTGCACAATTGGTTTATTGTAGTGCTCTGTCTCCATTATCTGGAACTGCAGAGAGGACAGGATGCCACGCTTGATGTTCAGGGCTTGTAAGGTCTCCCTGTCATCTGCATTCAAACTCCCACCAACCAGCATACCTTTGTTCATTCGGAAAATGACCGGGTATCTATAAATAGAAACATTCTAAATGTTGTGAAAACAATCAAGAATTAACCCTTTCCCCCATGAATATTCATGTAAGAAATAATTATATCATGAATATTAATTACATTAATTTTTATAATGACACATGGACATGGGCATTTTTGTCTATGGCAGAAACTGCAGAATAATATCTGTATTATATCATAAGCAAACAGAGCAGACCCTGATCAGACGGCTCCTATGGGGGCCGTCTGATTTGGGTCTTCGGAGTCTGTTTGCAAAGGCATAGAAAAGCATATTTATGGAGTAAAGGGTTAAATTAACTTATGTTGATGATGAGTGGAATCTAGTATGAATATTCATTTCATATGGTGTTGACCCTTTCTCTGTTGAATATTCATGTAAGAAAGAATGACATCATGAATATAATTATATTAGTTGAATATTTATAGTGGCATATATACACAGGATGGTTTAATATTGGTAGAAACGGTAGGGTCAGATCTATTATCATTTCATAAGGAAACAGAGCAGACCCTGATCAGACTGCACCTGCATGAGTCATCTGATCTGGTTCTACTCTGTTTGCAGGGGTATGAGAAGGCGTATATATGAGGGAAAGAGATAGTTTTATACTTAACCCTTTACTCCATAAATACGCTTTTCTACGCCTTTGCAAACAGAGTAGATCCAAATCAGACTACTCCTATAGGAGCCGTCTGATTAGGGTCTGCTCTGTTTGCTTATGATATAATATAGATGTGATTCTACAGATTCTGTCATGGTCAAAAATGCCTGCAGTGTTTCCATGCGCTATTAAAACACATTAACCTAATTAACCCTTTCCTCCATAAATACGTCTTTCTATGCCTCTGGAATAGTCACTTTTTGAAACCATTGTGATAAATAGAGCATTTGCTCCTATAGGAGCAAATGCTCTATTATCACAATGGTTTCAAACTACAAAATGCTAAAAGTTTCCTTTTCTCTAGTTAATGCTCCTTTTCGGTAGATTTATTCAAAGAGGTTGGATTTAAAAATAACCTATGGAGGAATGGGTTAATTTGCATAATGTATTTTATTTCTAACATGGAGGAAAGGGTTAACTCCAATCATATACAGCAATACTGTGTATATGACAGGTATGTTGTAGCTATTGTCAATCTAGTGCCAGTGTGTCACCCTTATTGAAAGGGCTAGCCAGTTTAGCTTATGAGAAACGTTTTTCTCTTGCACAGCACCTATGGATTCCTCACCTTAATGCCAAGCAAAGGGCAGTTAGGCAATTAGTTAACATTCTTTAACTAGCCGGCAGCTAACCAACTGGTCATATCAGAATGAGCAACTGATGCGGATCAAACCTTCAACCTCCCAGTCCCAAAGCGAGCGACTTATCAACTAGGCCATAGCATTGACTATAATGTAGTTACAATAGATTTGTACTATGTCCTTGAAACATCTTAGATTTTGAAATGAGAAAATATACTTCAACTGGCCTTATACCTTTGTAGCTCTTTAAGGAAGTCTGAAGCATCATTGACACGATGATACACCTCATCTGGTCCCTCTTGTCTCTCCTCCAGCCAGCAGTCAGATAACTGAAAAGGGAGAAAAAAAAAATTACTGGAGCAAAATATCAATGTCTGCAGTTTGAATATAGATCAACCCTTTGAATACCAGAAATGACTTACATTTTCAAACAGTGTAGAGCCAGATCAGAGAGCTCCTCAGGGTGTGCATGGTTTGTCATTCGAAATCCTGCATCAAATTTTAAGCCTTTCATACTGAATGAACTCAATCATTTAACAGTGATACACCATTCTACTTGTTCATTTAACAGTGATACTCCATTCTGCTTGTTCATTTAACAGTAATACTCCATTCTACTTTGAATATTCTGCATGCAAAGTGTTTAGTTTTCTCTAAATAAAAATACTGATTCATTGCAATGCAATAATGATTCATTGCAAATAATGCAATGTTTCTTGTTCATTGCACTTTCAATGTTCTGAATCAATGTGAAATTTTTTACTGGAATATCTCCGGTTTCTTTGGAGATATGACCCATAAAAGAAACAACAAGAGCTGCATGTGGCGCCAACGCTTATCTGATTTGGTGCTTGTCCAGCTAAATTAAAACTTTTTGAAAAAAAATGGGCCATAACTCCAAAATTATTAAATCAAGAGTTATGGTTCTTATGTAGGGCCTTCTCCTCAATGAGATCTACCCACCTATGAAGTTTCATGTTGATACCTCTTATACTTTCTGAGTAATGAGCTACATTAAAGTTTTTGTGTGTCGACGACGACGACAACTGCAACTACAACTACGACAACAACTACGACAACAACTACAACTATGACAACAACTACAACTATGACAACAATAACAACCAAGTGATCACAACAGCTTGACATTTCTTCGAAACAGACAAGCTAATAAATTGTTGTGTTTCTTGTTAACACTTTACTTCAAAGAGACACCAAACTAATTATCAATAAAACAACTGAAGCCCTATACAATAACCAGCAAATAAAGATATATAGGTTTTTTAAAATACAGGTGGTAGCTTAATCCAGACTGAGCTTTCTGCATTGCTTTCATTCTGCATTAAGCAACCACCTGTGTACAAAATGCAAGAAACACCTTTAAAGAAATGTAACGCCTTCGGGGAAATTTATCGGTGATAATATAGTACTTACAATACATGTAAAATAAACTTGCTCATTAAAGCATTGTACTAAGTGATCATAAAAACAAAAACTCACCTCCATAAGAAATTTACATTTTTTAGGAACTTTGATTGCCATTTTACAAGAATACTGGTACCCTGAACCAGAGTTGGTTGCTCCATCAAATGAACTTGAAGTCTTGGCAGTGTATCGATACTTGTAGATATATCGGTGCTTGAAAAAGGTATCTGAAAAAACAACAACATAACAACAACATCATCTTAACCTTTTTCTCCATAAATATGCCTTTCTACACCTCTGTAATAATCACTTCTTGAAACCATTGTGATAAATAAAGAATTTGCTCCATAGGAGCAAATGCTCTATTTATCACAATGGTTTCAATACTACACAATTCTAACATTTTCCTTTTCTCTAGTAAATACTCCTTTTTGGTAGATTTTTTCAAAGAGGTAGGATCTAAAAATAGCTTATGAGGGAATGGGTTAACTCTTTGCACAAATGTATTGTACGATTGGTCGCCTTTTCAAACAAAATCTAGATGAGTAAATATCAGGATCCATTTTCTTTTATACTCATATTGTATGTTGTTAAAACAATTTATGTGTCCGATACTTTTGAAAAGAATTATAAAAGATTCCACTTATAATCTAATTAATATTCATGATGTCATTATTTCTTATGAATATTCAGGGAACAAAAGGGCCAATCCTTTACCTTATGAAACATTTATGTAAAAAGTAATGTCTATGAATATTAGCCCTTTACTCCATGAACATTCGTGTTAGAAATAATGACATCATGAATATTAGTTAGATTGTCATAATAGCACATGGACACAGGAATTTTTGACCGCGGCAGAATCTGTAGAAATTTATCTGTATTATGTCATAAGTCAACAGAGCAGACCCTGATTAGAAGGAGCTGTCTGATATTTGTCTACTCTATTTTCAAAGGCGTACAAAGGTGTATTTATGGAGTAAAGGGTTGATTAGCTTATTTTTTATAACAGCATTATGAACAAGACAGAAGCTATTGAATCAGGGTCCATGCTTATAAAGCTTTTTAGTTGAGTCTGGGTTTGTTCTCAAGCTTTTGATTGGTCAGATTTGAGTTCTCAAGCTTTTGATTGGTCAGATTTGAGCCAAACTTGAGAACGAACTCAGACTCAACTAAAAGTTTTATAAGCATGGATACTGATCTATATTATTTCAAAAGCAAACAGAACAGAGCATGATCAGACGGCTCCTGCAGGAGCCGTCTGATCTGGGTCCACTCTGTTTGCAAAGACGTAAAAAGGTGTCTCTATCAGGCGAAGGGTTTACAGTCAAGCAATGCTTAAACTTTTACACCATAGATCCACCTTTGACACCATTGCCTGTAGATCGAGATCAGATAACTTCTACCCACAGGAGTCATCTGATCTGCATCTACGCTGTTTGTAGATGTGTTAAGTAGCATGTCTGTGGAGTAAACGGTTGAAATCAAATTTATGCATAATTGAGTAAGAATAGAAAATTTGGTGTCCTTATATTTAGGGTAAATATGATGGAAAAATAACTAGATAAAAGCAGACCTAGATTCAAATTAGCATAAATGGGAAATTTGATGTGCTAATATTTATGGTAAATACTGTTAAGCATATCTGATGGATAAATAACTAGATAAAAAGAGCCCTAGATTCGAAACAGCCTTGAAAGCTGAAACATGAAGGCCATGATGGCCATGAATCACAGTAAATAATAAATGAGACAAATAGGTCATAATATATGTTGTGTAATAAGATCTAGTGTATAATAAGATCTATTGTGTAATAAGATCTATCATGTAATAAGATCTAATGTGTAATAAGATCTAGTGTGTAAATAAGATATATTGTGTAATGAGATACCGGTATATTGCATAATAAGAAAATATGTGAAATAAGATCTATTGTGTATTAAGATCTATTGTGTATTAAGATATATTGTGTAATAAGATCTATTATCTAATAAGATCTATTGTGTAATAAGATTTATTGTGTTTTTAAAAATATTGTGTAATAAGAACATTAGTCCAATTATCCCTTAACCCCTTCCTTCACATAAACACCTTTTCACGCATTTGCAAACAGAGACGACAAAGATCAGAGGGCCCCTATAGGAACCATCTGATCAGGGTCTACTCTGTTTGCCTATGAAAATACAGTTTAACTTTGATATATCAAACTTCAAGGGACCGTAGAAATAAGTTCGAGATAACACAGGTTCGAGTTATCCGATTGCTGATCAGGACAATTTCTTAAATTCACAGCTTAATACAGAACTCCATTAAACTGTCACATGTGTTTCTAGATGTGCATAGTTATACATTTTATAGCACTTCTGTATTGCTAGTTTTGGAAGGAGCAAACTTTTAGTTCGAGTTCTATCGAAGTTCGAGTTATCCGAGTTCGAGATATGGAAGTTCAACTGTATAATAGATCTGACTCAACAGTTTCTACCAATATTAAAACATCCTGTGTACATGTACATATGTCATTATAAAAGATCAACCAATAAATATTCATGATGTCAGGGAAAGGGTTAAGTGAAAATCCTGTCTTAGCCCTTTCCCCCATGAATACGCCTTTCTATGCCTCTGTAAAACTCACTTCTTGAAACCATTGTGATAAATAGAGCATTTGCTCCATAGGAGCAAATGCTCTATTTATCAAAATGGTTTCAAAACTACACAATTCTAAAATTTTCATTTTCACTAATAATTGCTCCTTTTCGGTAGATTTATTAAAAAAGGTTGGGTTTGAAAATAGCCTATAGGGGAATGGGGTAATGCCATTGCCAACAGACTAGCCAAAGATCAGATAGTCCCTACAAGAACTGTCTGATCAATACTTAATGTGTTTGCTTATATATTGCAGATCTGATTCTCTACGACCATAGTGATAAAATTCCTCATTTTATAGTCTAAAACAAGATTTGAATTAATTTTATAATGGGCAAACTCTGGCATGAATAGTATTGAGTAATTAGTTAAAACAGTCCAGCAGTCATGTTTATTGGGGAACTGAGGGACATATTTATGCAAATAATAACTATTTGGGAAAGTTCACCTAAAAACATTTCTGCAAAATTGTTTGATATCTACCCCGATCCAGTAATTTCAGAGCTTTTTTAAAAAACAACAATCACCATGTGCAGTCACAGTTATAACAACATCAGGTTTAATATTATACATATTTATCATAATAAAACACTTATTAACCCTTTACTCCATAAATATTCATGTAAGAAATCATGACTTGATGAATATTGATTAGATTAATTTTTATTCAGGAGCCATCTGATCTGGGTCTACTCTGTTTGCAAAGGCGTAGAAAGGCATATTTATAGACTAAAGGGTTAACAAAATTAGTTGTTGACACAAAAAATATATTACCTTGTTTGTCACAGGAATATTTGGTTTGACGGATGGCGTCAGCTGAAATAACAAAAAGCCGTACAGTATGAACCAAATTTGCCACAACATCTCAGCTGAAATAAAAACAAGAGGTTTTCTAATCAGTTCAATAGAATGATAGGAATTTGCTTTACACCGAAACTTGGTATCTGATCTTCTGTTGTGACGACCTTGAATATATCTGCCACGGTCAATGTGACACATTCTCACGTTCTAGTTAACAATATTATGTGAAATTGTTTGAATTTATTACTTGACCTTGAAGATAATTATTATATCATTTATTATTATTATTATTGTTCACATTTGTGTGCATTGATACTTATATCAAGGACTGCTGTGACCTTGACCTTGTCATCATACTCAGATCAGACAGTATATCTGACACTGATTGCAAACCATGCAATTAACTCTTCTCATACTAAGCATGACCCAATTGGCATTTGCATACTGCTTGGATCCAGATGAGATGCCAAATAATTCAGCGTCTTGTCAGGATCCAAGCTATTTGACACTCAGTCAATTGTTTCTTAGAAGTTTGAAGAAATTGTATGTAAATAAAAAATCAGATTAGGGTTTAGTAGACATTACTTTTTCAGCATGAGAATTGTTAATGCCTTTAACATGAGAACGGTTAATGACTTTAACATGAGAATGGTTACAAAAATGACTTTAACTGAGAGTGGTTAATGACTTTAACATGAGAATTGTTAATGGCTTTAGCATGAAAATGGTTAATGACTTTAACACATGAGAATGGTTAATGACTTTAGCATGAGAGTGGTTAATGACTTTAACATGAGAATTGTTAATGGCTTTAGCATGAAAATGGTTAATGACTTTAGCATGATAATGGTTAATAACTTTAGCATGATAATGGTTAATGACTTTAGCATCATAACGGTTAATGACTTTAGCATGAGAATTGTTAATGACTTTAACATGAGAATGGTTAGCATGAGAATTGTTAATGACTTAAGCATGAGAATGGTTAATGACTTTAACATGAGAATAGTTAATGACTTTAGCATGAGAATGGTTAATGACTTTAACATGAGAATTGTTAATGACTTTAGCATGAGAATGGTTAATGACTTTAGCATGAGAATGGTTAATGACTTTAGCATCATAACGGTTAATAACTTTAGCATGAGAATGGTTAATGACTTTAGCATCATAATGGTTAATAACTTTAGCATGAGAATGGTTAATGACTGTAGCATAAGAATGGAATTAATGACTTTGTCAATATGAAGGAATAGGTTAACAACTTTATGATTGCCTGGTTAATGACTTTAGCTTTGACTGGTTAATATATCTTTTCTACTGCCATATTCTATCCTCTAGAAATTTTGTTTCAATGGAATAAGGACAAATGCACTATACACATGATCACAAAATGACAGAATTTATTCATAATATTTGACAGCATCATGTTATTCATTTGTTGCATGCTAGTGGCAAATTTGTGGTAACTAATGTAAGCAGCCTGGATCCAGATGAGACACCCAGTAAATAAGCCTCTCATCAGGATCCAAACTGACACACTGGTTGTATTTTTCAGGAATGGGAGAAAAAATAACAGAGAGAATTTTAGTAGACAATATTGCAGACAAACAGTTATCATGCTGATGAGATGCCAAGTAAATAATGACATCATGAATATTTATTTGCTAAGTTTTATAATGTAAAACAAATAAGTGAAGTGGGTTTTTTTGGAAAAAAACTGTAGAATCAAATCTTTATCATGAGAAAAGCAAATAGAGCAGACCCTGATAAGACAGATCTGATCTGGGTCTACTCTTGCAAATGCATGAAAAAGTGTTTATATAAAGGAATAATTAACTCTTTGCAAACTAGTGGTGAAACTGTGATTACCTATGCAAACAGTTTGGATCCAGATGAGACGCCGCATAATGCGGCGTCTCATCAGGATCCAAACTGTGCGACACTCTGACAATATATTTTCCAAAGAAATGAGAGAAATCTTATTTTCAGAATTGCAGCAGACGACAATTGTTGCAGACGTAAAATTACAAAGAGTTAACACACTGACCTCACTTATGAAAAAATGGAAAGAAAATCAACTTTGAAAACTGTGGCAGATGAGGATTTTTGCAGAGAACAATTACTACAACCCTTTCCCTATTCAATATTCATGTCAGAAATAATGACATCATAATTATTTATAATTTTAAATTTTAAAGGGAAGTTTTTGCTTTGACAAAAAATGTAGAATCAGATCTCTATCATTTCACAAACAAACAGAGCAGACCCTGATCAGACGGCTTCTATAGGAACTATATGATCTGGGTCTATTCTGTTTGCAAAAGCATGAAAAGGCGTTTATATGAAAGAAAGGGTTAACATGCAATGAGTAAACAGAACAAATTAATCACTTACCTCCTATGGACAAACACAGCAAAGAGATGACAACTGCCGAAAATATATGTATCTCCATTTTCAAATGGAATGAGAAAATCCCTTGTAGTTCATAAAAAAAATTATTCAGTTTTCCAGGAACATATCTTTAACAAAGTGTAGTGATGTTTAAAACTGTCACAGAATCCCAAGTTTAAACAATCCGAGCCTCTTTTGCTGTCAAAAAAAATAAAATTGGTCAATATCAAGAAAACAGGTACATTCAGATATAAATTTGCAGTGCAGATCCAAATCCTTATTTCACCAGGATCGACACTTGACACTTAAAAACACACGTGAATCTATGCAATGTAGTTTCTGATTTCAAACCATGTCTCTTATATAGCAGGTGATCTGGATCTACACTATTTACAAATCACTGAATGTACCTAATCTCATGACCAAGATTAAAGAACTGACACAGAAAACAGACTTGGCTGGTGTCTTAACCCTTTACACCATGAATATTCATACGGTAAATAATGACATCATGAATATTAATTAGATGATTTTTAAGCTAATACTGAGCATGACAGAAGCTGCAGAATCACATCCGAATCATTCCATAAGCAAACAGAGCAGACCCTGATCAGACAGCTCCTACAGGAGCTGTCTGATCTGGGTCTACTCTGTTTGCAAAAGCGCAAAAAATGCGTATATATGGAGTACAAGGGTTAAGTTACCCACAAAGTATATACCCCTATGTACAGACTGACAGTTACATAAGGATCAATGTTCGGACGGACACACAAGCCATTGAACTTTGATAATTGTTATGTACATTACAGGTCAGTCTCACTAGATAAACAGATGATACAAAATGATAACGATTATCAAAGTGATATGAGGGCAGAGACTGGTATAACTTCAGTATGATCTCTTTGCACTTTAAGTAACTGTTGTTTGCAAAATTTGTCGTCTGCCACATATCTAGAGCTACAGATAATTTGCGTACCCAAATACTAAAATCGTCATTTCTCCACCAAACACTATACTGTGACCACTCTTTAGAATCGTCTCGAAGAGACGATTCTAAAGTCACAGTATAGGGTTTGGTGGAGAAATAAAGGAGCTAATCTTGAAAATGTTGAAATTTAAGCATCTTATCTGGGCCCTGTATATCAATCTTGATTTCTATTCCAATTTTATTGGAATCCTTTCCCTGTTGCATAGTCATGTAAGAAATAATGACATCATGAATAATTATTAGCTGAATTTTTATAATGGCATATGTTCACAGGGTTTTTTTTGGTATTGGTAGAAACTTGGTAGCTGAATTTATATAATGACATACACACACAGGATATTTTGCTAATGGTAGACACTATAGAGTCAGATCTATTATAATTTCATAAGCACACAGAGAATACCTTAGTTAGATAGCTCCTAAAGAGCCATTTGATCTGGGTCTACTCTGTTTGCAAATGTGTGAAAAAGCGTTTGTATGAGGGAAATGGTTACATAGTGTGGGTAAGTGTAATTATGAAGGGATGGTTTAGTCATGGCAGAACTGTAGAATCAGACCTTCATTATTCCATAAGCAGACAGTATAGACCATGGTGTAAAACGTTAACTCACTTTAATGCTTTTTCAAACAGAGTAGACCTAAGTCAAACAGCTCCTGTAGGATCCATCAGATCAGGGTATGCTCTGTTAGCTTATGAAATACTATAAATCTGATTTTACAGTTTCTGCAAGGTAAAAAATCCCTCTATTCATAATGCCATTAATGCTAATAATTACTCTTATTCATTATTTCTGACATGAAATATATTGGGTAAAGTGTTAACCCTTTCCCTATTCTATATTTATCCCAAATTTCAAGACCTACCGAATATTCATGGTCAAAATATTTATAATGAAATATGGAAGGCAGAACATTGTAGCCATTTTAGAAACTAAAGAAACAAACCTATCAATTTCCCTTAGCAAACAGAGCAGACCCTGATCAGGGTCTACTCTGTTTGCAAATGCATGGAAAGCGTTTGTATGAAGGAAAAGGTTAAATAGTCTTGATCCTACTGGAACACAGAGTTGTTGTTTTTTATCTCATTGAGTTTTTTATCACATTGGGATCCCATACTGTTGCCACAGATTGGTCATAGCTAAGAGTTACCACTTTGAATGCTGAAAACAAGTGCATTGGCATTTACAAACAGTGTAAACCAAGGTTAGAGAGCTCCTAAAGGAAGCCTCTGGTCAGGGTAAGTAATATTTGTCATTTTCACACCTTTGCAAACAGAGTAGACCCAGATAAGACAGCTCCTGTGGGGGCTGTCAGGGTCTGCTCTGTTGGATTATGAAATTATAACAGATCTGACTCTAGATTTTACCAATAGAAATTTTTCGTATGTCATTATATAAATTCAGCTGATAAATATTCATGATGACATCAGTATTTCTTACATGCATATTCAACAGGGAAAGGGTCAAACACTGATCCATTCCTCTTTGAAATTTCAGCACTGAAACTTCTTGTCTGCTTTATTTGTAAAAGTTAACCCTTACAACGCTGACTTTACAAATGGACTATTCCAGAAATCAATCAGATCAAGCTTATGGTGAATATTTAGGGATTCTTCTAAAGAAAAGTGTTAACATGACAAACAGTGCAGTCCCTGATGAGAGGTCACTGTTTGCAAAGGACATTAGTGACTCGTGTCCCGCACAGTCTTGTCCGCTTTATTTGTAAAAGTTAATATTTCGTCCATATCTTTTTAACGCTTTCCTCCATAAATATGCCTTTCTACGCCTCTGTAATAACCATTTCTTGACAAATATTTATCACAATGGTTTCAAACTACAAAATTCTAAAATTTTACTTTTCTCTAGTAAATGCTCCTTTTGGGTAGATTCTTTCAAAGAGGTTGGGTCTAAAAATAGCCTATGGAGGAATGGGTTAAACCTTTCCCTCAAACAATCACTTTACAAACAATAGACCAAGATTCAAGCAGATCCTATAGGAGCCATCTGATCTGGGTCTGCTGTGTGCAAAGGCATAGAAAAGTGTATTCATGGAGCAAAGGGTTAAATATGTGTTTGAGAAAACAGCGAGACATTCTGAAATTTAAAACGACTAAAACGTTAAAAATTGTTAAAGCTCTTCAGTGACATTGTATTATGTCTTACTGGATGCAAAATGATTGTACAGTAAAACCCCTCTAATGCGACCACCAAAAATGGGCATAATTCTGGGTGGCAAAGGCAGATGGTAGCTTAATGCAGGACGAAAATTATGCAGAAAACTCCTAGAGGAGCTTTCTGCATAACTTTCGTCCTGCATTAATCAACCACCTGCTTTAAACGACGCCAGTGGCTGTTTATTGAATGGTCGCATTAGCGGGGTTTACTGTAAATATTTTGCACAACAGATAATAATGCCAACTATGCTGGGACAAATCACTCAAGGTATATGGCTGTATCATAGAACCAATATATACAACACTTTTCTAAGCTTGCTGGAAACTGCTGAGTAGTTACGATCGAGAGTGGCCTTAAAATTAAGATTTTAACTCTTTGCATGGTAGCGGCGAAACCATGACTACCTATACGTAAGCAACATAATGCGGCATCTCATCAGGATCCAAACTGTTTGACACCTTGACAATAGCAAAGAAATGAGAGAAATATTATTTTAAGAACTGAAGCAGACAAAAACTGTTGCAATGAAAAATTACTTAGCATGCAAAGAGTTAAATGAATGACATTGAATTGTGAGTTTGGGCACAATATGATCGAATACCTAATAGGTGACAAAATCATGAATTATGTCTTTTTAACATTTTTATTTCAACGTTTCTGTCAGTTTACATATTTCATTCACAAATACATGTACATGTATAATCTGTATTACGTAGCACATACTATGCCATACAAAGTTTTAACACAAGCATTGGCATCTACTTAACCCTTTCTCTGTTCTATGTTTATTCCAAATTTCAA
Source organism: Azorinus chamasolen (assembly GCA_963576725.1). NCBI lineage: Eukaryota > Metazoa > Mollusca > Bivalvia > Cardiida > Solecurtidae > Azorinus > Azorinus chamasolen. The sequence goes on along the minus strand of OY755243.1, from coordinate 50,730,284 downwards.
TACCTTCTGAATATTCATGGACAAAAAAGTTATAATGAAATATGGAAGGTGGGACATTGTAGCCATTTTCAAAAGTAAAGAAACATGTCTATCAAATCCATTAGCAAACAGAGCAGACCCTGATCAGATGGCTCCTATAGGCATCATCTGATCTGGGTCTACTCTGTTTGCAAATGCGTGAAAAAGCATTTATATGAGGCAAAGGGTTAGTAAAGCATATACTGGGGTAGAGACAATTAACCCTTTACTACATGAATATTCATGTAAGACATCATGAATATTAATTAGATTATTTTTTATTATGGCATATGAACACAGGAAATATTGGACATTACAGAAACTGTAGAATCAGACCTATATGATTCCATAAGCAAACATAGCAGACTCTGATCAGAGAGCTCCTACAGGAGCTGTCTGGTCTGGGTCTACTCTGTTTACAAAAAACGTGTAAGAAGGTGTATTTAAGGAGTAAAGGACTAACTGTTAGCACTTTGTAATATTGTCTGCAAAACCTGTCTGCATCAACTATAAAGGATTGTCATCCATGTACAGTAAAACCTCTCTATAACGGCCACTAAATTTCATCAAGTATTTTGTGCTAAAGGCAGGTGGCTGCTTAAAGCAAGCTGAAAATAAAACAGAACACTCCTATAGGAGCGTTCTGTTTTACTTTCACCTTACTTTAAGCTGCCACCTGCCTTAAATACCAACTAATTAATACAATTTACGGGGCCGTTATAGAGAGGTTTTACTGCATTTTAAAATGCACTGTCAGAGCATCATACCTTTTTCATCCATATGATATGAAGAGTCACCGTCATTTCAAATTTCTAAATATTCCCTTTAACCCTTTCCCTGTTCTATGTTTATTACAAAATTCAATACCTACTGAATATTCATGGACAACATAGCTATAATTGCATATGGAAGGTGGAAAATTGTAGCCATTTTAGAAAGTAAAGAAACAGATCTTTCAAATTCTGTTAGCAAACAGAGCAGAGCCTGATCAGACAGCTCTAGGAGCCATCTGATCTGGGTCTACTCTGTTTGCAAATGCGTGAACACACGTTTATATGAGGGAAAGGGTTAAGGATGTGAACAGTTAACCCATTCCCTCAGAAAAATACTTCTTCATGCCTTTATTAACCCTTTACCTGTTCAATAGTCATGGAAGAATTAATGGCATATAAACATAGGACATTTTTGGTTCAGACAGAAACTGTAGAATCAGATCTATATTATACATGTACCATAAGCAAACTGGGCAGATTCTGATCAGACAGCTCTTATTGGAGCCATCTGATCTGTGTCTACCCTGTTTGCAAAGGCGTTTATATGAAGGAAAGGGTTAAGTAGGGTAGACAGCTTCTGTAGGAGGTTTTTAAATCATATAGATCTGATTCTACAGTTTCTGCCATGATCAAAAATTTCATGGTTAATAATACTGTAAAAATTCTGCTAACTGCATTATTTCTTACATAAATATTTAACTGGCAAAGGGTCAACACAGTCACTCATATGATAGCAATTTCAGTCCACACAGATCCCATTTTCACTCTTTGTATGCTAACTTATTTTACGTCTACAACAACTGTTGTCTACTTTTAATTCTTTAAGTAAAATTTCTCTCATTTTTTTGCAAAAATATGGTGAATGTGTCAAACAGTTTTATCATGATGAGATGCCACATTATGCAAGCAGTTTGGATCCAGATGAGACACAGAACAATGCAGCATCTTATCTGGATCAAAACTGTTTGCATAGGTAATCACGGTTTCACCGCTAGTGTGCAAAGAGTTTATAACTGGCTCAACAAAGTCATATTCAAACTTCTTGGAAAAATATTTGAGTATTTTCCAGCAATTTCTAATATAGCCTTCTTTTCAATGTTTTCTGTCATATAAAATAACAGTCATGAGGCTTGATAATTCTGGATGTTTCACATATATATATATACATATATATATATCCCATATTCCATACAGGATTCATGGTGTAGACATTCTGCAAAAGACATCCTTCTTATTCTTCCAATCTGTAGCCTAAATGTTTCCTGTCTATATAAAATAAGTCATGAGGCTTGATAATTCTGGATGTTTCACATATGTATCCCGTATTCCATACAGGATTTACGGTGTAGGCATTCCGTCTAAGACATCCTTCTTATTCTTTCAATCTGTAGCCTAAATATTCCTAGCATTGCGGATAGGATGTTCATCTCCGCCTCGGTGGTTCAACTAGTTTGCCAGCCTTAAAGAAAAACAATTGAACATCTTTATGTCACCTAACTATCTGATCATCATCCCCAACATAAGGACCTAAAGTAAGTGCTAATGCTCATCCATCTGTGAAAAATGTGATTTTAAATTGATTCAAAGGGAAATTAACTCAATACTATAATAAAGCATAAATAGGGCATGGCTTTGACCTTTTACTCCATAAATATGCCTTCTACGCCTTTGCAATCAGCTCTGTTTGATTATTATATAATATACATATGAGTCTACAGTTTCTGCCATGGCCAAAAATTCCAGTGCCCATGGGCTATTATAACAATTAATCTAACTAGAAGAATAGTTTTTGATACAAAAACTGATGTCTACCATGGTTACCAGTTCATTGGTTACCAGATCATTGGTCACCAGAACATTGGTCAGTGTTCTGGGTCACCAGAACATTGGGCACTAGAACATTGTCACCAGATCATTGGTCACCAGAACATTGGTCACCAGATCATTGGTCACCAGAACATTGGGCACTTGAACATTGGGTCACCAGAACATTGGTCACCAGAACATTGGTCAGGGCACTAGAACATTGGGTCACCAGATCATTGGTCACCAGAACATTGGGCACTAGAACATTGGGTCACCAGAACATTGAGCACTAGAACATTGTCACCAGATCATTGATCACCACAATATTGCAATGGATACATAGATCAGTTGCACTCTAACCATAGCATCAGATATGGGTGTACAGTTATTTAACTTTTTCCTTGATACAGATGCTTCTTCAAGCCTTTGCAAACAGAGTAGATCCAGATCAGATGGCTCCTGTAGATCAGGTCTACTGTTTGCTTATGCAATAATATAGATCTCATTCTACAGTTTCTGCCATGGCCAAAACTTTTATGTATTCATGAATATGCCATTATGAATAGCAAACTAATTAACCCTTTCCCTCATATAAAAACCTTTTAACGCATCTGTAGAGTAGATCCAGATTAGACAGCTCCTATAGAAGCAATCTGATCTTGATCTGCTCTGTTTGTTTTTGATGTATAGATCTGATTCTTCAGTTTTTATCAAAGCAAATATTCCCTAGAAAAGTTTAAATTGTTAAATTTCAGTTAATAAATATTCTTGATATCATTATTTCTTACTTAGATATTGAACAGGAAATGAGTCAATATTCATGAAGCCATTATTTCTTACTTGAATATTCATCCAGCTAAAGGGTAACTTTTCAGTGTCAACAGTATACAGTCAACGCCCACATAATTATGTAAACCTGACACTTACCGAAGGCAAGTTTTGTCGTGTCATCATCGTGTCAATTCTCTGGTTATACAGATCAAAGACGAACTGTGCCATGTGGGGCATATCATCGATCACCATTGGTCGATTCTGGCATGGTTGTTGTGCCTACAATAATATTTAACATCAATTTTACTTTTTACTTTTTACTTTTACCCAATAGAAATGCCTTTGCAAATAGAATAAATGTATACCCAAATCAGATGGCTCTTGTAGGAGCCGTTTGATCATGTTTGGTTTCAGTTTTAATGGGTTTTACGTCGTTTAACAGTATTTCAGCCATATCACGATGTCCAGCTAATCACAGGTGTTGGAAGACCCCAGAGGTTCTTCTGTGTATGGAACAAAATGCCTTGTTTCATGCACAGAAGAACATCCAGGTAGAACCACCAACCTACCACAAGCCAGCTGGAAGGCTTCCTCACATGAAAAATCCAAATGCCCAGACTAGGATTCAAACACACAGAGGTGAGGGACTATGCGATTGTTAGTCGGAGACCATAACCACTCTGATCACGATCTGCTCTGTTTGCTATGGAATCAATAAGATCTGGGTCCATGCTTATAAAACTTTTAGTTGAGTCTGAGTACGTTCTCAAGCTTTTGATTGGTCAGATTTGAGCCTCTGGCTCAAATCTGACCAATCAAAAGCTTGAGAACTCAAATCTGACCAATCAAAAGCTTGAGAACGAAACTCAGACTCAACTAAAAGCTTTATAAGCATGGACCCTGATTCTACAGTTTCATCCATGGCCAAATTTCCATGTGTTCACTTCATATGCCATTATAAAATTTTGTTTTATTAATATTCATGATTCTTATTTCTTAAATGAATATTCATTTGAAAAGTAGGATTCATCTTACTGGAATCTACGTTATTCTAAAAGCAAATAGAGCAGATGTTGATCAGACAGTCCCACAGGAACTGTCTTATATTGGTCTACTCTTCTTGCAAAGGTATAAGAACTAAATTTTGCCCCTTTTTTTTGGTATTTGGCCCAAATTACTGATGTATTTTGCCCCAATTACACTAAATTACTTGCGAATCTTGCCCCATCTACATAAGTATTTCACAATATAACTTGTGTCTGATCAAAGTAAATGCTCTGCTTGCTTAATATGAAATCATACAGATCTGATCTTTTTATTAAGTTTTTGACAAAACCAACAATTCCCTTTTAAAGTTTTACCTATAACAATTAAGTTAATAATATTCATGAAGTTATCAATTCATGTGTAAATGTTCAATATGGAAAGGGCTAAATCTTCATACCTAATTACCTGTGTGTTTCATCTAATTATAGTTATTTGTGTACTTCACTTACCTTTCTTGATGTTGGGAATGACTCTGTTGCATCTATATGCAGCTCTGTTGGTCTTGAACACAGCTATGGAATAGAAATAACAATATTACAACTTTCAATTCAAAGGACACAGAAGCATCATCTTCGGGAGAATGGACATCAAAACATTTAGTCAGTGACGGATAATCTTCAAGAGGTTGCTGTAAAGACTGCTTTAGTTTAAATCTGATTTAAATTGTACTCTTTAATCATTTACTCAATAAAAACACCTTTTAATGCCTTTACAAACAGAGTAAACCTAGATCAGTCATTTACATGTACTTGAGAAAACAATATAAACTTACCCTATTAAACGCAGGAGTAAGCTCAAAGCAGTTGCTAAACAAAGACACCCGGGCAAACACGTACAGCCCTAGTCGGGCTCGTGACATGGCAACAACCAGTCTTCTAACATCCCTAAAAAGGAAAGTACAACACACATTTACAAAAAGCTAAGTTAGCCATCATAATTGATTATTAAAATGTTAAGTTAGCTCCACTATCAGATGTTCTTAACCTTTAAAACTGCTGCAGGTAGATGAATGATTACCTATGCAAATAGTCTGGATCCAGATGCGATACTGAATAACTTGGCATCTTACCAGAATCCAAACTGTTGGACACTCTGATTTCCTCTTGACAGACAAAAACTTACAGCTTGAAAATATAGCGGGTCAAAAATTGTGTAAAATATAACTTGCTCAGCAGTTTAAAGATTAAGCTAAGTCGGCATTAACCTATACTTGATAAGATTAAGCTAAGTCGGCATTAACCTATACATGACTAAGATTGAGCTAAGTCGGCATTAACCTATACATGACTAAGATTGAGCTAAGTCGGCATTAACCTATACTTGACTAAGATTGAGCTAAGTCGGCATTAACCTATACTTGACTAAGATTAAGCTAAGTCGGCATTAACCTGTACTTGATAAGATTAAGCTAAGTCGGCATTAACCTATACTTGACTAAGATTGAGCTAAGTCGGCATTAACCTATACATGACTAAGATTGAGCTAAGTCGGCATTAACCTATACTTGACTAAGATTGAGCTAAGTCGGCATTAACCTATACTTGACTAAGATTAAGCTAAGTCGGCATTAACCTATACATGACTAAGATTAAGCTAAGTCGGCATTAACCTATACTTGACTAAGATTAAGCTAAGTCGGCATTAACCTATACTTGACTAAGATTAAGCTAAGTCGGCATTAACCTATACTTGATAAGATTAAGCTAAGTCGGCATTAACCTATACTTGACTAAGATTGTCGGCATTAACCTATACATGACTAAGATTAAGCTAAGTCGGCATTAACCTATACTTGACTAAGATTAAGCTAAGTCGGCATTAACCTATACTTGACTAAGACATATACAAATTAGACCCTGATAAGACAGCTCATGTAGATGCTCAGTCTGCTCCATTTGCTCATACCCTCCTAAACTGTTTTAGACACAACCTCTTTGAATTAATCTACCGAAAAAGAACATTAACTATAGAAAAGGGGAATTTTAGAATTGTGTAGTTTTGAAACCATTGTGATAAATAGAGCATTTGCTCCTATGGAGCAAATGCTCTATTTATCACAATGGTTTCATAATGTGACTTTTACAAAGGCGCCAAAAGGCGTCACTAGGAGGGAATGTGTTAAATAGTAGAGATCTGTTTTCTGCCAACATTGCTGTGTTCATATGCCATCAACAAAATTCCTCTATTTAATATTTGTAAAGTTAACCCTTTACCTCAAAGAGACACCTTTTGGCACAAACTGAGAAACTGTAGACTCATATCTATATTATGTCATAAGCAAACAGAGCAGACCCTGAACAGATGGCTCCTATAGGAGCCATCTGATCTGGGTCTACTCTATTAGCAAAAACATGATGGCAAATTATATTATGTTTTGCTTCAAGACACTACATACCTGAGATGGCCGACTGTTCTTGTTCTGACCAATGACAGTAAAATGTAATCATTCTGTTGTCCCTGATACCTGTCCACTGTTGTCACCTGGCAACAAATATAAACATTCTCATTTTACTAAACACAAATAGAATTATCACAGAATGCAATTAATATCCTAATACAAGTGCTTGTCAGAGTATGTGGTATTTTGAATATAACTCTATGAACAAGATCTAACTGTAACGGAATCCATTACAGAATGTCCCCCAAACATAATGGACAACAGGCATTGATGAGCAAAATATCTTAATATTCACCAATCACAGGCCATCACCGGGTTATCATGGCAACCAAGACACGGAGCAAAGCAATTTCCATATCAAAAACGTTTTGGGCAAGATTTGGTAACTAAATACTGTAATGCTAGATATAATTTGACAATCTACCTTAGGTAGATATAATAATCTGGCATGACCATAAGTTAAAACCTATACACTGAATGACTGGTGAGCATGCCAATTTTCAGTACATTAGGAGCTCACAACTATAGAGCTTCTTGTCTGTTTTAGCTCATAATTAACCTGGATCATAATTTTAGCCTTATAGATGAGAGCTAAAGAAGATAAAGAACAGTACATGCCTAGAAAACTTTTCTGACAAATTTTCAAACATTTTGTTTCCATAGTAATCATCATTATTAGTTAATAATCATGTTATTGTAGCAGCAACAGTATACCCATATGTTACTTTAATTTGTCCTTCAATATCTATATACATACTGATACAGTAAAGAGTGCTGTTTCTGTTTAACACTTTTCTCCATGAATATTCATGTAAGAAATAATGACATCACAAATATTAATACAGTTCAACTTCGATATCTCGAACTCGAATAACTCAATCTTCGGGATAACTCGATCTGAAAGTTCAGTCTTTCCAAACATTACAATACAATATGCTCTAAAATGTATTACTATGCATATCTTGAAACACGTGTGACAGCTTAATGCAGGTATAAAGTAATGCTGAAAGCTCCAACAGGAGCTTTCAGCATTACTTTAGACCTGCATTAAGCTATGAACTTAAGAAATTATCCAGATCATAAATTGGATAACTCGAACTTCTGTTATCTCGAACTAATTTATGTGGTCCCTTGAAGTTCGAGATATCGAAGTTCAACTGTAGATGAATCTTTTTATAATGGCACATAAACCCTGAAGGGGATGTCTGATCTGGGTCTACCCTATTTGCAAAGGTGAAGAAAGGAGTATTTATGGAGTAGAGGGTTATTAAATAAATTGTAGCAAAGATTTGGGTTTCCACACTTTCAAAACATACCGTATAAGGCCGGCCAATGAATGGGTTCTTGGAACATCTCTGGTTGATGACGTCACGAATCAGATGCTTCTGACCATTGTATGTGGTAAGAATTGAGATCTTTTCTGCTGGGTAGCCTATCAGCCGCATGTACATGAACATGGCAACAACGTATTCAGCTTCCCCAAGGTTCTAAAATGTTAAAGAAGTTAGTACAAACCAGAGCTTGATTTTTTTAAAAAAAAACAAAAAACAACAGATAAGTATCCCCCCTACATCCCAAACCAAACTAGAACTAGAGGTTTTTGTCAAAAAAACGGATGTCTCCCCTCTAATAAAAACAATATGTAAAGGGAAATCACTAAAAATGTTATGGTCTTGATGAATGATACTTCCCCTCATTATGCGTTTTCCACACTACATTTTTCAAGAAGAAAATGATAACAGCTAATAACTCCAAAAATACTGATACCAGATTTATGGCCCTTGTGCATGACACCTACTTTCATCATGCTCTTTCCAAAAATAAAATGTCATTCCAATAGCATCAGTCGAACAGGAGTTATTGATCGGCCAGAAAATGTAACAAAGGGCAATAACTCCAAAAGTATTGAAGCCAGAATTATGGCCCTTGTTCATGACACTTTCTCTCATCATGCTCTTTCCATGTATGAAGTTTCAATACGATGGCAAGAGCCATGTAGGAATTATCGTCCGGACAAGAAAGAATTAAACAAATGTACAAGGGGCAATAACTCTAAATTTATTGAAGCTCGAGTTAAGGATCTTATGCATGACACTTTCTCTTATTATGATCGTTCCATGTATGAAGTTTCACTCCAATGGCATGTGTCACATAGGAGTAATCATCTGGACAAAAAATTAAGATTGTTTTTACAAAGGGCAATAACTCCAATATTAGTGAAGCCAGAGTTATGGACCTTATACATGACACTTCCTCTCGTTATGATCTTTCCATATATGAAGTTTCAATCCAATGGCATGAGCCATATAGAAGTTATCGTCCGGACAAAAAAGTGTAATTTTTTTTACAAAGGGCAATAACTCCAATATTAGTGAAGCCAGAGTTATGGACCTTGTGCATGACACTTCCTCTCGTTATGATCTTTCCATATATGAAGTTTCAATCCAATGGCATGAGCCATGTAAAGTTATCGTCCGGACAAAAAAGTGTGATTTTTTTACAAAGGGCAATAACTCCTATATTAGTGAAGCCAGAGTTATGTACCTTCTGCATGACACTTCCTCTCGTTATGATCTTTCCATATATGAAGTTTCAATCCAATGGCATCAGGCATATTGAAGTTATTGTCCGGACAAAAAATTATGATATTTTTTACAAAGGGCAATAACTCCAATATTAGTGAAGCCAGAGTTATGTACCTTGTGCATGACACTTCCTCTCATTATGCTCTTTCCATATATGAAGTTTCAATCAACTGGCACCAGGCATATTGAAGTTATTGTCCGGACAAAAAATTATGATATTTTTTACAAAGGGCAATAACTCCATCATTAGTGAAGCCAGAGTTATGGACCTTGTGCATGACACTTCCTCTCGTCATGATCTTTCCATATATGAAGTTTCAATCCAATGGCATGAGCCATATAGGAGTTATCGTCCGGACAAAAAAGTGATTTTTTTTTACAAAGGGCAATAACTCCAATATTAGTGAAGCCAGAGTTATGGACCTTGTGCATGACACTTCCTCTCATTATGCTCTTTCCATATATGAAGTTTCAATCAACTGGCATTAGGCATATTGAAGTTATCGTCCGGACAAAAAGTGTGACAGACAGACGGACAGACGGACAACTCTCACGAAAACAATATGTCTCCCCCATATAAATATGGGGGGAGACATAACTACCACTAAAGGTGATGGATACCCCCACTAGCACATTTGACACAGAAATGGGGGTTATAGAAATAAATCACTACAATATCTGCTACAGTTTAGAAAAAAACTCCGGAAAACCTGAAATTTCCTAAAAATGTCTAAGTCAAAATGCTGTAATTCCGTTAAAAATCAATGTAGTGTAAGGAAATGCAACCGTGATCTGTAACTCATTATTATAAAGCCACATACTTAATATCGCTTCAATATCTGTAAAGGTGTAGAAAAAAAGTCTGGAAAACCTGAATTTCCGGAAAATTTCTAACTAAAATCGCTGTATTTCCGTGAAAAATCAATGAAGCGTAACGAAATTCAAACTTGATCTGTACCTCATTATAATAAAGCCTCATACCACATATCACTTCAATATCTGTAAAGGTTTAGAAAAAAACTCCAGAAAACTGAAAAATAACAAAGGGCAATTACTCCAAAAATACTGAAGACAGAGTTACAAACCTTGTGCACTGCACTTGCGGTAGATGTGATCTATCTATATATGAAGTTTGAAGTCAATAGCTTTTATACTTTGGAAATTATGATCCGGACAAGCATGACAGACGGACATGGTGACTCCAGTATACCCCCCAAAACTTCGTTTGTGGGGGTATAAAAAGTACACCCCATCTCCATCACAACTACACTTCATGGTATATTTTTTTCATCATTCATTCACATTATTCTGTTAACAATAATTGAATCAAATCACACTGGGGATATGCACAACTACACTACATGGTAATCACTGCTGTAAAGTTTTCTTTAAACACCTGACCAGCCATTTATGAGAAATTGGATTTTATGAATTTTTTTAACCCTTTCCTCCATAGGCTATTTTTAGACCCAACCTCTTTGAATGAATCTACCGAAAAAGGAGCATTTACTAGAGAAAAGGAAAATGTTATAATTGTTTAGTATTAAAACCATTGTGATAAATAGAGAATTTGCTCCTATGGAGCAAATGCTCTATTTATCACAATGGTTTCAAGAAGTGCCTATTACAGAGGCGTAGAAAGGCGTATTTATGGAGGAAAAGGTTAATCATTCAAAGGGGACATAATAAAAAAATAATCAAACCAGATCTTCCTGGCAATATGCGCAACTGCACTTCATGGTGATCACTGCTGTTCAGTTTTATTAAAATCTGCCAAGCCATTTATGAGAAATTTGATTTTATGCTATTTTTTCCAATCAAGGGGACATAAGTCTGTGAAAAATAATAAAACCAGATTACCATGGCGATTTGCACTACACTTAAATATAAATACTGTACATGTAAGTCAAGATCTATTAGCATTACATATCAAGTAAATGTGTCCTACTCAGTATTGAAATAAATTTTTAAAGAAAGAGCATTGACATGGAGTCAATCCTTATCTTCCTTTTATAAAAATCCGGATTCTTAACCCTTCTCTTGCTGAATTTTGAAATACATTTCTCCTTCTTTACCCATGCCCTGTTGTATAATTACATATATCTTCACTGTGTACAAGTATTGCGGTGTGCAATCACTGCTGTGGAATGCACTGGTTGCACAATCAACTTGTAAATAGTGCAGACCCTGATGAGACAGCTCCTGCAGGAGCTGTCTCATCTGGGTCTTCACTATTTACAGGTAGGTATATTGACATGAATAGCAAGCGAAGGGTTAATTAGTAAAGACAGTGCCAATGTTTAAAAATATGGAACAAATTAAGTGGTGTATCTGATACAGGAACTGAAAACTGATTGAATCTTCAGCAAAATAATATAAACTAGAAAACTGACTCAGTCAGAGAGGGCCCTGTAACCAAGGGCAGATAACTCTAGACATAGTGATCTGATTCAACCCCAAAACTAAAGGTTTTTTCCTCTGATGATACTAAGCATATGCCCTTAATATGAAACCAATATGTAATGTACTGCTTAAGTTATCGCGTCACATCAAGTGTTGATAGACGGACGGGCAGACAGAAAATGTGATTCCTATACTGCTCCTGTATTTTCAATGCAGGGCCCTAATAATATAAAACCACATGTACAAGAAGAATGGTGTTCATAGGACATGGATGCCCTCTGGTGATATTGTTTCAGAGATAAAATAAAAATCCTTATTAATTTCCTTTCTAAATGGATAGCTTCATACAAATATTACCTGGTAGAAATAGGGGTTAGGCTCAGATTCCCCTACCCCATTGAAATTTTCAACATTTACGAGTTGATAGTCAAACGCAAAGCCGGCATTAGCTAGTTGATACTCAGGGTTGGCCAGCACATGTGGCAGACTGCCCAGTTTCTTATATCTCCAGTTATACAGGCTTGCTATGCTGCAATGAAAAGTCAGTAAAATAAAGTAGAACAGTAGATAATAGGGGTACATGTATTTAGAGGATGTAATTAATCTGTTACTCCATTAATACGCTTCTCTTTGCAAACAGTGTAGACCCAGATCAGATGGCTCCTATAGGAGCTGTCTGACCAGGGTCTGCTCTTTTTGCTTATGACAAAATAAAGATATGATTTTACAGTGTCTACTGTAGCCAAAAACGTCCTGTGTCCATGCATACTATACTATTTGACCTTTGACCTTAAAGGATGACCTTGACCTTGACATGTCACCCCTCAAAATGTGCAGTTTCATGAGATAAACATGCATGCCAAATATATAGTCTCTATCTCTACTAGTTCAAAAGTTATGGCCAATGTTAAAGTCGGTGATAAGGCCTATATATCTGACCTCTGATCTTGAAGGATGACCTTGGCATGTCACCCCTCAAAATGTGCGGCTTTATGAGATACATATGCATGCCAAATATCAAGACTCTATCTGTACTGGCTCAAAAGTTATGCCCAATGTTATAGTTATTGACAAACACACAAACAACAGACAGGGCAAAAACAATATCCCCCCCCCCCCCCCCCTGGATTTGATCGGGGTGGGGGGAGGGGACATAAAAATTAATCTGATTAGTATACATAATATCATTATTTCTTATATAAATATTCACAGAGTAAAGGGTTTAAATATATTTTATATGTCTCCCCCAAACCCTATCTTGCTGCTACTCATTAGAAATCATTGAAGAGGTAACTGTATACAGTAATGAGAAGTAGCAAGATAGGGTTTGGCTGAGAAATAAAGAGATATTTATTTTGATAGAATAGTACTCCTTTTATCTACAGTTCAGTACCAAATATAAACGATCATAGAGAAAATTAAATTGGAGAACCATGAAAGAGCTTTGGAGTCAGCTAATATTATAGCAATAGCAACATTTGTACATAACTAACCTTGCTCTAGCACGACCCTGAGCATCCAAATCAACAGTGGGAACTCCAAGTCTCACAAGCCGTGTGAACATGGACTGCTCCATGTTTGAGAACTTCTGGAATGCCATGTTCTTAATAACTGGCGGCAACTGATGATGGTCCCCGATCATGATCCAACGCTTCAAGCGGTTGTTGTTGTCTTCTGGATTCTATGACATAACAAATAAGTTACAGTAAAACCTCTCTTTAACGGCCAGTAATTATGTTAATTAGTTGGTATTTAAGGCAGGTGGCTGCTTAAAGTAAGGTGAAAGTAAAACAGAACGCTCCTATAGGACCGTTCTGTTCTATTTTCACCTTGTTTTAAGCAGCCATCTGCCTTTTACACAAAATAATTGATGTAATTTAGTGGCCGTTATAGAGAGGTTTTACTGTATAATGACATTATGAACATAAATTTGCTTCTTCTTAAATGATACATGTAACACAGGAATGTTTGGTCATTGCAGAATTTCTCGATCTATATTATTCCATAAGCAAACAGAGCAGACCCTGATCAGATAACTCCTACATGAGCCATCCGTGTCCACTTTGTTTGCAAAGGTGTTAAAAGGTGCATTTATGGAGTAAAAGGTTAAATATGTGTGATATAGAGTAATGAACCCTTATCATATTATAAGATATTGTGGTGATGAAACTGCGCGAAGTTTGACAGGTTTTTTAGAAAAAAGTTTCGTACAACAATGTCAACAATGTCATTAACCACAGCAGCAACATAAATACAAGTTTATAACAAGACTTCGACTCTTTTTCTTTGAAAAATATAAATGTTAAAATATATCTCAAGTACTCTATATTGAGATACTTACCTGTAACAGCAGTGGAATGAAAGTTTCAATTTCAAGGATCTGTGCTGCTTCCTCCATCATGATATTATCAAACTGAAATCATATATTTAATAATTATTATCCAAGGCATCTCATATCATTATATAAACCTATTCCCTCATAGGCTATTTTAGATGTTTCTTTCAATAAATCAACTGAAAACGAGCGTTTACTAGATAAAGGGAAGAATTTAGAATTATGTGGCTTCGAACCAGTTGTGTTATATAGAGCATTTGCTCTATTTATCACAATGGTTTCAAGAAGTGACTTTTACAGAGGTGTCTTATGTCATCAATATGTGGGAATGGGTTAAACACGCTCATTTTCATCAAAATTATCCCATTTACAGGGATAGGCCAATCTCACGATTTATGAACATTTCTGGACTAAAGAATCAAAATTTTAAGTAGAACTTTTGATATTTCAAGATAGGAAGAATTCTATAGGCTTTATCATGAAACATACTGTACCTCAGATTTATAACATAACTCGTGGCTTCAGCGTGACGTAACACTATCATTTATTTTTTGATATTCACGGGCATATATTCACTAGTGAATAACATTCGAACAACCGAACTGTATTCATACGCGCTGTCAAAACAAACTGGCGGACGGTGACCTACCTGTCAACGATTGAGTCACGATAGATGGCAAAGGACTGTTGGCACTTGCGCCTTAATTTCGATAAAACAATACAAATTGTAATCGTTGTCAGTAATTATCTACAAAATGTATGCCAAAAAAGACCTACCAGCTACTCTGACCCATACAATCCATTCTACAAAGAAAATGCCTCCACAACTTTGCATTTTCTTCACCGCATGTCCTTTTTTTTATGCAGATTTCTACTCATAAAAATATCTCGTCAATCAACAACTATAGTCATCTGAATCCAGCACAGCACAAACATATTTCAAACATGCTATACTCAGCTGATCGCGAAAACCTTCCTCCTGTTCCACACATTTTATGCAGCAGTTCGTTCTACTGAATCTTTTGTCCATTTCAAACATTTTCACTGAACTTGAATCGAGATTTTTTTCTTGGTGGAAATGTCCATGTCCATGTGTATACAACACTAATGAAGGGCTTAATATACCAAAACGAAGGCGCATTTTGAATCCCATTGACAGTGAGTGTCAGACGTGTTGGCGACTGTATGTGGGTCTTCATTTAAATGGCACGCTTTACATAGATACATGTTGTGTACAATGACGTCATAATGTGACGTGTTTGTAACTATGTATGTCAAAACTGTTTCTGTATGTTTTTGTATCATAAACTATCACAGTTAAATTGAATACCAGAGAGGTCTGAATTAGATCCTGGTTGATATGACAGTAAGTCAAAAAAAAAGTTGGAAAATTTGGACCTACTTTGTCCCAGTTACCTAGCGAACCTAATAACACCTTTCATTCATCATTTCTATATGTAAGGAGAATTTATAACAATCCACGTTACTGCTGAAATATTGGCTGCAAATAACATTTGTGTGTGTTATGTTATAAATAGAATCTTGCATTCGTGTTCATGATTATTGGATTTATTAACTCGCTAAAGCTCGTTTTTTATCATTTTAAAAAGACTCATTTAACCCTTTCCCTCATATAAACGTGTTTTCACGCATTTGCAAACAGAGTAGACTCAGATCAGACGGCTCCTAGAGGAGCCGTCTGATCAGGGTCTACTCTGTTTGCTAATAGAATTTGATAGATCTGTTTCTTTACTTTCTAAAATGTCTACAATGTTCCACCTTCCATATTTCTTTATAACTATTTTGTTCATGAATATTAAGTAGGTACTGAAAATTTGCCTAAATACAGAACAGGGAAAGGGTTAATAAATCCAATAATCAAGAACACTCATGTAAGATCCTCTATGTATATCACAGATATAACTGTGTCTTATACACCCTACAAGATACCATGTCTATGACAATAGAGCTGGGTTTTTTAATTTTCATTATTTGAAGAAATTTTTTTTGGAAATCTTTGGTCCATCAATTCTTTACTCCATAAATATTCATGTAAGAAATAATAACATCATGAATATTAATTATAGAAAGGCATATTTATGGTGTAAAGAGTTAAACAATGGCATTCAATGGAACCCATTTACACACCTTGAAACCAACATCAACCAGATCTCGTCTTTTAAGGGCAGCATGTGTACATGTCATAGCTATAATTTTGGCCTCCTTAATCAGCAGATAATCTGCTCTGTCAGCTCCACTACGCAGTAGCTCAAAAGCTCGGTATTCCTGTAATTGCACATATATTCATATTAGATCAACACTATTAGTGACAATTTGCTATATACCTGCATTTGTGTGATATAAGCAGTAAGGGAATAATTTCTGGCAAAATAACAGACAGTTTATGCCCCATAAGTCACACATTTATTTAACCCTTTCCCTGTTTAAATATTCATGTAAGAAATAATAAAATCATAAATATTTATTAGTTTAATTTTTATAGAAGAATATATGCATAGGAGTTTTGGAATTGGTAGAAATTACAGAGTCAGGTTTATCATAGTTTCATAGGCAAACTGAGCAGACCCAGATCAGACAGCTCCTACAGGGGCTGTCTGATCTGGGTCTTCTCTTGTTTGCAAAGGTGTAAAAAAAAAAGGATTTATATGAGGAAAAGGGTTAACTCTTTACCAGGTGAACAATCTAATGCTGTTACAAATAAAGACTGCATGAAGAACAATTAGATGATTTTTTAATATGACATCATGAACAAGGGAGTTTTAGACCATGGCAACAAAGTAAAGCATCATGTTTGTATGGATACCGGTATTAATAAGCTTAATATCTATTCTATAATGGCATATGAACAAGAAAAGTTTTTGCCCTGGTAAAAACTGCAGAATCAGATATATCATATTTCAAAAGCAAACAGAACAGACCCTGATCAGCTGGCTCCTACAGGAGTCATCCGATCTGATTCTACTGTTTTACAAATCCAAGGAGAGATAATTCTGCAATGACTTGCGATAAACACATGAAATTTGTGTCTTGCACATCTACTATTCGTTGATATAATGAAAAGTAAGTATCAATAAAATAACTTTCAAAATGAAGGAGGATTTGACACAAACTACCCATGTTTCATGCCAAATATTACTCAAAGCACAACTTTGTAAATGACAAAAAGAGGACAATAAATACCATACCTCAAGCTGTGTGAAGATCTTCTTTATATGCCTGAAGCAGCCGTCTGCTATATCCATGTCCTCTTTGAAGTGCCGGCCTTTAAACAATGGCTGAGGAGCATTTGCAAAGAACTTGTTAAAGGGAAACAACTCTTTCACTTTGCTAACATCTGGCTCCTGTATAAGTAAGGCATTAATACATTACAATGAGCATGTCATGAGAAAAAAGTATCTTGGTGGCTATGTGAACCATGTACATCCAGACCAGCAACCACCTCAGAAATGTAGCTTCTAATCAGGTCTATATTGTTTGATACCAGATTTGTAGATAAAAGGAGGAACAATAGCAGTTTTGCAGTCACAGACAACAGGGTCATGCTTATAAAACTTTTTAGTTGAGTCTGAGTTCGTTCTCAAGCTTTTGATTGGTCAGACTTGAGTTCTCAAGCTTTTGATTGGTCAGATTTGAGCCAAAGGCTCAAATCTGACCAATCAAAAACTTGAGAACGAACTCAGACTCAACTAAAAGTTTTATAAGCATGGATACAGAATAAATTACCATCCATGCCCCATATTACTATACAGGTACTAACTATATAGGTAAGTGGTTTAGGTTTTATAATTGTTTTATGTTCATTTCTGTATTTGACATTTTTCCTGACAGAGATGCCTATTCCTACCTTTATAAACATAGGAGACCCAGATCAAATGGTTCCTGTAGGAGCCACCTGATCAGGGTCTGCTCAGTTTGCTTATGGAATAATATGGATCAGATTTTAATGCTTCAGTCATGGCCATGTGTTCATATGCCATCATGAAAATTCAGTTAACTTATATACATGATATCTAACTTCTATTCATGATGTCATCATTTCTTACATGAATATTCATGAGGTAAAGGGTTGAGTTAATTGTTTCAACATGTTCTCAAAGTGATTCTAGTGAGTACCAAGAAGGTAGGGTTTGGTCAAGAATTAAGAGATTTAGACAGATTCATCAGCACTTGATCAGTCTTGACAACATCTTTCTTGTGACAATGCTCAAATCATATTCTGTCAAGCTGTACAGTAAAACCTCTCTATAACGACCACTAAATTACATCAAGTATTTTGTGTTAAAGGCAGGTGGATGCTTAAAGCAAGGTGAAAGTAAAACAGAACGCTCCTATGGGAGCGTTCTGTTTTACTTTCACCTTGCTTTAAGCAATCACCTGCCCAAAATACCAACTAATTAAACATAATTTAGTGGTCGTTATAGAGAGGTTTTACTGTACTTTGAATTATACAAATTGCTCTCAATAAACATTGTACACATGTGGTCGTTTGTTTACATTTTTCTTTATGATCAAGACTGTTTTTTCATTGTGCACCTTAAAATATTAAGTAAGTGCAGAGTTATCCATGTGTGTTGACTTGATAAATATTCATGTAAGAAATAATGATATCATGAATAATCATGAGGAATTTTGTAATGGTATATGAACAAATGATTTTTTCGTCACAGCAGGAACTAATATAAATATAATTATATAATTCCGTAAGAAAAATGAGCAAACCTCTATCAGATGGCTCCTATAGGAGCTGTCTGATCTGGGTCTACTCTGTTTGCAAAGGCAATAATAGGTCTCTCAATCCCAATTTAACTATTTCTTATAATACTCTCAGATATATGGAAATACCTTTAACTTCCTGATTTTGCTTTGAAACTCCTCCCATCTGGCTAATACTTGGTACATGAAGAAATATCCTGCTGTCTCGCAGGTGTAAGCCATGTCTCCTGATGCACCTAGACTGCTCTGTAGTCGACCAACCTCCTCCAACAGCTCAAGTCGCTGAGCAAGGACGTAGTTCACTCGACCATAACGACTGAAATCTTTCTCCGTCTCCAGTGCCTCTTCTCCATGACCAAGTCGCAATAAGTGACGCTCATCAATATCCAGAGCCATGATCTTCTCAAACAGCTGATTGAGGGCCTGGGATGACAAAGTTTGAACACTGATGAGCATGGTGATAATACCACTGTGTAGACAAAGTTTGAACACCGATGAGCATGATGATAATACCACTGTGTAGACAAATGTTTACATGATTTATTGTTTAACCCTTTCCTTCATGTAAACGCTTTTTCACATCTCTGCAAACAAAGTAGCTTACCAAACTTTGCCATAGCCAAAACTTCTTGTGTGCATATCTCATTATAAAATATTATCTAATTAAGATTCATGATGTCATTATTTCTTACATTATTATATTCATTATAAGCAAACAGAGCAAACCCTGATCAGATGACTCCTATTTGGAGTTTATATGAGGCCCAAGGTTTGCTTATAAATTTATAATAGACCTGACTCAACGTTTTTTTAACAATTCCTATGTACTTATGCCATTATAAAAATTCTGCTATTAAATTCATGATGGCATTACTTCTTAGATGAATATTCAACAGGGAAAGAGTTTAACACAAACCTGATTAGAGTGAGTCACAATGAGTGTCCTCTGGTCTGGGAAGTTGTGGTAGATATTGGATATTATCTGTACTGCCACATCAGTTTTACCTGTGCCCGGTGGACCCACCACCATGGTCAAGCCCGGCTGCATTCCTGCCCTGATGGCCTCCACTTGGGTCGGAGTGAACTTTATACTGTTCCTATAGAAACAAAACAAGAGAAATCAAAATCCCATGAAAACTTGTTTTTTTTTATTTCATTTTTCAGCAAACTAAACCATTTACAAAAAAGATGTTTCAGTTCCTATAGCTAATTTCCATCATTGCCAAAGATAACTAGAACTATCACTAAAGATTGCAAGTCAAATGCGGACAGACCTACCGGCAGACTAACCAAACGCCCGACCGACAGACAGAGTGATTCAAGTATACCCCCTAAAACTTTATTTGCAGGGGTACAAGAAGTTTTGTTGTATACATATTGTATTTCAAAGTTGAACACTCTCTTACTGGTACCCATAAGAATCACTTAAGAGAGGCAATCTTAACCAAGAAATAATCACATCATGAATATCAATAAGCTGAACTTTTATAGTGGAACATGAGTACATGACTTTTTGACATTTATAGCAAAAACTGTAAAATCACATCTTTATAATTCCATCTGCAAAGAGGCAGACCCTGATCAGACGGCTTTATTTGCAAAGACATGAAAATACATTTATATGAAGGAAAGGGTTAATCCTTTCCTCCATAGGCTATTTTTAGACTCAACCTATTTGAATCAATCTACCGACATTTTCTTAATTAATATCTAAAAATATGCCTCTTATCCAAAGCTTCCAAAACTGAGCTGAGACTAGACTTATTTTATCCTTTTGAAATTGAGTAACTCAGCATCTTATCAGGATCCAAACTCTTTGCTATAATGCATAGCTGATTCATCATTCCTACCTTAAAAGCTATCCATCATGAACAATTTTCCATCTTAGCAAACAATTTTAAGACTCCTTACAAAGTTTAATAAACGAGACATAACAGTTAACTTTATATACGTTGTATATATTACCTGAATCTTTTTAATAATATATGAACATGAGAAGATTTGGCCATGACACAACTGTAGAATCAGAGCTATATAAGTCCATAAGCATACAGAGCAGACCAGGATCAAGCTACCTACTGTAGCTGTCTGATCTGGATCTACTCTGTTTGCAGAGAAATGAAAAGGTGTATCTATTAATACATGCGAGTCCTTACTTTTTTGGCTGACTGTAGGAATATGGTCCCCTGTTTGAAATAACATGTGGCTCTAAGAGAATGGACTTTTCAGTGGCCGGATCTTCTTGCCCATCCTTCCTCTTGTTAGACTGAGATGCTTCCTCTTTGAAGGTCAGTCTAAAGATTAAAGAAAGAGATAAACGAAATTAGTTTATAGAATTCTTTACAGCAAAAAAAGAGTTGTAGATTCATCTCTTAAGCAGCAACTCAAAATAAAACTAGAGTTTGTTTTTAAGAAAAACATGTCTCCCACCTGCTCCTGTCTCAAAAATGATTGGATGCATTTTTATGAAGTTTGTTGGAGACTGGATGTGGATTTTTTTATTTAGAGAGCAGACAAAGCTAAAAAAAAAGCTCAGTTTTCAACAATTCAAGGGACGTAACTCTGAAGTACTTGTTCCAAAATTGCTAGTTATTCAACTTGGCCAAGATATTATAGCCATAAACATTGTCATACGGTTTGGTGATGATTAGGTGAGAACTTAACGACTTAGAGTGTGGACAAGGCTAAGAAGGCCAATATTGTATTATTCAAGGGCCATAACTCTATAGTGCCTAGTTTAATCTTGCCAGTTATTGAACTTGGCCTAAACGTTATAGCCATAAACATTTTTTATAAGGTTTGGTGAAGATTGGATGAGACGTTTTTGACTTAGAGAATGGACAAGGCTAAAAAGGCCAAATTTGGATGAATCAAGGGCCATAACTCTGAAGTTCCGGAAACAATCTTGCTGGATACTGAACTTTGCCTAGATATTATGGCCATAATTTTCTTTATAGGGTTTGGTGAAGACTGGATGAGACGTTTTTGACTTAGAGAGTGGACAAGGCTAAAAAGGCCAAATTTGGATAAATCAAGGGCCATAACTTTGAAGTTCCTGAAACAATCTTGCTGGATATCGAACTTGGCCTAGATATTATAACTATAAACATTTATATAAGGTTTGGTGAAAATTGGATGAGAACTTTTAGAATTAGAGAGCTGACAAGATTTTGTGACAGTCGGACAGACAGACAGACAGACATACAGAAAGAAGTAAATCAATATGTCTCCCACACCACTACGTGGTGGGAGACATATTGTGTAGAGTACAATTTTTTTTCACCTGAATGGAGGTATATGTTTGTCTAAGTCATCTGTGGGAACATGGATTTGATGGTCTGGGAAACTGGCTCGAAGATGGTCAATGTTCAAAAATGTGTCATTCCAGTCAAGCGCTGGTATCTTGTTGTCCATCCTGAAATATTATACATGTATGCATTATGCATAACGATAGCAGATTGTAACTGAGCTTAATTAATCTCCATTCAGGCTAACATGCAGTCTTTGATAAACTTTGCAAACAGTTTGGATCCAGATAACTCAGGGCCTAATCAGGATTCAACTGTTTGACACTCCGACTATATTTGGACAGAAATGGAGGATAATTATAATTTCCGAATTGTGCATGATATTTTGGCAGATGAAAATTAAATTACTTAGCATGCAAAGAGTTAATGAACCAATAACAAACTTAACCCTTTGTCTAATGCAAGACTGCCCATTCTGATATTAAATATTTAAATTCTTGTATTAAAAAATATTAAAAAAAAAAAAATATTGCAAAGGCTAACAGCAGAGAATCTGTAACAGATAAGCAAACAGAGCCTGGTCAGACAGCTCCTACCAAAGCTATCTGATCTGGGTCTACTCTGTTTGGAAAGAAGTCAAAAGGTGTCTATATTAAGTAAAGCATTCTACTATATGTTTTTTTTATATGGATTTCACTTACTGTGAGTAGTGAGCTGCATCTGGGCTGCCATATCCCAGTATCAAATCATGTAAGAAGTCTGGAACCACACAATCTGTATTCATGAGGTCACGGATGGTCTCCAAAACAGCCTTGAAGTTATTCTCCTTTGGTTTTCGTCTCATAATGATGTTGAATGTTTCATACACATCCTGAATTGAAGAAAAGTTCAATCAAAAACTCTTCATCCATCGCTTAATCCTTTCACTAATGAATATTTATGCATAAATTGATCACTTATGACTATTCATTAACTTGATTTCGACAAAAACAATAGAATCATATCTATATGATTCTATAAGCAAATAGAGCAGACCCTGATCAGACAGCTCCTACAGGAGCTGTCTGTTCTGGGTCTACTCTGTTTGCAAACGGCATAAAAAGGCATTTCTATGAGGTTAAGGAGTGACACTAAGGTTTGCACAAAGTCTTTGATTTGTACTTAACCCTTTCCCTCACACAAACACTTATTCATGTTTTTGCAAACAGAGTAAACCCAGATCAGAGTCTGCTCTGTCTGCTTATGAAACTACATGTATAAAAGATCTGACTCTACAGTTTCTACCAATACCAAAACATAATGTGTACATATGCCATTGTAAAAATTCAGCTAATAAATATTCATGATGTCAGTACATGTATTTCTTATATGAATAATCAACAGTTTATCCCTAGAATGCTACAGATAAATCCATAATTAACTTTGAAAACAGTTTGGATCCAGAGGAGAAGCTGAGTAACTTGGCGTCTCATTAGAATTTTACCTGTCTAACACTCTGATTACATCTTTGAAAAGAAGCAACAGAAAGCTTGCTTCAAAATCTGAATAAGAAAACACTTTCTATTGACAAAAATTGCTACACAAGCAAACATCTAGGAACAAAACAACAAAGGCAAACCTGTGCACCGTCTTCCACAGCCACCATATCCTGTTGGTACTGGTTTGAATCTAACCATACTCGGTATGTTCGTGTGTCTCCATGCAACTCTGGCTTTGGCTCAGGTCCTATGCAAAATATACAAAATCAAGACTGCGTGTTACCTATTTTTCAAATAATTTGCTACTGTGAAAAAAACAAAAAACATAAAGGGTTATTTTGAGAGAAAAAATTGCAACATAAAAGGCTTTTTGCTTTCTAAACCTTAATTTACTGCAAAAATTGATAAATGCTTGAACCTGAGTGTCAAACAACTGTTTAGATGCCGAGTTACTCAGCGTCTCATCTAGACAAAAACTGTTTTCAAATGCAAGTCACCTTTAGCAGAACAGTGGACGGTATAAAAAAATTAGATTCTCCACTGTTTGCAATGGCAATACATCTCCTCTTAATATTTTTAATACAAGAATCAAAGTAATTATTGTCACACATGATTATTCATCTGGGTTAAAGTTAACCCATAGATAAACTGTTACAGTCTGACTAGAAAAAGCAACAACTTTCTGCATCTTAACCCTTTCCCTGTTGAATATTCATAAAAGAAATAATGATATCATGAATATTTACTAGCTGATTTTTTATATTGACATACATACACAGGATATTTTGGTATTTGTAGAAACTGCAGAGACAGAACTATAATAATTTCATAGGCAAACAAAACAGACCCTAATCAGATGGCTCCTACAGGAGCCATCTGATCTAGGTCTACTCTATTTGCAGAGGCATAAAAGGATGTTTATATGAAGGAAACGGTAAAATCCGTGATATTTAACCTCATCCTCTATCAAATAAATCAAAAATTAAAATGACTTATAAATCTTATTACCTTCCTCTATTACTTTCCCTTCTGCATCTAACATGCCTTCAATTTCACAGCCACGGACACACATCAACCCAACCTGGGGTATGAATGGTGCATGGATGTCGTACTTGGTACCTATGCCATGTGACGGCCTCACGGTGACCAAGAATGCCACATCATGTTTTCTAAGTCCTTAAATAGAGAAGAGTCAACATTTGTGTAATATACTTACATCATTTGAAATTGTTTTGTTCTTTCCAAAGAGTAACATTCATGTCAATTCTGAAAATAAGATTCCTTTCTTTTCAGAAAATATTTATCCACAGATGAAACTGGAATACCATATTTACATCAAATATTCTGAACACAGCTGCTCCACCCACCAGTTTGTAAAACTGAATATTAACTCTTTGTAATTTTTCTTCCTCCGCTTCAATTTTTAACCCCTTCCTTCATATAAACAGGTTTTCAAGCATTTGCAAAAAGAGTAGACGCAGATCAGACAGCTCTTATAGTAGCCATCTGATCAGGGTCTGCTCTGTTTGCTAATGGAGTTTGAAAGATATGCTTCTTTATTTTCTAAAATGGCTACAATGTTCAACCTTCCATATTTTGTTGTAGCTATTTTTTCCATGAATATTCCATGAATATTCAGTAGGTACTGAAATTTGGAATAAACATAGAATAGGGAAAGGGTTAAAATAATTTTTTTCTCATTTCTTTGCAAAGATATGGTCAAAATGTCAAACATTTTGGATCATGATAAGACGCAGCATTATGCAGTGTCTCATCTGGATCCAAACTGTTTGTATAGGTAATCATGGTTTTACTGCTAGTGTGCATAGATTTAAGTCAATTAGGCACCAATTTGAAAGCTTTAAATGAAACTATAGTACTGGAACAGTATGATCTAGCTCTTCACTATTTCCTTGTTTGTCTGTCTGAAATTTTATGGTAAATATGGTTTTTATCAGTATTGTGTTTGATTTCTGAATGAATGAATGAATGAATGGTGTTTTACGGCCCATCGACACTGGTGGTCATATAGAGCCGAACAAATAATGTAAATAAAACTATAATATGAAATCAAATAGAGACAATCTCACTAGATTATGTAAATGTCAGTCCCGATCAACAGGAGTGTAAACAAAATAAGGACAAAACATAATCGACATTCTAAAAATATACCTTTTAAATTTTAGAATATATATTAATGGCTTTTAAAAAATCAAATATTTTTGGTATTTCTACCAGCTCAAACAGTTCCCTCAGGGAATCTGCTTGAAAGAACCTATTTCTAATTAAGATTAAATCAGGACATTCAATGAGAATGTGCTGAATTGTATAAGGCTCAAAACAAAATAAACATTCAGGTTGAACTTCACCTTTCAGTAAAAATGAATGAGTTAAAAAAGAATGTCCAATTCTTATTCTGGCCAATACGACCTCATCACGCCGAATTGGCAAGCATGAACAAAAATGTTCACCTAAAATAGGTTTAACAGCATGGAGCTTGTTATGAGTTTCCTCATTCCAAGACTCCTGCCATTTATATAGAATATGTCTAGTAATTTGTGGTTTGAAATCCGAATACGGTATTCTCATATCAGATTCAGGCGATTCAAGGGCAGACTTCGCTGCAATGTCCGCCCTCTCGTTGCCCTGTATTCCACAATGACTAGGTATCCAACAAAATATTACATCTTTTGAATTAGACATTTCATGGTATTTTAAAACAAGTTTTTTAATAAGAACATTTTTTGAAGAACATTTACTCAGAGATTGCAAAACAGAAAGAGAATCCGAAAAGATAATATGTTTACTATATGATTTTCCAGCAATATAATCAAGAGCTAAGTCAATAGCTTTGATTTCTGCTGAAAAAATGGAGGCATTATCGGGAAGCCGAAACTTTGTCTCTGTGTCATCAGCCACAAATGCAGCTGCGACCCTCTCATCATCTTTTGAACCAACAGTATAAACTTGTTCATAATCTTCAAATCTTGAAATTATTTCATTTAAAAAAGAACTGAATTCAAGCGAGCTTGTTTCAGACTTTTTATGCCGTGTTAGTTCAAATATAACTTTTGGTGGTTTAATATTCCAAGGTGGTATAGATTCAACTTTAGTCTTTTCAACTAAAGACAAATCTATATCACTACGTATTCATACGTATTCCGAAAGATGGAATTACCTTTTCCTTAGATTCAAATAAACGTTGGTATTTAGGTCTAAAAACATTTTTATGAGCGGGATTTGATGGGTTTGAAGCTAATTTAGAGGTATACTGCATGGATAGTTTTTCACGACGAGAGTAAAGTGATGGCTCATTCGCCTCAACATATAAACTTTTAGCAGGGGATGTCCTAAAGGCACCCAATGCTAAACGTAAACCTTGGTGATGAATTGGCTCAAGCATCTGCAAGTATGATTTTCTTGCAGAGCCATATACAACACATCCATAATCCAGTTTGGACCTCACTAAACTTCTGTACAATTGGAGCATTACATTGCGATCTGCACCCCATTCGGTATGTGCAAGAACGTGAAGCAATTTCAGTGTTTTCTGGCATTTAGCCTTTAAATATTTAATATGAGGTATAAAGGAAAGTTTTTCGTCAAAAATGACACCAAGAAATTTTGCCTGGTCTACAACAGGAATGGGATCACCATTCAAGTGCAACTCAGGATCATTGTGGAATTTTCTCAGTTGACAGAAATGTACACAATTTGTTTTAGACTTTGGAAATCTAAAACCGTTTTCAGTAGCCCATTTTTGAGCTTTATGAATGGACTGTTGAAGTTGACGTTCAACAGTATGCATGTGTTTAGAACGGTAACAAATTAAAAAGTCATCAACATACAATGAACAGTCAGTGTCACTAGTAATAGATTTAACAATATTATTCATTTTAACATTAAATAGAGTGACTGACAAAATACTTTCTTGTGGAACACCCATTTCCTGTTTTTGCATTTCAGAAAGAGTAGTTCCAACGCGGACTTGAAATTCCCTATCATTTAAAAAGTTTTCAATAAAAACTGGAAGTCGACCTTTAAGTCCTGATTCATGAAGGTCTTTCATTATGCCATACTTCCAAGTTGTATCGTAAGCTTTCTCAAGATCAAAGAAGACAGCAACTAAGTGCTCCTTCTTGATGAAAGCTTCACAAATAAATGTTTCCAACCTAACTACCGGTAAATAATCATTTGTACTTCTTTGGCTCCTGAATCCACTTTGGTACTCCGTAATGAGGTTGTTGGATATAAGATACCAAACAAGTCTTGTGTTAATCATGCGCTCTAAAGTTTTACATACGCAGCTCGTCAAGGCTATAGGACGATAATTATTTGGATCTGTGTTATCTTTCCCTAGTTTTGGAACAGGAATAACTGTTGCCTGTTTCCAAAACTTGGGCAATTTACCACTTGACCATATATGGTTAAAAATATCTAAAAGAACATGCATACAATTTGAGGGCAAGTGTTTAAGAAATTGATAATGAATATCATCAGGTCCAACAGCTGTATCGTGCGATTTATTAAGAGGATCAGACAATTCTCTCTCAGTAAAAGGTAAATTGTAGCTTTCAGTGTTATGAGACGTAAAATTAAGTTTTTCCTTTTCTTTTCTCTTTTTAATGTGTCTAAATTCTGGAGTAGACTTAGCTGATGAAGAGTTTTTAGCAAAAGCATCAGCTAAGGAATTGGCTATATCTTTTACATCTGTTAATTTTGTATCATCTGCATTTAAATGTCCAAAAGAGGATTTACCTTTACCACTTATTTTACGCACCATATCCCATACCTTCTTTACTGATGAACGGCAATTTAATTTAGAAACATATTTCTTCCAAGACTGCGATTTAACAGTCTTGATAGTACGACGAGCTTTAGCCCTAAATACTCTAAAATGATTTAAATGTTCCTGAGTAGGACTGAATTTAAATTTTCTAAGAGCTGCTTTACGCTTTCTAATAGCCTCCTTACATTCATCATCATACCACGGTTTAGGAGGTTTCTTTGGGTTTGATGAGGACTTTGGAATACATTCTTCTGCCACTGAATATAAAATGGATGTAAATGTTTCAATGGGGTCATCACTATTTTCAAATATATCTGATCTAATCTTTTCCCTACACAATATTTCAAACTTTTCCCAATTTGCTTTCTTGAGTTTCCAGCGAGGAACACACTCCTCGACTGGAGAAGCAATATGGTTTAGAAATATTGGAAAGTGGTCACTTCCACATAGGTCATCACCAACTTTCCAATCATAATCTAAGTAAATGGTTGGGTAGCAAATAGAAAGATCAATGCAAGTAAAAGTTCCTGATGCTGGGTGAAGAGAGGTTGGGAGCTTATTGTTGAAGATGCACAAATCATGCTCACCAACAAAATCCTCAACAATCTTACCTAAAGTATTTGTATTTGTAGATCCCCATAGAGGATTATGGCTATTAAAATCCCCTAACAATATAAATGGGGAAGGCAATTGTTCAACAAGGGAGTCAATTTCTTTCTTGTCAACTGTTGTCCTTGGCGGAATATAAATAGAACAAAATATAATGACCTTATGAAGGGTGACACTGACAGTAACAACTTGTAAATTAGTTTTAATAGGTAAATGACTATGAACAACAGAGTTGTTCACAATAATTGATGAGCCGCCAGCAGCTCTTTCACCATCGTTAAAAATATGATTATAAATAGAATAATTTCTAAAGTTGACTTGATCAGTGTCCTTCAAGAATGTTTCTTGAAGACACATTAGGGCCGGGTTATATTTATTCAGCAACAGAAGAATTTCATTATAATTTGCCTTAAGTCCACTACAATTCCATTGTATTACGCAATTTTTAATTATTGATTAATGAAAATATATTTAGTTAGGTTGGAGGCGTAACAGGAACAAGCTTCTTGTCCTTTTTCTTTTTGGGGGATTTGGAAGAAGGGACAATGGATGTATGTACATCCATCACTTCTTCCTCATCCTAGCTGCTATACGTGTTGTGCAGCTTCACAGGGTTACCTTTACCATTTGGTAAAGGATCACTACCAATATGTTTTTTAGAGTTCTTCTGACTCTGAGGTGATCTCTGAGTCGCCTGACATGCCATGTCAGACTTGCCAGAGACGACAGAGTCAGAAATACTTTTGTAATTTGGCGCACCGTGTGGCCAGGTGATTATTGTCTGAGTTTCAGCGTTCCTAGTTTGAATTTTACATGTATTTTCCTTCACCTTATCTGCATAAGATGAGCCCGCAACAGAGGAAGGTTTTGAAGCTTCCACAATTTTACGGGCTTCAGGAAAGGACACATTCTGTAGAACACGAATTCTCTGGATTTCCTTTTCCTGCTTCCACTTTGCACACTCTTTCGAGTGAACAAAGTGATCCCCTTTGCAGTTAAAACACTGCACAGGGTTTTCACAGGTCGAGGAATCATGATCTTCCTGACCACAATGTGCACATATTGACTTCTTGGTGCATTTGTCCTTATGATGTCCAAACCTCTGACAGTTAAAACACCGAAGAGGATTTGGAATGAAAGGGTCAACGTCGAGGCTTAAGTAGCCACATTTGATTCTTGGTGGAATGAACGGGACGTTAAACTTCAGAATGAAAGTATTGGTCACTATTTCTCTACCATCTCTAACAAACTTGATACGTTTAACTTCCGTAACATTCTGATTATTAAGTTCTGCTAGCATTTCTTCCTCATTGGTGTGCTGAAGATCACGGCTTCGCACAACTCCTTTGCAGAAATTCAAGGACTGATGAGGAGACACTTGTATCGAAATACCAGCAAACGTTTTACTTTTAAGTAAGTTGTCAGATTGTTGCTTTTTTGCACATTCCACCAGAATCTTTCCTGACCGTAAAACTTTTATATCTTTTGGCTCACCTGCCAGTCCCTGCAGTGCTTTCGCAACAGCGAAAGGAGACAACTTTGCCAAAGATTGTTCATCATTTACTTGAAAAATTACCAAGAATCTTGCCCAATAATTGATCGCTTGTGGTTGATTGGTATGTTCACGGTCAGACTCTGATGACTCAGAGTCCTTCCGTGACCGTTTGAAAGTATTGGTATTAGAATTTGAGCGTTTTCTGGCGGGGGTTGCCATAGCGCTTAATTATAGTTCATCATCCATGCTCCCCACCCACCTCGGAGCCCAACAAGGTATTTCTGATAACAATCTTTAAAGTTAATGTAATACATAGAAATTGTACTGGTTTGGAAAAACAATTCACTATATAGTAATTATTATAATGTTTTTCAACCAATCAATCTTTGACCCTGTAGGAGTTCATGTAAAAAATAATGATACCATCAATATGAAAGCTGAATTTTTATAACGGCATATGTACACAGTATTTGGGCACTGGAAGGAATTGTCATATCTATTATAATTTCATAAGCAAACAGCACAGACCCTGACCAGATGGCTCCTACATGAGCTGTCAATCTGGGTCTACACTGTTTGCAAATATGTGAAAAGGTGTTTATATGAAGGAAAGGGTTAAATTATAAATGAAATCAGTCAAAACTTAATAGGTCTACATAGGTCTACAAGACAGGGCATAATTTGTTGGGAAACCCAACTTTATCTCTTTCCTTGTTGAATATTCATGTAGGAAATAATGACATCATGAATATTTATTAGATTAATTTCTATCATGGAATATGTGTATAGGCTTTTTTGGTATTGGCAGAAACTGTAGCATCAGATTTATTATAACTCTACAAGCAAACAGAGCAGACCCTGATCAGATGGCTTCTACGGGAGTCATCTGATCTGAGTTTACTCTGTTTGCAAAAGCATGAAAAAGTGTTTATATGAAGGGAAAAGTTAAGGTTATGCAAGTGTAGAACCAGATCAAGCACATACTTCATTGAGAATGCCTTGTCTAATAAGGTTCTGCACTGTTTGTTGTCCATTCTGTTGTGCTGATTGGTGTGACAGTGTAGAATACAACCAGACACTGCATTTTAAATGTAACACCTCATCTGGTTCTCAAGTTTTAGCAAAGCCTTAACCCTTTCCCTCAAAAAACAATTTTTTCACGCCTTTGTAAACAGAGTAGACCCAGCTAATGAAATTAGATAAGTTTCTACCAATACCAAAAAAGCATATGTACATATGACATTATATAACTTCAGCTATCAAATATTCATGATGTCATTATTTCTTACAAGAATACTGAACAGGGAAAATGTTTTCATAATGTCAGGCTGAAATCATCTTAAATTTGCTAGATTGTATTCAAAAACAGTCTTGACTTGCATTTCATTGAAATACTGCATCTAGTCCAATTTGAAGTACATCTAATTTTCTTTTATAAGTAATTGTTTAGAAATTAAGTGACAGAAAAAGGATGCCTCCAACTGCATGAGTAGCATAGGAGATAGATAGGGCCAAATCTCAATTTGAGACATTGTTGAAATAATCCAAGCAGAAAATCTAACTGATTGTACAAACATATTATAGTGTCCCAAATTAATTTCTGACCACTTGCTTGTGTTTATCTGTTTGTCTGTCTGAAAAGAGAAGTCTGTTTTTCTGCTTTGGAAACAAAAAGTTGACCAATTTAAATTCTCACCTTCCCACTCTGCTTTTATGGAAGGCACCACACTGAGGGTACACGTGACATCAGCCCGAACCTGGGCTGGGTGGTTCTCCCCTACACGAGGTTTAGCTACCTGAAAAGCAAAATACAAAGTGAGGACAATGGATTCACTCACACCAGGGAGAGTTTGTTCTTTGTAACAATAATCCCCTGGGTCCTGTTTTACATCTCATCATGCATTCCTAATTTATGACAGTCATTACTTTTCATAAAGCAAAAATTATCACACATTAGCATGTGACAACTTAAGTTAACCCTTCACTTGCTGTTCACGTCAATATACCTACCTGTAAATAGTGAAGACCCAGATGAGACAGCTCCTGCAGGAGCTGTCTCATCTGGGTCTGCATTATTTAAAAATTGATTGTGCAACCAGTGCACTCCACAGCAGTGATTGCACAGAGAAATAATTGTAGACAGTGAAGATACGGCATGGGTAAAGAAGAAGAAATGCATTTTAGAATTCAGCAAGAGAAGGGTTAACTTTGTATGACAGAAATATTCGTAACTTCGAACAGACGACGATTGCAACTTCCAGTGGTGATCCTCGTATGTTAGAATGTACAATGATTTCTTTCATACGATCTTCTGTAAAATGGATCCCAGATGAATATCCTCCTGTTATTCTTGGAATGTAAATGCTGAGTGCTACAATTCCGTAAAAGTATTTTCTCTCTAATATTTTCATAAACCATGGTTAGAGTGTCCAACAACTTATTTGACAACTCATCTGGGCCTTAAATGTTTGCATAAGTTTCTACAAATTTGCTGCAAGCATTCAACAGTTTGGTTAAAGTGTTCAATAAATGCCTTTTAACAAGTTTGCAAACAGAGTAGACCCAGATCAGACAGTTCCTACAGGAGCCATCTGATCAGGGTCTGCTCTGTTTGCCTATCAAATAATACAGATATGATTCTACAGTTTCTGTCATAGAAAAATATTCTCATGGTCATAATTCAATTATAAAAATTCAGCTAATTAATATTCACGACATCAATAACTCTTACAAAATGTTCATGACTTATCCCTTCTGCTGCCAAAGTTGCATCTTTGATTACCTATGCAAACACTTGGAATCCAGAGTATGGTAGATGTCGAGTTTTTACTGTGACTGATTTTTTAAAGAAATGGAAAAAAAAAAGAAAATTGTTACAGATGACAAATTTTGCAGACAGCAAATATTGGCAGCGAAAGAGTTAAATGATTAATCTAATGATTAATCTAATGTGCAGAAAATGTTGAACCATCAAGCAGTCCCTATTTCATACATACATTGGGTTCAAACGTCCATTTTAATCATTTGATTTTACTTTTATATTCATAAACAGTTTTCATTGATGAAAAAGCCTTCGCCACAAGTGACTTTTATCAACAACGGTCAGAACAGAAAATAAATATAATATGCAATGGCGGCTGTTGTTTAAATCTTTCAACACTAATTAACTTTCATTTGAAAGAATTGTCTGCTATAATTCTAAAGGAGCATTTTTTTCTTCCATTACTTTTAAAAAAACAATAACAGTGTCTCTGTGACAAACAGTTTGGATCCAGATGGGACACTGATTTACTGTTTCAAAAGGTTATTATAAATTGGCAGAGTTTTACCTGATACAGATGCCTTTTCACAGAAAGCAGAGTAGACCCAGATTAGATGGCTCCTGTAAGAGCTGTCTGATCAGAGTATGCACTCTTTGCTTAAAGATTTATAAAGAATAATCCGATTCTACATTTTCAGCCAAAACCAAAATATCCTGTATTCATTGACCATTACATAAACATTACTTGTAATGTCTTTATTTCATGAGGCAAAGGGTTAACACATACAAAGATAATTCTCTACCTCTACAATGTTGAAATTTGCAATGGGTTGAGCCATTCTTGCCCAGCCTCCAAAGTAGGAGGAACCATCCTCAGCACGCCAAGGTTTCATGTGTGAGACTGCATCCTCCATATCCTGGCGAATCTCATCTGTGATGAATTTGAAAATAGTGCTAGAATTAAGCTTTTACCTGATACAGATGCATTTTCAAGCCGTTGTAAACAGCGTAGACCCAGATCAGATGAATCCAGTGGGAGCTGTCTGATCAACATCTATTCTGTTTACTTATGAAATTATAAAGATATGATTCTTCAGTTTCTGACATGGACAAACAAAACTGTGTTTGTATGCCATTGTGAAAAATCAGCTAATAAATATTCATGATGTCATTATTTCTTGCATGAATATTCATGAGTTAAAGGGTTAAATAAGCCCCTAGAAACACTCATTCTGCCATAGAAAATTATCAGGGTCTAATCTGCTTATAAGTTACAAATCTGAGTCTCGTCAACAATGACAATAAATTTCCTTTAATATTTCATACTTCAAGTATACAAATTAAATTCATTAGTATTCAAAATAGGCAGAGTCTGGCATAAATATTCATGTTTAACCCTTCACTCCATTAATACACCATTTTATACCTTTGCCAACAGGGTAGACCCAGATCAGACGTCCCCTGAAGAAGCCATCTGATCAGGATCTTCTCTGTTTGCTTACGAAATAATATAGATATGATTCTACAGTTTCTATCATGGCCAAAAATTATATTACTTTCAAGATTTAAATTAGCCATGACAATTAGTATATACTGGTAGGTTTTACACCTTTTGGGTATGTAAGCCCCTGATAAAGCATGAATAAAATTCTAAAATCCAAAAAGGGCATAAAATATCCTTATGTGAGTAAAAGATACAAATGTGTGCAATCTTAACCCTTTACTCCATAAATATGTCTTTCTATCTAGAGAAGACCCAGATCAGATGGCTCCTATATCAGCCATCTGATCAGGGTCTGCTCTGTTTGATTATGAAATAATATAGATATGACACTGCCATGGCCAAAATTTACTGTGTTCATATGCTATTATGAAAATAAATCTAATTCGTATTCATGATGTTGTTATTTCTTACATGAATATTCATTGAGTAATGGGTAAATGTTACCATTTTCTGACAGCAGGAATATTTCATCTCCATCTATGCCCTGCATACTTACATGTTGATTCCAAACGAAACAAGTTGAAGTTCCGGAGTAGGTAATCATGAAGAGTCAGAAACTGCAGATTAATCTTAGGTAAAGCCAGCGTTCCTGTGGTGAAAATAAAAATAATGGCATAAAGGTGCTCCAAAACATATCAAAATCAGAAGACCCTAGCCTTTTACTCCTGCATCCAACTGTGTATCATGACAACCTTTTTCCATAGTTTAAATCGAAATGAAAAATGGAAAAAAATCAGTATCAAATTAAGATTCTAAAATATTTTACCATAGCTTTGACATTGTATTTGAAAAAAAAAATTAAAAAAATTTACATCTTCAGACGTGAAGCATCAACACGTTTCCAAAATTATGTTTCTACAAAACTTGCAAATCTTGAAATTGCTTAGTTTCACGTTTCATCTTTAGAATTTTTTTTATAAAATATAAATACATGTATGAACTGTATTTTTGAAGATAAATGTAAGAAAACAAAGATTTTGAGAATTGCAGCACATGACAATTTTTAAACACAACAATTACTTTGCATGTAAAGACTTGGTATGAAGGTTGATTCCTGCCTCAGCCATAACTTGATATTAATGAAGTATTTAGTTACCTATCTGACAAACAGCCTAGCTTTCAGCCCCACCTTGGAATCTTGTTTAGAAGAAGGGTCCACGATTGAGCTGAAAGCTTGGCTGTTGCTCAATTTTTAGCCTCAAATAGGTAACTAGATACTTAATGCAAAGACTAATTATTATCTAGCTTACCTTCTCCACTGTAAAACTCAGTAGGGACAATGTTCTCATCCCATATAATATCTTCTGTCGGGTAAAGAGGCATGTCATTAATCTGCTCCAGTTGTGACTTCTTACGCTCATGCTTGTTAATCTACAAGGCCAGAAAAGAATGTACAATAAAAATGGTTTGTAACGTTTCACGAGGCACAGTTGCAAAGAACGTTGTAACTGAGAAACATATTTTACTTCTCATTCTGAGCAGCATGTTAATACTAACTGTAATGATTAGTAATACTATTCATGTATTAAGAAATAATAACAACATGAACATTAATTTGGTTATTTTCATAAACACAGGATATTTTGGCTGAGTCAGAAACTGTATAGTCAGATCCATATTATACCGTAAGCTCCTGCAGGAGCCATCTGATCTGGGTCAGTTCTGTTTACAAGCTGTGTACAGGCTTTAATATGAAGGAAAGGGTTAACCTAAACAATTGGATACTATAAAGCCTCTCTAATGCAACCACTCCTAAGAAGTCTTATTGTGGATTTTTTAGACAGGTGGAAGCTTAATGCAGAATGAAACTTATGCAAAAAGCTCCTCTTTTACTCCATAAATATACTTAAAAACATAAAAATCCTTTCCTTGTTCAATATTCATGTGAGAAATCATGACATCATGAATATTCATTTGCTTAATTTTAAAAGTTTAACTTTTCAAGGAAATATTTTGCTTTGACGAACACTGTAGAATCAAATCTATATCATATCAAAAGCAAACAGAGCAGACACTGATAAGATGGCTCCTAAATGAGATGCCTGTTCTGGGTCAACTCTACTTGCAAATGCATGAAAAGTGTTAACCCCTTTGCAAAGAGAGTATATCAATTTCAGACAGCTCCTGCAGGAGCTGTTTCATCAGAATCTTCTCCTATGGCCAAACTTTCCTGCATTCACATGCCATTTTATGTAAATAAACCTGATTAGTATTCATGGTGACTTTATTTCTTAAATGAGTATTCAAGAAGTACAGGGTTAAGCTATCACCTATCTTAAACACCCTTTTGAATAGTTTCTTTGTTTGTATCAGGTCTTTCATTGCTTTAACAGTATTTCAGTCATATCACAACGTCCAGCTAATGACAGGTGGATGAAGACCCCAGAGGTTTGTCCTTGCACAGAACAAATTGCATTGTTTCATGCACAGAAGAACATCCAAGTAGAAGCATGACCTACCGCAAGCCAGAAGGCTTCCTCACATAAAAGTCCAACCAAGCTGGCATTCAAATCAGTGTTGAGGGGCTAAGCAAATGTAAATTGAAAACCATAACCACTCGGCCATGTAGCCCCCCCCCCCCCCTCTCCATCTTTTGAGTGGTCATTGTAGAGAGGTTTTACTGTACATGTGTATCAGCTTACCATTAACTCTAGCAAGAGTTCCTTGTCATACTCGGAGTTCTGTTCCTTTTCAAGAGGTGGCAACATGTTCAAATGGCTTAGAAGGCTGTGTAGATCATTACAGCTACAACAAAAATATTGAATTTACACAAGATTAATTTTTTTCAAAACAAAAAAGAAATCTGCATTAATTTCTCATTTTATTGAATTAGGACGAACTATTTACCCTTTCCCTCATGCAAACACTTTTTTCATGCCTTTGCAAACAGAGTAGCTCAGTATGCTTATGTAATTATAGAGGAGGGTGGGGTGGGGGTGTTATGTGTTGGACGGAATGATTCAAGATCAATAATACAAATAGGTTTTTTAGCTTAATGCAGACTGTAATCAATGCAGAAATCTCCCCAAGTACATTGCTTCTTTCTGCATTAAGCAACCACCTGTGAACACAATGCAAGAAGCTCTATTTAAACAAGAGCTGTCCGCAGACAGCAAGCTCCACTTTCTTTAGTGCTGGATAGTGTAGTGGAAGTCTAAGTCAGAAAGGGGAGATAACTATAGCAAAATTAATTTTAGGGTTACCTGCCCTTGTGAAATGGGTACCCCTTGTAATAGTTAACATGTATACCAAAGTTGAACCAAATATCTCGGACAGTTTCTGAGACATGGACCTGAACATATAACTTCACCAACAAAGAAAAGTCGAAAAAGGGGCATAACTATGGCAAAATTAATTTTAGGGTTACCTACCCTTGTGAAATGGGTTCGCCTTGTGTAGTAAACATACATACCAAATATGAACCAAATATCTTTGATGGTTTCTGAGAAAAGGACCTTAACAAAAAGGTTAACCAACGCCGACGCCGTCGAGAGGGTCATGACAATAGCTCCACTTTATGAGGAACGTTTATTACAGATCATACAGTATTTATTTATCAATAAAACAAATAAATATACATGTAGTGGTAGTTTAATGCAGACTGAAATCAATGCAGAAAGTTCCCCTAGGAAAAAGGTAGAAAAATGTAATGTCCCCGGAAACATTTATTGGAGATAATACACACATCATTTCTCATGAATAATCATGAAGACAAGGGTTAACAACTAGACCTTTAACTTTACCTGAGTGGGTTGAAGTATTTCAGCAATGATTGCCTGCTGTCTACGCTAGCAACATTAGCAATGGCAAACTGGTGCAGGTCCGGGAAGTGTTTGAACGCCACTTTCTGCAAAAGATCAAATGCAATTTTCAGAATATAGGTCTTCTCTGACATTTAACCCTTTCCCTGTTCTATATTTATTCAAATTTTCAATACCTTCTGAATATTCATGGACAAATTAGTTATAATGAAATATGGAAGATGGAACATTGTAACCATTTTAGAAATTAAACAGAACTATAAAATTCCATCAGCAATAAAAAGAGCAGACCCTGATCAGACGGCTCCTATAGGAGCTGTCTGATCTGGGTGTAATCTGTTTGCAAATGCATGAAAAGGCATTTATATGAAGGACAAGGTTGACCTTTAGCCACTTCATTTTCAAATTATATATAATCAGTTTGTCTACCAAAATGCAATCAGTCTGAAACAGTTTGGATCCTGATGAGACACTGAATTACTCGGCTTCTCACTTGGATCCAAACTGTTTGCATAGGTAATCACTCATGTACATCCCTCCAGGCTAAAGGTTAAATGTTTGCCCGTAGGCCTTTGTTAGGATATGATAATAATATGAAAATATGGAGCTTTTAACCCCTTTACTCCATAGATATGTCTTTTCACACTTTTACAAACAGCGTAGACCAAGATCATAAGGTCTTGTAGGAGCTATCCGATTATGGTCTGATTTTTTGCTTATGAAATAATATATATCTGATTCTGCATGGTTCTGTATGTAAATCACCTTTGAGTGTCTTATACACAAAGTAAGCCCATGTGACTAAACAAATCATTGTGACTGAGCTACTTTTGTTTAATGGAGTCAGAACAACTTTAAATATAAGAAGTAGAAGTAAAACCTCTGTAAAGCTGTCACTAAATGAATAGACATGGGTGTGTTTAAAAGAAGGTGGCTGCTTAATACAGAACAAAAGCAATGCAGGAACTCGCTACATAATTGTGTCTGCTTAACATTTTACTACAATATTTTCTTCATTTCTCAAGAAAACCC
Organism: Azorinus chamasolen; assembly: GCA_963576725.1. Lineage (NCBI taxonomy): Eukaryota > Metazoa > Mollusca > Bivalvia > Cardiida > Solecurtidae > Azorinus > Azorinus chamasolen. The sequence continues at coordinate 50,690,737 of OY755243.1, read as the reverse complement.
ACACTTGCGACTAATAATTTAGGACAATCTCAAATATATCATTCTAATAGGTAGTTACAAGTATGGAATTGGTCAAGAAAAGGGACTTTTGCATCTGCAATACTCTCCTTATTTGGAGCACTGTGTAGACCATTTACCTGGAGAGCTAGCACACGGTTGTAGTGCAGGTCTATCCTATTGTGCATGGTCAGGGCTTCTCCACTCCGCTCGTCAATCTCAAACTCAGCATACATCTTCAGCATGTCCAGCAGCTAAACAAGTAAAGAATCAATTGAGCAATGTCATAAAAAAAGACGACTTTTGCTGGTTTGTAAATGTCATAGACTCAGTTCACGGATGCAGATAAGAGGTGTATTAATTTATCTAATTACTTACTCTTGAACATTTAAGTGAATTGGTGATGCTATCCATTTGCCCCTATCTGTATATACAGTAGAACCCCTCTAATACGACCACTTAATGAATAAACATTGGTGTCTTTATAAGCAGGTGGTTGCTTAATGTAGGACAAAAGTAAGCTTTCTGCATTACCTTTGTCCTGCATTAAGCTACCACCTGCATCTAGCACCCAGAATTATATCTCTTTTAGATGGTCACATTAGCAGGATATTACTGTATTACTTCCCATGAATGGCTGCAAAACTAAGTACAATGTTCCGTAGTGTATGGGCTATCAACACTTTGACTGGCAAAAATCGATCGGCCCTTTACTCCATGACTATTCATTAACCCTTTACCTGTATTGTAGAAATAATGACATCAAGTGACTTTACCTGTTCAATATTCATAGTAGAAATAATGACATCATGAATATTAATTAGATTATTTTTTGTTATGGCATACAAACACAAGACATTTTGGCTCAGACAGAAACTATTGAATATAAGGAAAATGGTTAAGAAATAGTGAATTGATGAATATAAGTAGCTGATTTTTTTTACAAATTAAGATCAATGGAATTTTGATCATGCATAAAACGTAGATATAGAGAATATTTGGTTCCTAGCTTTGAATGAGAAATGTTATCTGGCAAGGCGGATGAATATATCAGGTGAGCCGAAGGCGAACCTGATATATTCAGAAGCCGAGCCAGATAACATTTCTCATTCAAAGCTAGGAGCCAAATATTCTATTTATCCTTGTCACGACAGCAAAATATAATCATTATTATTTTGAACTGAATGTACCACAAAATGCACCGCAACGTATACCCGACTCTACTGGCTCTAGACTGTTGATGACGTCACTATAAAGGCGTTATTACGTACGTCACTGGAATTCCAAAAAGTCACATCGCTTTAAAAATGCTCAAAACAAAACCGTTGGCCCGGTTGGTTATGTAAGAAAAAGAACCTGTCACTTGACGATATCTAGACGATGTATGAGTCTTGATGTGGATTTATCTAAACACGGTAATTTCGCGACAAACAACTAGATCTAGTCTAGATCTAGATCTAGATCTACTAGATCTAGTCTAGGCCTAAGAATATAAGTTTGGGAGAATGAAGTGAAAGAATTAGATCTAGGTCTATTTAGTTTAATGGGTATCGATTGAAATCAACAAATTCGCGTTGTTAAACTTTTTTATTCAGTACTCGGTAGACGTAAATTTGTGTATTGACGAAATAAGCGTCTCGGTAAAAAAGTAGTTTCGGCTACAGGTCATGTGACCAACTGACATAATAACAAAAAGTTTATCAGTCACCTTGTTATTCGTCAGGAAAATAGGCACGTGACAGGATAATCAGTTCTATATGATTTCTTCAGTAAATACAGTATACCCTGATCAGACAGCTCCTACAGGAGCCATCTTATCTGGTCTACTCTGTTTGCAAAAGCGTTAAAATAGCATATCTATGGAGCGAGGGGTTAACATTTAGCATTCTGAGAAAATGTCTGCTTTCTGCTAATTCAGATTTGTATTCTAAGATAAAATCCAGGTGTCAAACAGTTTGGATTCTGATGACATGCTAAGATACTCTGTATCTCATCTAGTCTGGATCCAAACTGTGTGCGAAATCACATGTAGGGTGTTAAAGACTAAAACCTGATGTGACAATAGAGGGTAGATCAGTGACTTTGACTATTTTTTTCAGGCCTACCTCTGTGAACAACTGGCCTTCCTTCCTCTTGGATAGATTTGATAGGAGAGATTTGGTGACCACATGAGAGTCATCCATCAAGGCGTTGAAGAATCTTCGAGTGGGCAATTGGGCCTCGATGTCAATCATAAACTCCATGAACCTCTCAGAGTACATCACTTTGTCTGCAGTCACTTTTCCTACGATAAAAACACAACAGTAACACTATGAGAAAAGATTCCTTGGGGGCTATGCAAAAAGCCATTGGAGCTATGTAAACAGTGCTTTAGGAGTTATGCAAGCCAGGGGATGGGGCCAGGCAATTAGTGTCTTGGGAGACAGTTTTTAGGATGTGTGCAATCAATGCCTTAGGGGCTAGCCCTTATAGTCTAAACAGTGTCTTATAGGCTAAGTAAACAGTGCCTTAGTGTCTAATCAATTAGTGCCCTTATGGGCAATCTAAACAGTGCCTCAGGGGCTATGCAAACTTAGCCTTAACGGTTATGCAAACTTAGCCTTAGTTCTATGCAAACAGTGTCTCAGGAGTAAGCCAAACTCAGCTTTAAGAGCTTGTAAAACAGTGCATCAGGGGCTATGCAAACTTAGCCATAAGGGCTATTCAGTGTCTTATGGGCTATGCAAACCATGCCTTGAGGGCTATGCAAACATCGTCTCATGGGCTATGCAAACCAAGCTTAATGGCTATGCAAACATTGCCTCATGGGTTATGCAAACCATGCCTTGAGGGCTATGCAAACATCGTCTCATGGGCTATGCAAACCAAGCTTAATGGCTATGCAAACATTGCCTCATGGGTTATGCAAACCAAGCCTTAAGGGCTATGCAGTGTTTCTGGGGCTATGTAAACCAAGCCTTAATGGCTATACAGTGTCTTAGGGGCTATGCAAGATAAGTCTTAAAGATTACGCAAACAGTGTTTTAGAGGCAATGCAAGGGCTATGCAGTGTCTCAGGGCATATGCATGCTATCAAACCTTAAGGCTATGCAGTGTCTCAATGGCTATGCATACCAATTCTTAAGCGATATGCAAACTGTCTCAGGGACTATGCAAACAGTGTCTCCGGGGCTAAAGGAACCAATCATTAAGGGCCAGGCAAAAGAGTCTCAGAGACTATGCAAACAGTTGCTCCGGGGCTATAGGAACCAAGCATTAAGGGTCAGGCAAAAAGAGTCTCAAGGACTATGCAAACCAAGCCTTAACCCATTACTCCTTAAATATGCCTTCACAAACAAAGCACGCCCAGATCAGATGCCTCCTGTAGGAACCATCTGGCCAGGGTCTGCTGTTTGCTTATCCAAAAGTTCCTGTGTTCATATACCATAATAAAAATGCATGTAATTAATATTCATGTCATTATTTCTTACATGAATATTCATATGGGCTATTCATATGGGCTGTGCAAATGGTGTCTCAATGGTGTCTTTAACCCTCCCTTTACCTCATATAAATGCCTTTTCAGGCATTTGCAAACAGAGTAGCCATCTGATCAGTGTCTGCTCTGTTTGCTTTTGAGATGACATAGATTTTAAAGGCTATGTAATGAGTCCTGTGACTTATTATCTAATCATTTGTACCAAATGGGAATAAAATCATCATGAAATTCAAAAATTGTTCAAGCAAAAACGATTTTAATGGCCATTTGGATAAAATATCATGCCTGCTATTCTTTGTATGGTGGGGTTATGCAAAATATGTCACTGGCATACCTTTCTCTGGAACAGATTTTAACACTTTCAAGTATTTCTGAATCAGCTTAGACAAGAACGATCTCTCAAACTCTACTTTCTCTTTCTGTTGGGGTGTCAACTTGCTGTCACTTTTGCGTATGAAATTGTAGAATTTTTTGTACTTTGGATTGACTTTGAAGAGCTCTTCACGCCGTCCCTGTAATGGCGAAGAAAATACATTATTAACCCTTTACTCCATCAATATTCATGTAAAGAATAATGACATCATGAATATTAATTAGCTCAATTTTAAGGTGTATGAACATGATCATAGCAGGAACTACAGAATCAGACATATATTATTTCGTAAGTAAACAAAACAGACCCTATAAGGGCCGCCTGATCTAGGTCTACTCTGTCTACAAATGCAATAAAAGGTATATCTATTAAATAAAGGGTTAAGTTTGAAATTTGCTTTGTCAATATGTTATTGTTAAATTTGTAAGAATTTCAACAATATTATTAAGCAAATGTCTAAAATCACATAAGAAAAATATTAATTCATTTATGGAAATGTGCTAAATTTAAAACACTTGAAGTACTGTATAGTTGGTCATTTATGTGATCAAAATATTTTATGACTTAAAAAATTATTTCTTGAGCCGCATTTTGAATTTTTGTATTTTATACTGAAAAACAGAATTTCAATACCCGTGGTCATAAAATTAGAAAATCAAACTTAGATCAGAGACTTAGATATTTAACCCCCTCAATGCCATGAAGACAGGTCAATGATATCACATACAAACAGTTTGGATCCAGATGAGACGCTAAGACACAGAGAGATGACATGGCGCCTCATCAGGATTGAAACTATTTGGCACACTGTTTAACATTTTATAAAGAAATTAAAGAAACGCCCACACCAAAACTTGAAGCAGACGACAATGCTGCCACTGAAAGGGTTAAGTATCTGCTTACATTTCCTTCTCTACTTTTCTGTCATGTTTGGGACATGTAAATATAATTCCGAAATTGACTAAAACCCGAGCTATTCTCAATGGAAATGCAGTGAATGAAAAAGAGATTCCATAAATCAGTTTCAATGATTTAAATCAGTAAATAACTACTAAATCATGCATACAGGTACCACTTAACTCTATACCTGATAAATATTCATGTAAGTAATAATGACATCATGTATATTCATTACCTGACTTTTTACAAAATCATATCAATAAAGTATTTGTTTGGTATTAGCAGAAACTTTAGAATCAGATCTATAAAATTCAATATTAAGCATTCAGAGCAGATTCAGATCAGACAGCTCCTAAAGCTACAGGTGCTGTCTGATCTGGGTCTAACTCTGCTTGCAAAGATGTTAAAATATTTCTATATGGGAATGGGTTGAGCTCTAGTAAATTCTATGATTTTGTAAGGGCATTTTCAGCATCATTATGTCCTTCATTCTGTGAGCATCAAACTCTAAACATAGAATGAAATCAATAAAAAGGCATTACATGCTAAACATAAGATGTTTTCAACAGATGCATTAGGAGCTAGTCAAACTGTCTTGTACTGAAAATGCAATGTAAATGTACTGAAAATGTAAAACAGATGAGACAGGAGTTTCGTAAAGGTCAATATAAATTCAACCCAAGGATTGTAGTTTTGCATTCAGCCCTGGTTTAACCCTTTACTCCATGATTATGCATGTAATAAATAATGACATCATGAGTATTAATTAGATTGATTACTAATAATAACACAGAAATGTCTGGCTACAGCAGAAACTGTAGAATCATTTATACATTATATCACAAGCAAACAGAGCAGACCCTCATCAGACGGCTCATAGAGGAGCCATCTGATCAGGGTCTACTCTGTTTGCAAAGTAATAGAAAGGTGTATTTATGGAGTAAAGGGTTGAGAAAAATCATTTCAATACTAACCGGCAACAAGCATGTCCATATTGGTAATGACACAAGTCTTTGGACTTGCTCTCTAATCAGATCCATCTCCTGTAAAACACAAATAGAAATCACACACTGAAGTAAAAAAAGTGAAAACCCTTTACTAAATGAGTATTCATGTAAGAAACAAGAAAATGGACTCAGTCATAGAGGGCCCTGTAATCAAGGGCAGATAACTCTAGACATAGTGATCTGTTTCAACCCAAAAACTATAGGCGTCTTCCTCTGATGATACTAAGAACATGCCCTTAATATGAAACCAATATGTGAAGTACTGTTTGAGTTATTGCGTCACATCAAAAGTGTTGACGGACGGACGGAAAGACAGAAATGTGATTCCTATAGGGCTCCTGCATTTTCAAACTACAAAGTTCTAAAATTTTCCTTTTCTCTAGTAAATACTCCTTTTGGGTAGATTTATTCAAAGTGGTTGGATCTAAAAATGGCCTATGAGGGAATGGGTTAACACCTGAAGAAAGACATACCCAATGTCTATATGTGATATAATTGAATTCTTGTTACACTAGATTGTTTGATATGCAAGAAAATACCACCACCAGTAATTTACTAGTAACTGAATTCATTCGCTTTGCAGATTTAAGTTATTCTTCACAGCAATTTAACCATTTACTGTTTGAATATTAATGGATATCAGTTAGATGAATTGTTTAACCCTTTCCCTGTTCTGTGTTCATTCCAAATTTCAATACCAACTGAATATTAATGGACAAAATAGCTATAATGAAATATGGAAGGCGGAACATTGTAGCCATTTTAGAAAGAAAAGAAACAGATATATCAAATTCTATTAGCAAACAGAGTAGACCCTGATCAGACAGCTCCTATAGGAGCCGTCTGATCTGGGTCTACTGTTTGCAAATGCGTGAAAACACGTTTATATGAGGGAAAGGGTTAATAGTATATGAACACAGGTATTTTTGGCCAAGGTAAAAACTGTAGAATGTGATCTATATAATTTCAAAAGCAAACAGAGCAGGCCTTGATCAGATGGCTCTGTATGGTATGTATAGATATTCAAAGTTTTGGCCATTGGAGAAACTGTAGAATCAGACCTATGATTATGATTCTATAAGCAAACGCAACAGACCCTTATCAGACAGCTTCTACAGGAGCCGTCTGATCTGGGTCTACTCTGTTTGCAAAAGCGTTAAAAGACTGAGGTAATGGGTTAAATGATGACAGTGTTCAAAACATTTTATCAATATTAATGCCACTATTGTTGGAAAGAAAATAGAGCATACCAGACTTCTGAAACAGTGAATAAGGAGCACAACAAGAAAGGATTGCTCCCTCAAGCTCAGATTGTCTTCTAGTGTTGTGGTGAGGACCCTGTGGAAAAATCCTGGGAAATGCTCAGGCTTTTTCTTGAAACACTGAAAAGTAACAAAGATATAGATAATGATACTTGTAAAGTACACTCCGCCAGTTTGTAAGCTGGATACACCTATTGATAACTTTAAATGAAACTTATGGAGTAGAAAATAGTGTAGACCCCGATCAAACTGTTCCTTAACCCATTCCTCCATAGGCTATTTTTAGACCCAAACTCTTTGAATTAATTTACCAAAAAGAAGCATTTACTAGGGAAAAGGATTTTTTTTAAATGTGTGTGGTATTGAAACTATTGTGATAAATAGAGCATTTGCTCCTTAGGAGGAAATGCTCTATTTATCACAATGGTTTCAAAACGTGACTTTTACAGTGGCCTAGAAAGGCATATTTATGGAGGAAAGGGTTAACCCTTTCCTCCATAAATATTTATTAAAGAATTTAGTCTCCCATGAATATTTATGGACACATTAACATGGGAATGTTTGGCTGTGATAAAAACTTCACAATCAGAACTACATAATTCCATACAAGCCTTCTGATCTGGGTCTACTCTGTTTGAAAAAGAGTTAAAAGGTGTATCCTTTATGTACTAAAGGATTACAATGTGTGCTAAATTACACTGAATTCCATAAATGCATAAAATTTGTTACATCCTAGTGACAACTTATTGAATACAGTAAAACCTGTGTTAAGTGGCCAGTCAAGGGAAGCGGCCAAATTGACCGCTTAAGCGAGGTGACCACTTAATCGAGGAGTGGATATTTTGGGAGATTTTTCTGTTTGGTCAGACAAACGCAAAATATATCTACATGTACTTTAATGCCTTATCCAAAAGATTATGTATTTTATCCTTGTAAATACAGGTAAAATACAACATGTACTGTAAATTGCATGCACAAAACAAAAAATAAACATCAGGCAGAATCATTTGACACACGTACATGTCTACACTTCACTCGATTCTCTAACGTGAGGAACTTACGTTTGGAAAAGGCGTGAATATTTTGTTTTGATGTTATCTCTTTTGATTCGGTAACGTTCAGACAAACTTCTCAACACCCCCATATTTGCATATTTATAGGTAAAGGAGTTGAAAGGATTATCAGGCCATCACGCTTGGTTTTTTCGTTCACTTCCGACATAACGAAAAACACCAAAGCGGCCAATCTATGCACTTTCCCGACACAACGGAAGTTTCCGAAGCGGTCACGATATTTTGATCGGCGATTTCCGTAATGTCGGAAAGTTACGATGCGTAATCTCCATTTTGTCATATGTCAACTGGCTGTGTATTGGGTTTTCACACATTTCAAACTGGCCGCCAGGCTGTCTGCTGGCCGTCTAATGGGGTTGAAATATAGGGTTTGGGGTGAAATATGGTGGCCGCTGGCCGCGGAAGGAAGGTGACCGTCTAAAACAGGTGCATTATAGACTGATTTTCGTCGGGAGGATTTCAAACTGACCGTTTAGACGAGGTGACCATTCATTTAAGGTAACCGTTAGGTCAAGTTTTACTGTATTTAATTTTTAACCCTTTTCCCTGTTGAATACTTGCGTAAAAACTAATGACATCATGAATATTTATTAGCTGAATATCTGTAATGGTATATGTATATAGGTTTTTTTTGCAATGGCAGAAAATATTGAGTCAGGTCTATTATAATTTCATAAGCAGACCCTGATCAGATGACTCCTATAGGAGCTGTCTGGTCTGGGGTTACTCTGTCTGAAAAGGCATGAAAACATTACCTCATAGGCTATTTTTAGATCCAACCACTTTGGATAAAGTTACCAAAAAGGAGCATTAACTAGAGAAAAGGAAAAGTTTAGAATTTTGTAATTTGAAACCACTGTGATAAATAGAGCATTAGCTCCTATTGGAGCAAATGCTCTATTTATCACAATGGTTTAAACAGTTGACTTTTGTAGAGGCGTCAAAAGGCGTCAATATGAGGGAATGGGTTAAGCTTTTACCTCATGAATAATTGAATATTCATATAAAAATAATTATATCAAGAATATTAATTACAATGATTTTTTTATAATGGCATATGACAGAGAAAATGTTGACCATAGCAGAAACGGTAGAATTAGATCTACAGGTATATAATTCCATAAGCAAACAAGAGCAGACCCAGATCAAACAGCTCCTTCAGGACAGCTTTGATCTGGCTCTATCAGATAAAGAGTTAATAGTATGTTGCTGTAATATAGAGAATGGAACAGAGGTAGACAGCTCAACTAAACGATTTCTGTGTAACTTCTTCTATCCTATATTAACCCTTTCCTTCATATAAATGACTTTTCAAGCATTTGCAAACAGGGTAGATCCAGATCAGACCGCTCCTATTGGAGTCGTCTGATAAGGATCTGCTCTGTTTGCTTATACACGTAGTATAATTTATATTTGATTCCACAGTTTCTGCCTGAGCTAAACTGTTCTGTGTACATATGCTATTATAAAAATATTCTAATTAATATTCATGATGTCATTATTTCTTACATGATTATAGAATAGGAAAAGGGTTAAACTAATACCAGTCTTGAAGATCATCTGTTAAGACTCTTGAGTGGTTGTTTAACCCATTCCCTCATATTGATGACTTTTAATGACTCTGTAGAACTCACTTTGCGAAACCATTGTGATAAATAGAGCATTTGCTCCTATAGGAGCAAATGCTCTATTTATTACAATGGTTTCAAACTACAAAATTCTAAAAGTTTCCTTTTGTCTAGTTAATGCTCCTTTTTGGTAGATTTATTCAAAGAGTTGTATCTAAAATAGCCTATGAGGAAATGGGTTAACCATTTCAATGCTGAATGCTCCGTAATAGTTTAACCATTTACTCCATAGGTATGTCTTTGAATGACATTGCAAACAGAGCAGACCCAGATCAGATGACTCCTGTATACTTACATTCCACGGTGGAACTTTTTCCCTGATCTTTTCATTAATGATTAAAGCCATAGACAACATGTGAGCGCTGCTAGCCTGTAAGAAGAAATAAAAGAACTCATAAAAACTCCTATAATCTGTGCAAAGTACATGTGTATATTAACTCAGGAAGTTGTCATTTCATAAAATAATTTTCTGCATCATATACAAAATACGCTTTTTTTCTTTTTATAACTCTGTGCTTCATAATTAAACCTACTCTATTTGCCCATGTCATTCTATAGTTTCTGTCATGGCCCATATTTCCTGTGGTTCATGTGCCATTATAAAATATCATCTACATGTATCAATTAACCCATTCCCGCATAGGCTAATTTTAGACCTAACCTCTTTTAATTAAATCTACCCAAAAGGAGCATTAGCTAGAGAAAAGGAAATTTACAGAATTGTCTAGTTTTGAAACCATTGTGATAAATAGAGCATTTGCTCCTGTGGAGAAAATGATCTATTTATCACAATGGTTTCACAAAGTGACTTTTACAGAAGTGTCAAAAGGTGTCAATATGTGGGAATGGGTTAAATTAATATGCATTATATGAATATTCAAGGTGTAAAGGGTTATCTAATAGGTAAGAACTTGAAGAAATATATTTTGTACCAGGGAGTAGTCCATTTACTTTACAAAATAATGTTGTAACATGTTACAAAATAGGCTCAGGACTGGTTGTGAAATAAGCTCATAACAGGTGGCCAATAAAGCTAATATCAGATTACACTGAACTAAACCATATGGACAGTCCTATCTAACCTGCAGCTTGCAAGTTGTACAACATTTCATTTTTCAAAGTGTAACAAGGACAATAACCCTTTCTCTGTTCTATATTTTAATAGTCCAAATTTCAACTACTACTGAATATTCATGAACAAAATAGTTATAATGAAATATAGAACGTTAAAACATTGTAGCCATTTAGAAAGCAAAGAAATAGATCTATCAAATTGCATTAGCAAATAGAGCAGACCCTGATCAGCTGGCTCCTATCCTATTTATCAGTCAGCCTAGAGCAACTCTACTGTATATGTGTGGTCAGTTATCACTCTTGACACATCAGCACTTACCTTTTCAGGTACAAAATTTGGCCACAGGTAGTTTTCAAGGTACTGACTGCAATAGAAATAAATTAACAATGTATACATAAATCAAATGTTCTGCACAAGCCCGTAGTATATAAATCTTTTAACAATTGCTCCATTAATGTAAATAAGAAATAAAGACATCATAAGTATTTAATATGACATATGAATACTGGACGTTTTGGACATGGCAGAAACTGTATAATCAGACCTATATTATTTCATAAGCAAACAAATCAGATCTCAATCAGATGTCTTCTGTGGGAGCCATCTGATCTGAGTCTACTCTGTTTGCAAACGCATTAAAATGCATATTTCTGGAGCAAAGGGTTAACCCTTTACCAGATAGAGATACCTTTTCATGTCTTACACAGGGATTAGACCAAAGTAGATTAGATGGCTTTGATCTGTTTGCTAAGGAATAATACAGATCTGATCCTACAGTAAAACAAACAAAAGGGCCATGATGGCCCTTAATCGCTCACCTGTTCGTAACAGATTTATGATTTCAATGACAGATTGGTCTAGGTCTTACAGTTTTAAGAGAAGAAGATTTTCAAAGACTTTCATATGAAAAACTGATATGCCCCGGGGCAGGGCCAATTTCAACCCAGGGGTCATAATTTGAACAAACATGGTAGAGAACTATTAGATAACGCTACATACCAAATATTAAAGGTCTCGGCCTTACAGTTTTGGAGAAGGAGATTCTTAACCATTTTCAAATGAAAAACATAAGCCCAAGGGCGGGGCCATTTTTGGCCTGGGGTCATAATTTGAAAAATCTTGGTAGAAAACCATTAGATGATGCTACATACCAAATATCAAGGGTCTAGACCTTACAGATTTGGAGAAGAAGATCTTTTAAAGATTTTCCTATGAAAAACTGATAAGCCCCAGGGCGGGGCCATTTTTGATCCGGGGTCATAATTTGAACAATCTTAGTAGAGGACTATTAGATAATGCAACATACCAAATATCAAAGGTCTATGCCTTACAATTTCAGAGAAGACTTTTAAAGATTTTTAAGAGAAGAAGATTTTTTAAGACTTTCCTATGAAAAACTGATATGCCCCAGGATGGGGCCATTTTCAACCAAGGGGACATAATTTGAACAATCTTGGTAGAAATCTATTAGATAACGCTACACACCAAATATTAAAGGTCTCGGCCTTACAGTTTTGGAGAAGAAGATTCTTAAAGATTTTCATATGAAAAACTGATAAGTCCCAGGCCGGGGCCATTCTTGGCCCAGGGGTAATAATTTGAACAGTCTTGGTAGAAAACCATTAGATGATGCTACATACCAAATATCAAGGGTCTAGACCTTACTGTTTTGGAAGAGAAGATTTTTAAAGATTTTCCTATGAAAAACTGATAAGCCCCAGGGCGGGGCCATTTTTTGTCCGGAGGTCATAATTAGATTAATCTTGGTAGAGGACCATTAGATAATGCTACATACCAAATATCAAATGTCTATACCTTATAATTTTAGAGAAGAAGATTTTTAAAGATTTTCCTATGAAAAACTGATAAGCCCCGGGGCGGGGCCATTTTTGTCCTGGGGGTCATAATTTGAACAATCTTGGTAGAGGACTATTAGATCATGCTACATACCAAATACCAAAGGTCTATGCCTTACAGTTTCAGAGAAGAAGATTTTTAAAGAATTTCTTATGAAAAACTGATAAGCTCCCGGGCAGGGCCATTTTTGGCCCGGGGGTCATAATTTTAACAATCTTAGTAGAGGAGCATTAGATCATGCTACATACCAAATACCAAAGGTCTATGCATTACAGTTTCAGAGAAGAAGATTTTTAAAGATTTTCTTATGAAAAACTGATAAGCCCCGGGGCAGGGCCATTTTTGGCCCGGGGGACATAATTTGAACAATCTTAGTAGAGGAGCATTAGATCATGCTACATACCAAATATCAAAGGTCTATGCCTTACAGTTTTTCAGAGAAGAAGATTTTTAAAGATTTTCCTATGAAAAACTGATAAGCCCCGGGGCGGGGCCATTTTTGGCCCAGGGGTCATGATTTGAACAATCTTAGTAGAGGACCATTAGATCATGCTACATACAAAATATCAAAGGTCTAGGCCTTACAGTTTCAGAGAAGAAGATTTTTAAGTAAATTGTTGACGTACGCACGACACACATACGCACGACGACGGACGCCGGACACAGGATCATCCCAATAGCTCACCATGGCACTTTGTGCCAGGTGAGCTAAAAATTAATGGCCACTAAATTGTGTTAATTATTTGGTATTTAGGACAGGTGGCCGCTTAAAGCAAGGTGAAAGTAAAACAGAACGCTCCTATATGCCATTATTTCTTAAATGAATACATGTATGTATTCATAAGGGAAAAGGTAAAAGATCTTCCAAGTTACACTGAAGTCTGACCATGCAACAAAAAAGATTCTGGTCTGGACAAAATCTGACAGACAGACAGATACAAGTAAAGATGGGCAGACAGACTGACAGATGCAAGTACACTCAAATGCCATTTTAGTGAACATGTTGAGCTGATTGCATGTGGGTTTGACAAAAAGTAAAGCTTTTCAAATGTCTGGTGTTAACACTTACCTGAATTCTAACATCATGACTCTTTTTGTGGAAAAATTAGTCTTCACCAGCTCTTTCATATATATTTCCTCAACAATCTGCAAGAAAACAACACTACTGCATTATACACGCTATAAAATGTTGAAATTTCATTCCTGGAGCGGGTAAAATCAAAATTAATGTAATAAATACGCCTTTCTACGCCTCTGTAAAAATCACCTATTGAAACCATTGTGATAAATAGAGCATTTGCTCCTATAGGAGCAAATGCTCTATTTATCACAATGGTTTCAAACTACAAAATTCTAAAATTTTCCTTTTCTCTAGTTAATGATCCTTTTCGGTAGATTTATTCAAAGTGGTTGGATCTAAAATTAGCCTATGAGGGAATGGGTTAAATATTGGATACCAAACTAAATTATTTTATAAAGCGTTTATCAAAAACTCGATGGAACTCTCGCCAAGAAAGAAATGCAGCATAGGACAACCTCCCATGATTCTGTTAACCCTTAATTCAATACAGTAATGCCTTTGCAAACAGAGTAGACTCACATCACTCAGGGTTTGCTCTATTTGCTTATGAATTTTTTTATATCTGCTTCTATAGTTTCTGCCATGACAAAATTTTCCCGTGTTAATGAGCTCAATTCTTACCCTTTTACTCTATCGATATTCAGGCATGAAATAATTACATCACAAAATTTCTATAATGGTACTATGAACAAATTAATTCCTTATCATGATAGAAACTGTAGAATCAGGACTCTGTTGTATAAAAAGCAAATAGTGCAGACCCTGATCATACGGCTCCTACAGGAGGTGTCTGATCAGGGTCTACTCTGTTTGCAAAGGGGTGGAAAAGCATTTACAGAAAGGAAACAGGGTAGACCAAACAGAGTAGACCAAGATCAGATGACTCCTGTAGGAGCTAATCATGAGACCCTTTCCCTCATATAAACGTGTTTTCACGCATTTGCAAACAGAGTAGACCCAGATCAGACGGCTCCATTAGGAGTCGTCTGATCAGGGTCTGCTCTGTTTACTAGTGGAATTTGACAGATCTGTTTCTTTACTTGCTAACATGGTTACAATATTCCACATGTCATATTTCATCATAACTATTTTGTCCATGAATATTCAGTAGGTATTGGAATTAGAATAAATATAGAACAGGGAAAGGGTTAATAAATATGCATGATGTCATTATTTCTAACATGAATATTGAACAGGTAAAGGGTTAATGAGTTGTACTAAAGATTGTTTGAAATAAGCAAGTCCATTGTTTAGATTCACATTGCTTTCAAAATTTCCAAAAGTTCCTGCCTCCTTGGATACTGATCATGTACATATATATGTATGTATGTATTTCAAACAGATGCACACTCATGTTCCTGCAATTCAAGTGCCAACATACACATGTGGTGTTAACAGTTTAATACCTAAATAATATCAACCCTTTATTTAACCCATTCCTCAATAGGCTATTTTTAGACCCAACCACTTTGAACGAATCTACCCAAAAGGAGAATTTACTGGAGAAAAGTAAATTTTTAGCATTTTGTAGTTTGAAACCATTGTGATAAATAGAGCATTTGCTCCTCTAGGAGCAAATGCTCTATTTATCACAATGGTTTCAAGAAGTGGTTATTACTGAGGCGCAGAAATGTGTATTTATGGAGGAAAGAGTTAATTGATTTCTTTCCTTCATACAAAACTTTTTCATGCCTTTGCAAACAAAGAAGACCTAGATCAGATGGCTCCGTTTGCTTATGACTCTACAGTTTGTTCCCATACCTAATATGTCTGTGTACATATACCATTATAAAAAAAAAATCAGCTAATAAATATTCATGATGTCATTATTTCTTTCATGAATATTGAACAGGTGAAGGGTAAATAAGTTCACCTTTTAATACCTTTATAAAAAGAATGGACCCAAACCAGACAGCTCCTGTAGGGTCTGCTCTGTTTTGCTTATGGAATATACAGTAGAATCTGTCCTAAGTGGCCATTCATTTGTTAAACATAGGAGTCTTAAAAAGCAGGTGGTTGCTTAATAAATCAGAGAAAAAGTAATGCAGAAAGCTCCTATAGGAGTTTTTGCATTACTTTTGACGAGTATTTAGTTAATATCTGTCTTACAGACTCATACTTAGACCTCATTTTTATGACCGCTTAACCCTTTCCTCCATAAATACACCTTTCTACCCCTCTGTAAAAGTCACTTCTTGAAAGCATTGTGATAAATTGAGCATTTGCTCCATAGGAGCAAATGCTCGATTTATCACAATGCTTTCAATACTACACAATTCTAAAATTTTCCTTTTCTCTAGCAAATGCTCCTTTTGGGTAGATTTATTCAAAGAGGTTGGCTCTAAAAATAGCCTTTGAGGTAATGGGTTAAGACAGGTTCTACTGATGACCTTATAATACAGTTGCTTCCATATTACTGTGTTCAGTTGCCATTCCAAAATGTCTATTCATTTATGTTCATACGCTCATTATTTACCCTTTCTTCCATGAATATTACTTTAAGAATTCATTCCTGCATAAATATTCATGGACTGAAGTTTTATAATTAAACATTAGCAAGAATGTGTTGGCTGTGACACAAATGTCAAAATCACATCTATATTATTCCATAAGCAAACAGAGCAGACCCTGATCAGACGGCTACTACAGGAGCTGTCTGGTCTGGATCTTCTCTGTCTGCAAAGGTGCAAAAGGAAAGAGTAATAATGAATATTCATCAGGTAAAGCCTTTGTAAACATAATAGACCCACTTCAGCTCCTGTATGAGCCAGCTAATCAGGGTCTGCTCTCTGCTCTGTTTGCTTATGAAATTATACCAGATCTGATTCAACAGTTTCTACCAAGTCAAAACAAGAGTGTTCAAAGGAACACATGTGTCACCTGCTTGGAGAAGTGTTACAATAAAAAAAAGAGTGTGACGGACAAACAGACAGATGGACAGACAGACAGATGGACAGACAGATGACGGAAAAATGATCCCTAAGTGACACACTGCCTCTTGACAGGTGACACAAAAAGCGGTGTATGAATGCCATTATAAAAATTCAGCTAATGAATATTCATAATGTCATTATTTCTTACATGAATATTCAACAAGGAAGGGTCAAGCAATAGTATTCATCAGTGTAAATGTACACATTACCCATTTATGTCTTACCTCTGGTTTAAATGGTGCATTCCTGGCCATTGCTTCTTTTGACCATAGCTCCATAGACAACTGTAAGAACATAATCAGTCATGTTATCAGAAAATAAATCAGATTCAATGTGTCAAAGCCTGACAGAAAGAAGTCTTAAAAAACTATGACTAAGATTGACCTCAGAGTATAACACAAAAAGTGCTTATGAAATCATGACAGATCTGATCTACAATTTCTGTACCAATACCAAAAATCCAGGTGTACAGTAAAACCCCTCTAATGCGACCAGCAAAAAGGGACTTAATTCACTGTGGCAAAGGCAGGTGGTAGCTTAATGCAGGACAAATGTTATGCAGAAAGCTCCTATAGGGGCTTAATTCACTGTGGCAAAGACAGGGGTAGCTTGATATAGGAGCTTTCTGCATAACTTTTATCTTGCATTAAGCAACAACCTGCTTATAAAGACAGCCATATTTATTCATTAAGTGGTCACATTAGAGGGGTTTTACTGTACGTAATAAATTTATGTCATTAAAAAAATTCAACTAATATATACTCATGATGTCATTATTTCTTACACGGATATTCAACAGGGAAAAGATTAATGTATCTAATTGTTAATATTTTAATTTTATTACTTATGATCATGTGTACACACATTTTATCACATGCAAACAATGATTAAGAATACAGAATGAAACAAACCTGTGTAATCCTGTCATCTTGTATCTGCTCAACTGTAAGCGTGCCAACACCTTTAGGGGCAGACTGACCCTTCTTTCCAGTCTGACCCGCAGTGGCCGAACTCATGCCTGGCTTTTAAGTTTATGTGCTGTAATGAAAGTGACGGTTACTCAGAAAATGACATGTTGCCAAGAATAGAAATAAATCTGCGTTACATGTACTTTATCCTTTTCCCTCATATACGTTTTTACAAATTGAATAGACCCAGATCAGACTGCTCCTGTAGGAGCCAATCTGATCAGGATTTGCTCGATCTGTTTGCTTATGGAATCATATACATGTAGATCTAATACTAGTTTTTTGTCAAAACCAAAAATTCCCTTGAAAGTTTTACATTATAACAAGAGTGTTCAAAGGAACATGTAAGTCACCTACTGGAAAGTGTGATGGATGAACAGACAGACAGACGGACGACGGAAAGTGATCCCTATGTGACACACTGCCTCTCCACAGGTGACACAAAAATTAAGTTAATGTGATCAATTCACGCATATAGTTATGTTCATTTGTGAATAGATTAAATTGAGGAAAGAATAAAAACAGAATATCTGTGTTCCTTCATAAACCTGGAAAGTAAACAGCGTTTATGAACCTAATGGTAATTAAGACAATAAAATACATATACAGTAGAACCCCTCTAATGCGACCACTTAATGAATAAACATGGGTGCCATTATAAGCAGGTGGTTGCTTATGCAGGGAAAATGTAATGCAGAAAGCGCCTCTGGGAGCTTTTTGCATTACTTTTGTCCTGCATTAAGCTACCAACTGCATCTAGCACCCAGAATTATACCTCTTTTAGGTGGTCGCATTAGCGGGGTTTTACTGTACATGTAGTAACCCTAATTCACGATAGCATAATATTCATAAGGCATTACCATGACATGCTAGAACACTTGTAACAACATTCAGACATACAACAATACTTATTTCAAGGTCATTTGAAAATTATTACAAGCTAAGTTTACAGTATTTACTTTGTGGATCCGGTATTCTCGCAGTAACTAACTTGGGGTAATTTAATAAATCTGACAACATTTACAGGTCAGTCTAATAACGAGTTAGGTGATCAAGTTTTTTGGACTCAGGTATGCTGTTTCAATCTGATTATCTCATTTTCGCCTTTGAGTTACTTCCACTGTAAGTGTTTGGGAAAATACCATTTTCAAGCTACCTGCCAAGTTTCACAGATAACATCATCCAGTATTCTGTGTCGAGGTGTAACACAATTATAAAGTTTAATTCTTCAAAAGCAGTACTTTTAAATTTAACTGTGTGAGACCTTGATTATAAGCCATGTAAAACTGAAGCAGGTGATGATAGAAAGAAAATGAAAAAGATGAACTGATCGTAAAATTTGAATGCATTTTTTGCTTACTCAATATGAATTGAATTTTTTGTTGGAATATTTAAGGCTTTCACCAGGAATGTTTATGCTTATCTTTTTCTATGATACTGAATATATAGATGGTAAACCCAGGCATTCCTCTAGTCTGCTCGCCATGACGAGTAACTTTCTTGCAGGACGAGTAGAATTTCAGAAATTTTAACAATGAATTTAAGTAAAATAAGATAAAAGCAGCTGGCAGGACCAGTAAAAGTTTTAGGATTTTTCCAGCCCTGTAAACCAAAGTAGGTCATGCAGGTATGGTGAAACATTTTTGGCTTGTTATGAAACTGAAATGCGGTGATTTTAGCCATACGGAGATGTAGGCATACATCCAACATATTAATCAAAATGTATTCTTTCTTGAATCTCATTACAAATTACACATACAGTACTGTTGATACATGTACATTTCCACGATTGATGACATCAACAGTCACACTGAATCCCATAATACATGTATGGTCCAATATTTCCAATCTCCTTCAATAAATCTAACATAAAAATTAAATTTACTGTCGATGTCAACCGCAAAGTTTCTTCCGTTTCTATGACACCAGAGATTTTCCGGAGCGAATGTCAACACTATGTACATGTATGTGTCGGTAGCGACTCGATCTACTAAAGCGAAGTTGGGAGTTCATTGTCTCAGTGCAGTAATTTTTCAGCCTATGATCGGCCATCAATGGTGTGTTTTTCAAAGACTGGACATTTCCGTGTGCATTGACCCATATTTGATTGAAATCGAGCATAAATTGATGTAGTAACAGAATGTGGAATGTAGTACTGTTTTGACAATTTTTCTGTCATTTTGGACCATTAATTTAGCTTCATACCGTTACATTATACAGTTACTATACGAAAAATTTGTCTTTCTAAGCTTTTTTTTCTGTCATGTAAAATACTTTATAGGATTCTACGACGTACAGATACAGATAGTCATGATGCCTAAACGAAATTGAAGATGTTTGTCAGTAGTATTTCTGACATTTTCATGCGCCTGGCACCTGTGGAATACTTACTACTTATTGTTACTTATTGTAGTTTTCCAACTCAGGTTCCCATCGGATCCTCTATGTTGGACTCTTCTTGTGATTTGTAATTTATGCACTTTCCGGTTTTTAAAGTGGCCTTGTGCTCAAATAGAATATCTTGGTTTAGCCAGTATCTGTCCAGTCTATTTTTGAAAGTATTGATATTTTCTGCATTTATAACATGTTCTGGTAAGTCATTCCAGGCTTGTGCTGTTCTTAAGCCAAAACTGTTTTTCCTTACGTCTAATTTAGCCCTTTGGGTGAACAATTTCAATGAATTTCCCCTATTTGATGTTCTGATTGCCATCTCAGTTCTTGGTTTTAGCACTCTGCCCACAGCTTTCTTGTCATATTTGCCAGTTAAAAGTTTATAGGTTTCTATCATATCACCTCTCTTACGCCGGTACGTAAGTGTTGGTAAATTGAGCTCCCTGAGTCTCTCAGAATACGATAGGTTACCGAGCCCTGGGATTTGTTTAGTTGCACGTCTTTGTACACCCTCGATCATGTCTATATGTTTTGCTTTGTAGGGTGCCCATGTTGCACTGGCATATTCAAGATGGGATCTTACCAAAGTTTTATAGAGCGGTGTGAAACTTTTTCCGTCCAAGTGGCGGAATATCCTTCTGATGATGGCTGACATCGAATTTGCCTTTTTGATCTTTTCCCCAATATGTTTATCGAAACTAAGTTGGTTATCTATGATGACACCTATATCTTTTTCCTCTGTGACATAATCTAGTTTTGTATTCATTACTTCATATATGAAATCTGGGTCTGGGTCATATTTCCCAATATGCATACTCTTGCACTTTTGAGGGTGTAACTTTAGTAGCCATTTGTCTGTCCAATTTGCGAGCGTGTGCAGGTCTCTCTGTAACGATTTTTTATCTTCCGGCGTTTCAATAATATTAAAAATTTTGGTGTCATCTGCGAATAGATATACAGTGGAGCTAATTGTATCTGGCAGGTCGTTGATGTAGATGATGAACATCAGTGGTCCGATCACGGATCCTTGGGGGATTCCAGACGTGACCTCTTTCCATTCTGATCCGCTTCCATTTACTGTTACTTGTTGAATTCGATTACATAAGAAGTGGTTAAGCCAGTCAATCATTTCTTTCCCAATATTGTATGCTTCTAACTTTTTCAGCAGTCTGTTATGAGGGACGGTATCGAATGCCTTTTGGAAATCCATGTATATACAATCTATGCTATTCCCATTATCGAGGGCTTCAGTCCACTCATCCAGTACATTTATTAACTGTAATACTGTAGACCTGCCTGACATAAACCCGTATTGCTTATCTGTAAAGTAGTCATTTGCGCTCATAAATTCCATGATATGGTCCCTAATTGTTCTTTCCATTACCTTGCACACTATTGAGGTTAAGCTTATTGGTCTATAGTTCCCCGCATTGGATTTGTCTCCTTTTTTGAATATTGCACTGACTTTGGCCTTTTTCCATTCATTGGGGATCTGATTTAGTTTTACGGATAAATTGAAGATGATTGCGAGTGGGACAGACAGCTCTTCATACAGTTCTTTTAGTAGTTGCAGATGCATTCTGTCTGGGCCTGGTGATTTGTCAGGTTTCAGATTTTTTAAGGTTTCTGCTACCGATTCAGGTGTGAAATGAACTGTATTCCATGTTACCTTCTTGGTTCTTTGGTTTAGCGTGGGTATGTTATTCGTGTCTTCTTGAGTGAAGACACTGCTGAAATATTCAGCAAGGATATTAGCCTTTACCTGGTCGTCTGATGTTTTCGGTGATTTAATGTCGGAAGGGTCTAGTCGTAGATCTCCAATACCAATTTTCGTTTTACTCTTAGAGTTAATATATTGCCATACCCTTTTGGGGTTACTTTTTGCCTCTGATGCTAAGTTTTTCTCAAAACCTTTACGCGCTAGCCTGACTAATTTTGTTACCTTATTCCTCGCCCTATTATACTTTTTCCTGTCTTCTGCTTGTTTACTACTCATAAATTTCCTTTGTGATGCGTTTTTTTGCTTAATTGCTTCCAGTGTTTTTTTGTCAAGTGGGACTGTGTAATTTTTCCTGCTTTTAATTTTAATTATAGGTATATGTTTATCTTCCAGTTCTTGGAGTTTATCCCGAAATAATATCCAGGAGGTATTTATGTCTTTGTCTGCCATTAAGAAAGAAACCCAATCTATGTTACTCAAATCTTGTCTAAATTTGCTGTAATCTGCGTTCCTGTATCGTCTTCTTTCTTTCACCTGTTTTTTTGTTGTCGTGGCACATATGAAGTCAAACAGAACTACACAGTGATCACTTTTTCCTAGTGGACTCTGGTACTCAATATTCTCTATGTTATTCCCATCTTCTGTTATCACTAAGTCTAAGATATTCGGAGTGTCAGTGCCCCTCCATCTTGTTGGTTTGCCTATTACTTGGAACAGGAAATTATCTTGGAGGCAGTCAACAAATTTTTGTTCTTCTGATGTTTCATTTTTTGCTAGTTGTGTATCCCAGTTAATTAGAGGGTAGTTGAAATCACCCATTATTAAATATTGAGAGTATTTTTCCGTTGTTACCATGGTTATTAATTCCCGTAGTGATTCATGGTGTGCCTGTGACGTTTCTGAAGGGGACCTATACAGCACGCCGACTAAAACATTTTCATTTTTGTTGGTTCTGATTTTTACGAATAGGTTCTCTTGGAATTCTTCCTCAAATTTTACTTCTGTTGCTTCCAGGGATTTGTGGATGTAGAGGATTAGGCCTCTGCCTATGTAATTATCAATGTTCATATGAAACATGTTGTATTCATTTGTCCAGTCTAGATTATATTCTGCTGGGTTCATAAGATATGAGCTGTTTTTTGCTTTAACCTCAGTTATTCCTATTATCTTTGGCTTTGTATCCCTGATCCTGTTTCAAACTCATTCATTTTATTTCTAAATTGGTCGGCATTTGTATAGAAACAGGTTAACTTATTTACAAAATATTCCCTATGTACATTTGCAGTATTTACATGTTTTTGGCTTTTCTTTACGCCTCGCTTTCGTCCCTGGTTTTGGCTATTTTGACAATTTTTCTTGCCCAGGGAGGACCCCTGACCCGGAAGATGTGTTCCCCCGACGATTGCTCCTTTTCCATTTCTTGTGCCCTATCTTTCAATGTTTTTTCGTTATCCCTTTCTGCTTTTGTTAGGTCATTAGAAATTCTGATGTCTTTGTATTCTTCTATTTCCCTCATATGTTTAACCCCTTTGAAAATGCTGTTTTTTGTGTCCAGTTCTTCGAATTGCACAAGCATGGGTCTCTTTGCTTTCTGAATAGGGGTCCTTCAATGTTACAAAGAAAATAGGACCAGTGTCATTTCTATATTCTAAATGATGTCAAAAAGACTAGCAGAGATGTTTTCAACAGACACATATAAAACCTGAAAGGAAACTGTTCAAACACAACTCAATGTTGATTTTAGAATACAGTGCATTCAACTTAGTGGAGAGTAGAGACTAGATCTATCACTGAAGGCATCAGGGTTTCTGTCAGTACAGTATACAAACCAAACAATAAAAAGAAACACTAACCTATTCAGTGTTTGTACATTCAGGAAAACTATTTGATTACCTTGAACAGAAATTATTTTGTAAACATGCTTTTCAAACGTTTTCGTCTGTGTCTTTAAACGCTTTCCTGAAATATCAATGAGCGTCGGGATGA
Organism: Azorinus chamasolen; assembly: GCA_963576725.1. Classification (NCBI taxonomy): domain Eukaryota; kingdom Metazoa; phylum Mollusca; class Bivalvia; order Cardiida; family Solecurtidae; genus Azorinus; species Azorinus chamasolen. Next base: position 50,667,008 of record OY755243.1, on the reverse strand, counting down.
CACTGAAAGGAAACGGTGTTGAAGTAGATATTTCATGGACTCCAGACGAGTGTACAGTTGGTGGACAAAACCCTTTTGAAATCGGCATTTTGAGTTAGGCAAACCACACATCAGCTACAGGTATAGTTTAATGAAATGTTTTTGTTGAGAGGTATCCCTATCATGTAATGCGAAAGTACATCGTTGTATCTCTTTCGATCTAAAATATCGGCCCCTTCAACCGGTGTTTGATTACGTAGCAGCCGACAAAAGTTCAAGTGTTAAACTTTGATCCCTTAGTCCAGCCTTTGCCTGTGTAAATGACACGTATTTGTTTGGTTTGTTTTGCGTGGCATATATAGGAGCATACGTAAAGACAAAGAATTAACTGTGGACAAAATGTTGAGGTATGTAGGGCTGCATGTTTGTTTTATAGACACCCCTGCTCTCCTGCCCCTGACTGAGTACAGCACAGAGGGCACATATGAATTAGTATATCGATGTAATTTAACCCTTTCCACAATGAACATTTATGCATGAAATGGTCACTTTTTGAATAATCATTTACATAATCTATTGTCAAGGGAATATTTAGCTTCTAAAGATCAAGATATTTATTAGAGCCACTTCTACTTCTATGGTAATGCTGCCCAGGGCTGACGCATCACGGGCAAGTTACACAATCAAAATGGCTAAAAACACATTATGTGTTGTATATACATTTAAAACCGATAAAAAACACTGTGATGTTGGCCATATCTGTGTATAGGATACGTTTTAACTTTAGACCCATAGAGGGGCGTTATGAACTGTGCCTTATTAAACAATTTGAAATACCGGTGCATTGTAAAATCTTTGATGTCTGAATCAATGCTAAAACAAGTATAACATTGATTGTTTATGTTAGTCTATTAAATCCATTATCCTTATTCTAAGATTCAAGTGTAACAGCTAGGTGTAACTTAATTGTAAATTTGTAATTTTATAAATTGCGGTTTAATTTGTAGTGAAACAGGCCAGGTACAGGTACTGGGTGAAAAACAGTAAGTGGTTCGGATAGCTCTGTTGGTAGAGCACTCACCCTGTAAGTTTTTTCACCAGTCCTGTTACAGTTGGTGCCCAACTTGAAAACTTGCATACCCGTTATTTCTTGTGCAGATTAGACGAGAATCTCAGGGAAAAAGGGGGAGTAGTGTAACAGGACGGGTACAGGTACTTGGTGAAAAACAGTAAGCGGTTCGGATTATCGGATAGCTCAGTCGGTAGTGCACTTGCCCTGTAAATGAGGGGTCCCGGGCTGGAGCCCTGGTCTGGCTGCATGTTTTTTCATCAGCCCTGTTACAGTAGGTTGCCATCTAGATTGGATAATACTATTTGAATTAAAAATGCTTGAGCTTGCACTTGAGACAGAGCCTTAGTTCATAATTATATCAAATAAAAATTAGTTACCCTGAGTGGGACCCCTGATTGAAACACCTACTCACGTATACGCAAACAGAGTAAGCCCAGATCAGATAGTTCCTGTAGAAAACTTGGCTTAATTTTTTAAAGTTGTCAATAAGGCTTAAAGGCATTTCGAAAGGAATGTTGACCCATTAACCCCATGCTGTATATTTTGGAGGCTGACTTTCTGGCATCTAATACACAAACTGATAAGACGGGCTACTATCAAAGTGGATCTAAATTATCTGATCTAGGTATAATTGCATAATTTTATCTCTTATGGCCATGGACCCTGACTGGACACTGCAGGAGCACTCCTGGGAATCAATAATCAGCACAGCTGGACACTATGTATTGTGTTCGGGGGTGGGTGGGTGGGGGGTGGGGGGGTGTTAACTTATGAAGGAGTTTTGAGATGCCTTTAAGGTTCCACAGTAGTCAAGAATAATAAATAAATCGTTTTTGTTTTTGTATTAATGAGCAGCCACTAATAATAATCTATTTTACCCATTGCATTAACAAAATTGCTCTAAATATACCACAAAAGCCGTGTAATCCCCTTTTACATAATTGCCATCAAGCTTTTTTCTGACTCTACCAGTCTACTGCACATGTGAGTGGCGAAAATAGGTCCGTAGGCCCCTGACAACTTATAGGCCCCCTTGTCCCTTTTCATCGTAGATGACTGTTGCATGATGTGGTTAGCTTCCTTTACTTGTCGTGTGTGTGTGTGTCCCTACGGGGCCTACGGACCTATTTTTGCTACTCACCCATGCAGTGGCGGAAACAGCCGATGACATTAGTAAAGTCAGTGCTCTGATGATGGACAGCGTTGATGTCCCAAAATTTTAGCAAATGTAACAAATACTGTTGGTTGTGTTAAAAAACCCCAAAAAAACATCACTTTCTATACTATGGATTTACCAACCAGATGAACTCATTCTAGAATGTTTTACATGTATATTTAATTTTAGAAAAACTAATATGCAGTTGAGATTTAATTCTGTTCAAAAAAATTTTTTATAACGAATAGCTACATGTAGTTTAAGGATTGGAAACACGTGGCGAAATTGTCAATGGCAGGTATTTTTTAATACAATTTGCAGTGATGAATGATTATCTTCTCATATTTAAGCTTTTTTAAAGGACAAAACCAATATCATATATTGTCAAATTATAGTGGACTATGGTCATAAATCAGAATTCCGTTATAATAATTATATCACTATTAAACATAATATGTACCGGTACATGTAACATGAAACATTGCTTCATGTGCTTGTCTTGCTGTTTCTTTTCATTTAAAGTCTTATGATTTTAAGAATGGCAGTAATGGTAGACATGGTTGTCATATAAAAACAAATCTTTACACACAGCATAATTTTAGGTGGCAAATATTATTATCTGACACAATTCTTGAAGTTATTTTTTCTTTATTTTTTCCTCTAAAGTAGTGTCACAGTATCAAACAGAGATACCAGATTACTAAATGTATATTGCCTGGATTAACCCTTTCCCTGTAATAATGAAATATAGAAGGTGGAACATTGTAGTCATTTTGGAAACTAGAGAAACAGATCTATCAAATTCTATTAGCAAACAGAGCAGATCCTGATCAGATGGCTCCTTTAGGAGCTGTCTAATCTTGTTCTACTCTGTTTGTAAATCCGTGAAAAAGCATTTATATGAGGGAAATGTTTAAAACTTTTTTTCATTTAGGTAATTTCAAATTTTCTGCTAGCATGCAAAGGATTGACCTTGACAATTAGATTGGAATAACTGAAAACCTAGCACTATCACCATAGCACCATAGTCTTATAAAGAGCCATAAACCTATTCTGCATGTTTACAGAATTAATTCCTTTCGATAATTAAAAAAATAAGGCTTTTGCTGAATGTAGAATCAATATGGTCAAATTTTTCTCACCTTAGAAATATTTTCTAGTAACTATTAATGTTGCAAAACAGTTGTACCTTATTTTATGAACTTTTGATGAGGGACAAAAAAGTGCATGAGCAAAAATTTGTGCTGCAATATGACTTTGTTATCTCGAAAGTCAGGGTGACCTTGTTCATATATCAAGATAAATGAGGTTGGAGTCTCGACTCAATGACCGAGTCAACATTATCTCCTGGTTGAAATGTATTTACTGAGTTCATTTCTTGTCAAATGTTATTTGATATCTCCATTTCGGTTTATCGTGATATGACTTATATAATGTTTGGAGTAAGCTTATTGGTCAGTATAATTTTCATTTGCTGCCCATGAAGTCTATGCTTGTTACTTGTGTCTGTTATAGTGTCTTTTAGCCCTTTACTCCATAGACATGCCTTTGAACACATTTGCAAACAGAGTAGACCCAGATCAGACAGCTTCTGTAAGAGTTGTCAGATCAGGGTCTGCTCTATTTGCTTATAAAATTATAAAACATCTAACTCTACAGTTTCTGCCAATACCAAAACATCCTGTGTTTGATTTATATAGATATGATATAGTTTATGTCACATCCACATTCTTGTACTCATAATATGCTATCATAAAAATTCAGCTAATCAATATTCATAATATCACTATTTCATACACGAATATTCATGGAGTAAAGGGTTAAGCTTAAATCTTCCACTGCTAAAGTTAGACATCTGCAAACGTTTTCCTCAGCTCCTATTTTTATTTTTTAAATATTTTTCCCATGGTGTTTTTCAAAATACTATTATATCAAACAGTTTGGATCATTTTGAGATGCAGAGGCATGGATAAGATGTCTAAATTAAACTTTTTAGCTGCTCCTTTCTAAATTAAAACTCTTAGCTGCTCCTTTCTACCTTTTAGCTGCTCCTTTCTAAATTAAAACTTTTAGCTGCTCCTTTCTACCTTTTAGCTGCTCCTTTCTAAATCAAAACTTTTAGCTGCTCCTTTCTAAATTAAAACTCTTAGCTGCTCCTTTCTACCTTTTAGCTGCTCCTTTCTAAATTAAAACTTTTAGCTGCTCCTTTCTACCTTTTAGCTGCTCCTTTCTAAATTAAAACTCTTAGCTGCTCCTTTCTACCTTTTAGCTGCTCCTTTCTAAATTAAAACTTAGCTGCTCCTTTCTACCTTTTAGCTGCTCCTTTCTAAATTAAAACTCTTAGCTGCTCCTTTCTACCTTTTAGCTGCTCCTTTCTAAATCAAAACTTTTAGCTGCTCCTTTCTAAATTAAAACTCTTAGCTGCTCCTTTCTACCTTTTAGCTGCTCCTTTCTAAATCAAAACTTTTAGCTGCTCCTTTCTAAATTAAAACTCATAGCTGCTCCTTTCTATCTTTTAGCTGCTCCTTTTAAATCAAAACTTTTAGCTGCTCCTTTCTAAGTTAAACATTTTAGCTGCTCCTTTATTTTTCCACCTGAACAGATGTTGTGACAGTTATTACTTGGTGGTAATTATTAAATAGGTGGTCACAACATAAGTTTGGGTAGCAAAATGGTGATTTTAGTACATGTACAACTACATGTATTTGAATATGCACCTTTATCTATGAATCTGGTTTCTGTGCATCTCATCTGGATCCAAACTGTTTGCAAAAGTAATGACAGATTTTCCCATGGCAGTGAAAGAGTTAATTCTTTACCTCATATTAACGTTTTTCATGCTTGTGCAAACAGAGTAGACCCAGATCAGATGGCTCCTGAATGAGCTGTTTGATCAGGGTCTGGCCTGCTTGCTTATATGACACTATATATATATATCTGATTCTGCAGTTTCAGTCATGATAAAAATTCCTTTGGTCATACAAAAATTGCCACTACAAAAATTCAGTTCATAAATATTTATTATGTCACTATTTTTTACATGAATATTGAACAGGTAACCGTTAACAGTTAACACGCCTGTACAATGTGTTTTGTAGATATTTATTCCCTTCATATACTGGTTACAACTTGCTGGTAGCAAAATGTACATGTTTATAATTTATGTATTTTACTAAGTGTTTCCTGTTTTTCATGTCACTTATTTCACCAACATTCATTCTATGTTTAACTATTCACAAGCCAAGTATAATCAATAGTAGAGACTTTATTTTCTGTTATACTGTTAAGCCAGTAAGTAAGGAAAGGGTATGTATATTTACATATATTACACTTACTGAGAATTTATGTGGCACAAATAGTTTAGATCCTGATCAGAGGTCTTTTATAAATATGAAATTACAAATGCGAGTTTTTCCCTGTTGAATATTCATGTAATATTGGCATCATTCTGTAGACCAGAATCTGATATTGATAGAAACTTGGAATCAAATCTATTATTATTTCATAAGCAAACAGAAAAGACCTTGATCAGACAGCTTCTTGAACAGCAGTTGTTTGCTCTGGGTCTGCTCTGTTTGCAAAGGCGTGACAAAGTGTTAGTTAGAGGGAATGGAGTAAAAATACATGTGCTTGAACTGATCATTTTTCCTAGGTTGTTCATCTGAACAGTTTGCATTAGAAATTAGGTAGACTTTTGGAAGAGAATCTGTACCCCATTTATGCCAGGTTGTCTAAATCCTTTCCCTCATATAAACGTTTTTCTTCACACCTTTGCAAACAGAGCAGCCCCAAATCTGACGGCTCCTGTAAGAGTTGTCAGATCAGGGTCTGCTCGGTTTGATTAAGAAATTATAAAAGATCTGACTCTACAGCTTCTGCCGTCAGATACCAAAACATCCTGTGTTCATAATATTATGCCATTATAAAAAATCAGCTTATAAGTATTCATGACATTTTTTCGTACACGAATATACACCAGGGAAAGCATGGACATGGTTCAATTTGTAAATGTTAATACATACTGTCAACTGAATGTTATTCTTATGCATATGTGTATAGCATGGGCAATAAAATATCATATAACTAAACTAAGTGTTAATGACATGTAGATGCAGGTGAAAAGTCCTCCAATCAGGATCTGCATTGTTCTCAGCTGTTCGTCTTCAGGCTTTACTTCGGTACAATATGATTTGCTCAAAATACAGATTTGGACAAGTCTACTCAGATACATAGGGAATTGGAGTGTGAACTTGATCAAAACTGTTAACCCTTTCCATAATGAACATTTTTGTACTAATTAATCACTTCATGAATATTCATTAACATATGTTTTTATATGGTAAACAGTTAAAAGGGAATTGTTGGCTTAGATAAAAACTTTAGAATCAGATCTATATAGTTCCAAAAGCAAACAGAGCAGATCCTGATCAGACGGCTCCTACTGGAGTCGTTCTCATCTGTGTCTTCTCTGTTTACAAATGCATGAAAAGGCATTTACATGAAGGAAAGGGTTAACTGAATGGGAACTTCCTATTTTGTACTGTTTGGTTTTCATTACAGATCGACAATGGGAGTTGGTAGTGTTATATTATTTATGGCTGTAATGGTGGCTGCGAAAGCTGCATTAGAGACAGCTGATCATGGGGCCCCGATTAAACATGGGAAGCAAGAACATACAGTTGATGGTCATCACAACATCCATTTTGATCATGAAGCCATTCTAGGTATGTTTTTTCAATGCACAAACAAATGTGCAGGGTTGTTACTTATCAAAAGTAAATTGTATAAAATCTCTTGACTCGTCACCTCATAGATATGCCTTATAAGGCCTTTTTGCAAGTAGACCCAGATAAACTCCTCCTGTTGGAGCTGTTTGATCAGGGTCTGCTCTGTTTGCTTATAAATGAATAAATAGAGTTTCTACCATTGTCAAACATTTCCTTGTTCATGGTGTCATTACAAAAGTTCATCTGATTAATTTTTATACATTCATTATGTCTTAACCCACTCCCCTCATATTGACGTCTTTTGACGCCTCTGCAAAAGTGACTCCTTGAAACCATTGTGACAAATAGAGCATTTGCTCCATAGGAGCAAATGCTTTATTTGCCACAATGGTTTCAAACTTACATGATTTCAAAATTTTCCTTTTCTCTAGAGTAAATACTCCTTTTCGGTAGATTTATTCAAAGAGACTGAGTTTTATAATTATCTTATGAGGTAATGGATTAACCCTTTGCTCCATGAATATTCATGTAAGAAAATACATTAATTAGATAATTTTTTAAAATGGTATATTAACACATGAATTTTTTGCAAAAGCAGAAACTGTAGAATCAGATCTAAATAGTTCTAGAATCAAACAGAGCAGACCAAAATCAAACGGCTCCTATACAGTCCTATAAGAGCTGTCTGATCTGGGTCTACTCTGTTTGCAAAGGTGTATTAATGGAGTAAAGGGTTAATGAATATTCACCATGTAAAGGATTAAATGGCTTAAAGGGAGGGCTTCTATCAATTGCTTGCTATCATATTTTTGGCCTAAAATTGTTGGTAACAAACAACTTTTTTATGCATTAGAGCATGTATTGTTGTATCTATTCATTTGAACAGACAGTGTTCTTATCATTCCGTCCGTCCAATTACTGTTTACTGTACATCTTATCTTGAGTGATCATTGATGAATGTGATTGATTGAAGAAATTTTAAAAAAGAGCAGATGGTTGCTTAATACAGGTCAAAAGTAATGCAAATAGGAGCTTTTTGACCAAAAATAATATACATGTACTTTACTCTTTCCTTTATAAATATACATTTCTACACCTTTGCAAACAGTGTAGACCCAGATCAGATGGCTCCTATAGGAACCGTCTGATCAGGGTATGTTCAGTTTGCATATGACATTACACATCTGATTCTACAGGTTTGGTCAAAACAGGAAATTCCCTTGAAACTTTTACATTATAAAAATTCAATTATTTAATATTCACAATGTCATTATTTCTTACATGAATTTTAGGTTTAAGCTACCATCATACAGACCTAAAAGTAGATTTCAATTGATGAGTGTTTGCTTAACCATTTCCTCCATAGCCTATTTTTAGACCCAACCTCTTTGACCCAAAAGGAGCATTTACTAGAGAAAAAGAATTTTGTAGTTTGAAACCATTGTGATAAATAGAGAATTTGCTCCTATAGGAGCAAATGCTCTATTTATCACAATGGTTTCAAGAAGTGGTTATTACAGAGGCGTAGAAAGACATATTTATGGAGGAAAGGGTTAAGAGAGGTTTTGGTGTATGTATGATAATGTTATGCCTAGAATTTCAACTGAATATGGGCGAACACACATAGATCGAGATTAGATGGCGCCTACTCCTAGGGGGACCTTTTGATCATCATCTATACTGTTTGCTGTTTGAATGGGAGTCTAAGGACGTAATGGTATATACTAGTATTAACATTAACAAAGAAAACTGCTCCTGTAATGACATTCTGCATAACTTTCATCTTGCATTAAGCTGCCACCTGTTCTATAGACAGGCATTGATTCTGATTTGAATGTCAGGTTTAACCCTCATCGCCATAGATAAGTCTTTCTACGCCTTTGCAAACAGTGTTGAGCCAGGTCAGACGGATCCTATAGGAGCTGTCTGATCAGGGTCTGCTTTGTTTTGCTTAAGAAATGATATAAATATGATTCTACAGTTTCTGCTATAGCCATAATTCCTGTGTACAGGTGCCGTTATAAAAATGAATCTAATATTTATGATGTCATTATTTTGTATATGAATATTCATAGAGTAATGGGGTTAAAGAGGTTTTAACTGTAAACAATGCATAGTACATGTATCTTGTATGTTGAAGGTTCGTACAAGCTTGAACAAGAATTTGATGAACTGGCTCCTGAGGAGGCAAAACGGAGACTAGGTTTACTGGTCAAGAAAATGGATAAGGACGCTGACGACTTTGTGTCCAGAGATGAACTGATAGAGTGGATAACAATGTCATTCAGGTATACTACAGCTTTGTCTGTTTTATTAACCCTTTCCTACATATTAATGTCTTTTCTTGCATCTGCAAACAGAGTAGACCCAGATCAGACGGCTCCTATAGGAGCCGTCTGATCAGGGTCTGCTCTGTTTGCTAATGAAATTTGATAGTTATGTTTCTTTAGTTTATAAAGGGCTACAATGTTCCACCTACCATATTTCATTATACCTATTGTGTCCATGAATAATCAGTTGGTATTAAAACTTGAAATAAACATAGAAATGGGAAAGGGTTAAATGACTTGTTTCACATTGTCTTATATTGCCATTTCCATATGAGCCAGTCTCTCGGAAAAACAGTCTTCTTACATTGCAAACATTGAAGACCTAGACCAGCAGCTGTACATTAGTAAACAGATACCCGATCATAGATGTGATGTCTGATTTGGATCTACACTGCTTGAATTGAAACCAGACCCTTTTCCTCAGAGAATAACTGATATAATATTACTGATTCTTGTTTTCACTGCCACTGTCACCTTTTCCCTTTTACTGCAAGGAAGATTAATCATGCAGAATCAATGATGATTAATCATAACTAAATCATTAAGCCTTTACTTTATGAATATTCATGTCTGAAATAATGACACTGAATATTAATTAGCTGGATTTTGGTAAATGACATGAACAATGGAATATTTACCTTGGTAGGAACTGTAGAAATAGATCTATGTTATTTCATAAGCAAAGTGAGCAGACCCTGATCAGACGGATGATGTGAGTCTACTCTGTTTGCAATGGTGCCAAAAGGCATTTCTAAGAAGTAAAGATTGATATAGTCGCCTTTTTGACACACTTGCATATAGAGTAGACTCAGTTAAGAAGGCTCCTGTATGAGCCATCTGATCAGGGTTTGCTGTTTGGTTATGGAATTATATAGATCTGATTCTACAGTTTCTGCCATGGCCGAAATACCCAGTTTTCACATACTATTATAAACATTCAGCTCATAAATCATCAGGAGGGTATTATTTCTTACATGAATATTCATCAGGTAAAGGATTAATTTAATTCAGAACTTGTATCTTATCTCATTGAATTGAGTATGTATGTTTTAGAAAAAATAGTATTTTAGAAAGTAAACCCATTACCTCATAGGTAATTTTTAGACCCAACCTCTTTGAATACATCTACTGAAAAGGTGAATTTACTAGGAAAAAATGAAACTTTTAGAATTGTATAGTTTTGGAACCATTGTGATAAATAGAGCATTTGCTCCATAGGAGCAAATGCTCTATTTATCACAATGGTTTAAAAAAAAAGGTGTTTTTTTACAGAGGCGTTCAAAGGCGTCAATATGAGGGAATGGGTTAACAGTACATTGAACAATCAATGTATTGCAATAGTAGCAAGAACAATAGTACTACTATACATCAAATGATATTGAATATCGACATCAGTCAAGGCTTGTGGTATTAAGTATCAGTTATATTGAATGCATACAGTAAAACCTGTCTCTCTTTAGTAACAACTTACTGACTAAACATAGGAGTCTATAAAAGCAGGTGGCTGCTTTGTAAATGACATCATGGACTTGTATTAGCAGAATTTCTATAATGGCATATTATATGTACACAGGATTGTTTGGTATTGGTAGGAACTGTAGAGTCAGATCTATTATAATTCATAAGCAAACTGAGCAGACCCTGATTAGACCGCTCCTATAGGAGCCGTGTGATTTGGGTTTAGTCAAAAAAGTACCTAGTTATAGTCTACTGTCAATCCGAATGACCGCTCAGCCGACTGTACATTTACTCCCCTGGTCATTGAGTCATTCGCCTACAATATTGAGCACTGCTAACATATGGCGCAATCATGCAGCCGCATTACCGGCTAGTGACCCTCACAGGTACCCATTTAACCCCTGGGTGGAGAGGAGGTGCGGATGGGGGACACTGAAAAGCGTCTCTGAAATTTCCTGGAGGGACTGGGATTTGAACCCCACACCTCCAGACTGATAGTCAAGGGTGTTACCACTAGACCACCGCACACCAGTTTAGTCTGTTTGCAAAGGCGTAAAAAGTGTTTATAAGAGGGAAAAGGTTAACCCTTTCCTCCATAAATACGCCTCTGTAAAAGTCACTTTATGAAACCATTGTACATAAATACTTGAATTGCTCTGATCTAATATTTCGATCAGAACAATTTCAAGTATTTATGTATTATATTTATTTCCTTTTTTGAAACCATAGTGATAAATAGAACATTTGCTCTTATAGGAGCAAATGCTCTATTTATCACAATGGTTTCAAACTACAAAATTCTAAAAAAAATTCCTTTTCTCTAGTTAATGCTCCTTTTCGTTAGATTTATTCAAAGTGGTTGGATCTAAAAATAGCCTATGAGGTAATGGGTTAAGAGAAGTTTTACTGTATAAAACCCAGTTCTCCACACAAATGCATTGTACATAATCCGTTTTGACTTGGTCTTAAATTTCTCTAATCTGTAGAAGTCACTGTGATTTACAAAGAGGTTCTCTATCCATATAATTTGATATCCTTTTCAAAGAATGTAGCTAAAGTTTTGTACATTTAGGAGAAGGTAATTTTGAGTATTGCAGTACATGTACCGAGGTCCAGATTTCTCCACCAAATCCTATTTCATGACCACCCTATAGAATGTCCTCTTCGAGACGATTGTAACGAATTGTCACAACATAGGGTTTGGTGAAGAAATGACGATTTTGTATTTGAATACGCACCTTTATCTATTGCTGTGCATGTACATGAAAACATTGAGTCTGAAATTGTAAAAATATTGTAATACTCTAATTACCGTAACCCTTTCCCTGTTCTGTGTTTATTACAAATTTCGATACCTACTGAATATTCATGCACAAAAAGGTTGTAATGAAATATGGAAGGTGGAACATTGTAGCCATTTTAGAAAGTAAAGACACAGATCTTTGAAATTCTATTAGCAAACAGAGTAGACCCTGATCAGACAGCTCCTCTAGGAGCCGTCTGATCTGAGTCTACTCTGTTTGCAGATGCTTGAAAACACGTTTATATGAGGGAAAGGGTTAAGTATTAGGATAAACTTAGGAGAATAATGCAGATCCAGATCAAACGACATCCTGAATGCCACTATGTCGGTATAATTTTAAGTTATCAAAATGCTGCAACTTCAACTTATTCAGCTGTACAAACGGATGGAGAGGGTAGATTGGGTGTCCAAATATTTAGAGTAATTGGTAGTGGTGTAACAATACATCAAACTATCGAACTATCGTAATAGTTCTCTATCCCAGTTACACTATCGATAGTTATTTCCAATTGACGATAGACTATTGCGATAGTTGCTCTGACTATCGATAGTTTCAATAGTTCTTTCATATAATTGGCATTGTGTTTTCAAGATGGCATCGCCCATCGCGGAGATCAAGTTTGTTAAAAACAAAAGCTGTAAAACACTAGTGGCAAAGCCCAATTCATTTTAAATCATTTCCACAAACATTTTTTAGTAAGTATTTACAGCAAAGTTATATCTTACACTGTGCAAATTTGCATTTACAAGTTTTCAAATCTTGGCAATAACTATTGCAATAGTATTGCAATAGTTTCCAGCAATAGCAATAGTATCGCAATAGTACTTTCAGCAATAGCAATAGTATTGCAATAGTCAAAACTGGCCCCAATAGTCAGCCCTAGTAATTGGGGTAGTATTATATGCAATAACTCTTTACACGCTAAATAATATTTGATTGTCAAAGTGTTGTTTGCTGCAATTTTCAATATAAATTTTTATTCAAGTTCAAGGAAATGCTGGCCATAGCAGAAATTGTGGTCATATCTATATTACACCATCATCAAACAGAGTAGACCCTTATCAGATGGCTGCTACAGGTGCTGTCTGATCTGGGTCTACTCTAATTGCAAAGGCTCAGAAAAGCATATTTATGGAGTAAAGGGTTAATATTAAGATGTTGCTAGCGTGCAAAGAGTTGATATTGATATCAAATGTTGATTTTATCTCATCCTGAATATCTATGACTGTTTTAGAATTAACTCTTTCTCTCATTACATATAAATGCTTTTCACTGTTTTGCAAACTGAGTAGATCCATATCAGATGGCTCCTGTAGAGGCCGTCTGATCATGATCTTCTCTGTTTGCTTATGAAATTAAAATAGACATTATTATACCCCCACAAACAAAGTTTGGGGTGGGAGGGGGGGAGTGAGCTTAGCGGTCGGTCTGTTGACTTTTTTTTTTCGCGCGGTTTCTCAGTAACCGCTGACTGGAATCCAATGAAACTCGACATGATGCTTTATGATAAAGAGGACATGCGCATCCAATGATAGTTTTCCAGCTGATTGATTTTCTTACAAAGTTATGCCCCTTTGTTTAAAAGTTGCATTGGTCTGTCTGTTGACTTTTATTCCGCACAATTTCTCAGCAACTGCTGACTGGAATCGTACTAAACAAGTAAACATGACCTGATATTTTATCATGAAGAGGAGATGTGGTTCGTCCAATAATAGTTTTACAGTTTCTCTATTTTCTTACAGAGTTATGCCCCTTTGAATTTTGGTCTTTCTGTTGACTTTTATTCTGCACGATTTCTCAACAACTGCTGACTGAATCTAGTGAAAGCTGACATGATGTTTTGTCATAAAGAGGACATGTGCGCATCCAATTATAGTTTTCCAACTGATTGATTTTCTTACAAAGTTATGCCACTTTGTTTAAAAGTTTTGTGTTGGTCTGTCTGTTGACTATCATTCCGTGCGGAATCTCATTGACTGCTGACTGGAATCGTACGAAACTTGACGTGATACTTTATCATGAAGAGGAGATTTGCATCCAGTATTAGTTTTACAGTTTATCTTTATGGTATTTTCTGCCTCTTCAAATTGTACAAAGCTTTTTCTTGTGACAGTCACATTTTTGCGGGTATTAATCACCTTCAGTGATAGTTCTAGTTTTACATTTCTCCCAGTTAAAAAAAAATGTGACATTATAAATATTGAACTAATAAATATTCAAAGATTGAAAGTTTTGCATAATAAAAAATCAGCTAACAAATACTCATGATGCCATGAATTCTTACATGAATATTGAACACATAATGGGTTAACCCTTTCCCTGTTCTATGTTTATTCAAGATTTCAGTACCTACTGAATATTCATTGACATAATAGTTAAAAAGAGATATGGAAGGTGGAACATTGTAGACATCTTAGAAAGCAAAGAAACAGATCTACCAAATTTCACTAGCAAACAGAGCAGACCCTGATCAGACGGCTCCTCTAGGAGCCGTCTGATCTGGGTCTACTCTGTTTGCAGATGCGTGAAAACACGTTTATATGAGGGAAAGGGTTAATTGAAACAATAGCAATATACCTTTACTCCATGAATATTCATGTATTACAAATAATGACATCATGAACATTATTTAGATTAAATGTTATAATAGCACATGGACACAGGAATGTTTGGCCATAGCAGAAACTGTAGAATCATATCTAAATTTTATCATAAGCAAACAGAACAGACCTTCATCTGTAGGAGCCGTATTATCTGTTCTACTCTGCTTTCAAAGGAGTAGAAAGGCGTATTTATGGAGTAAAGAACATGACAGTCTTAAACATGACCAAACTTCACAGTTTCTTTTAATTTGCTTTTAATTGCACGGCATGACTTATTTGTGTACAGGCTGCTAGATGAAGAAGAGGCTTTTGAAGATTTCGATGAAAAAGATACAGACGAAGATGGAAAACTGACCTGGCCAGAATTTCTGCAGAATCACTTCAGTTTCAATGAGAAAGATGTTGAAGATATGAGAGAAGCACAGAAGCAGGAGGATATACAATTTCTTGAGGTAAACAGTCACCATAACAGGGGTGAAATAAATGTTTAAAACTCTCACAGCATTCTTAAAAAAGAAATGGAAGATAGTTATATTTTAGAGAGTTGAAGAAGATGACAAGTTTTACAGGCAGTCATTACAAAGATTGTTAATATTTAACTTGCATGATCAAGAGGAGTATTGACCAGATACATCATATAAATACCTTTACAAGCTTTTTCAAACAGAGGAGACCCAGATAAGACAATTTATCTTGGAGCTGTCTGATCAGGGTCTGCTGTCTTTGCTTATGGAGTTATTTACAACTGATCATACAGTTTTTGTCTAAGTCAAAAATTCCCTTGAAAAAAAAATACATGATAAAGATTAAGGCAATGAATATTCATGAAGTGATCAATTCATGGATAAATATTCATTCATGAATATGGTAAGGAAATCAAGGTAAGCAATATGAATATCTCTACAAAGCTATATATTGCTGGTATTCATAATGGTCAATTATAATGAATACAAATAAGATAAGGTTTAGCTGAAGATGTTGTATAAAACAGAACTCCTCTTATCTACATCTCTAAATGGATATTTATATGTTCATGTATATTGATTAACCCTTAACTTCATGAATATTGATGTAAGAAATAATGACATCATGAATATTAATTAGATTAACTGTATAATAACACATAGAATTATAATTATATTATATCGTAAGCAAACAGAACAGACCCTGATAAGATGGCTCATATAGGAGCCATCTGATCTGGGTCTACTCTGTTTGCAAAAAGGCTAAGAATGGAGTATTAACCATTTCCCTCACATAAAGGCTTTTCCATGTGATTGCAAACAGTGTGTACCCAGATCAGACTGAGACTGCTCTGGTTGCTTATAAAATCATATAGATCTGATCTTACAGTTTTTGTGAAAGCAAGACTCCCTTGAAAATATTACGTTATGATTTTTTTTTTATTATTTTGTAGGAAGTGATTGATGAGAAAAAGAAATTTGATGCAGCTGATAGTGACAAAGATGGAAGTCTAGCCAAGAGTGAATACGTAGCATTTTACAGTCCATACAACTACGAGCACATGCACCATATAGAGCTGGAACGAACAATGACCACGCATGATACAGACAAAGATGGCACCCTGACATTAGATGAATATCTAGGAAATAGTAAGTTTTCTTTTCATGGTGTAGTCTGTAAAATGAGAAATTAAGTAAAACCTCTCTACAATAGAATTATTGGCCACTCAAAAGTTCAAAAGAAGTCTTATTATGGGCCTTTAATCCTATCCCTCATATAAACGCTTTTTCATGCCTGTGCAAACAGAGTAGACCCAGATCAAATACCTCCTGTAGGAGTGGTCTGATTAGGGTCTACTCTGTTTGCTTATGAAATTATTAATAGATCTGACCCTACAGTTTCTATCAGTATGGGGTATTTGCTGAAGGAGCTGTCTGGTCATGGTCTGCTCTGTTTGATTATGGAATGATATAACTCCAATCCTACAGTTTTTGTCTTACCAAGCTCCCTTGAAAGAGATACAAAAAGTATATTATAAAAAGTATGAATATTCAGAATGAGCCAAATAAAAGATTACCAATTGTTTTCTTGTTCCAGATCAGAATGATAAGGAATGGGAGATAGTCGAGAAGGATAGGTTCAAGGACTTTGACGTAAACCAGGATAGTGTTCTCAACATGGAAGAGATCCGCCCCTGGGTCCTTGCCGACACGAAAGAGGAAGCAGAAGAAGAAGCAGACCATCTGATCAAGGAGGCTGATGAAAACGAAGATGGGAAGTTGTCCGAGTCTGAGATTGTGGAGGCTCATGAAGAATTTGTTGGTAGTCAAGCAACTGACTTTGGACGACATTTACATTATGTAAAACATAAAGATGAATTGTAGTTATATCATGTCAGCCTTTAGCATGCTGTTGATAAATTTGTGATATCCTTTGAAAATTATTCAGATCCAGGTACATCCAAACACAGTCTAAAGAATTAACCCTTTACTCCATGAATATTCATGGAATAAATAATAATATCATGAATATTAATTAGCTGTATTTTTATAATGACATGTGAACAGTAATTTTTGGCCATGGCAGAAACTGTAGAATCATACATTTACTATTTCATAAGCAAACAGAGCAGATCCTGCTCATAAAACTCCTACAGGAACCTTCTGATCTGGGTCAACTCTATTTGCAAAGGCATTAAAAAGGCATATCTGTGGAGTAAAGGGTTCAAGCTTTTTTCATTCATGCTAGTTTATCAGCTTGCTAAAGGTTAATTATGGAATAGTACCAAGATCAAGCTTTGTAATTCTTTTTGAAAGAGTCATTCCAGGTTTGGAAGAAAATACTTTAGTTTAATATGTGCTGGTCATAGTGTAGGATGATATTTTTGAAAGCATCCTGTTGATAAAATATATTTCATTGCAAAGGATATTTTTTTGACATTGGTACCAAGGCCGCTTGTTTAGAGAAAGCGTAAAGACAAATGTTTGACCATTACTATTTTTAAAGCGTAGTAAATTATTTCTGCATGGTTTTGATAACCTTAACCCTTTCCTCCATAAATACGCCTTTCTACGCCTCTGTAATAACCACTTCTTGAAACCATTGTGATAAATAGAGCATTGGCTTCTATAGGAGCAAATGCTCTATTTATCACAATGGCTTCAAACTACAAAATTCTAAAATTTTACTTTTCTCTAGTAATTGCTCCTTTTGGGTAGATTCATTCAAAGAGGTTGGTTCTAAAAATAGCCTATGGAGGAATGGGTTAAATGAAACTAATGGCAAATAGTGTAGACCCTTCAGGAGTAGTTTGATCTGGATCTGCACTATTTGCCTGAACTATAGAGTAGTTTCAGGAATGGTGGTAATTTCATTAGTGCCATAAGGACTGAACGTCAATGAAGTGTCTCACATAAGACTGTTCAGTCTAAATGAACAAACTTATTTTATCTGGAACTCTGGGGTATTCTGGCATTACCTATTTCTGCCCACCTAACAAAATTGTCATAATTTTTTTATATTTATCATTTTACTCCATAAATACACCTTTCTACGCCTTTACAAACAGAATAGACCTTGTGCCCAATTAGTGATTGCTATTCAATCAGACTGACTGACATAGAACTTACTGCAGGCACAACATGTCTCAGAGTAGAGTCAGATATGTGAGATTCTCTGTCAGAATAAGAAAAGTCTGAGCCTGACCTATGCAAATAGATTATGGAAGGGTAAGGTGGTGGAGAGTTCACAGGGTGTCGGGATTTGTAGGATTTTATAGTATGTTTTTTATCTTTTTTGAAGGCTTTTTTTGCAGTAGGTTTTTTATCACAATGGTTTCAAAAAGTTACTTTTACAGAGTCAACAATAGATGTCAATATGAGGGAAAGGGTTAACCTGTCAAAATATGTAATCAGATGGCATAAAAATTGTCACAAAGAAAGATTGCAAAAATGATTTATGGGCAGAATTAGGTATGCATTGAAGGATATGATTGACGCAAAAATATTGTAACAAGTATCTGCTGAAGTCAGACATCAAGTATTGCATCATTTTATACATTATTATTATTCACTGCTTCATTTATATACAAATTCTCTCAGTTCTGTACATAGTTTCAGTGGTTGTAATTTCATGACTGTATAAATAACCCTTTCAATGCTGAATTTCCTAATGAACTATTCCAAAATTCAAAGAGGTCAAGCTTACTGTAAATATTTAGGGATTTTTGTAAAGAAAAGTGTAACATGGCAAACAGTGCAGACCCTGATGAGAGGGCTCCTCTGGGAACCCTCTCATGTGGGTCTACACCACATGTATTTGCAAAGGATGTCAGTGACATGTTTCCCCCCACTGAAAGGGTTAAGAAATTGTGCAATAAATACATATCTATGATCAACTGCATCAACATGCAAACCTGAACAAAAATAAAAGTATAAGGTCTTTATCAAATACTCCAGTTGTATAAACCAGATTAATACGTGTCACAAGTGTACTTGACCTGCAGAGTGAATGCACCTTGAATATATCTACAGTGTTAAACTCTTTCGCTGCCACTGTTTAACTCTTTTGCTGCCAGCTTTTGTTGTCTAAAATTTTCATTCTTTATTTTTCTTCATTATTGTTTCAAAAATAGAGTAACAAACAGTTTGGATCCTGATAAAACCAGAGTTACTAGGCATCTCATTTGGATCCAAACTGTTTGCATAGGTAATCATAGATGTGACATTGGCAGAGAATGAGTTAAGCTAACCTGCACAATACTCATGTTTGTACCGTACAAAACTCTGCCTTTACATTAACCCTTTGAATGTAGGAATCAAGTGTACTGGTTTTTTGCAAACAGTGTAGACCCAAACCAGAGGGCAACTAGGGGAGTCCTCTGACCAGGTTCTGCACTTTTTGCCTTACAAAACCTTGCAAATTTAAGCCTTTCAGACCGAACAGACTCTATCATTTACCACTAATGGACCATTCCGCCCTGAATATTCAGTATTCAAAGGGTTAAAGTGTATGTATTTAGTATATGCAAGTGCTTTTGTACTATCTGCCGAAGGCCTCTTCGGCATGCAACACAACTCGCACATTTTATGTGTAACATGCAATATACTTACAGAATAACCAATCTGTTCAATATGAAATACATGTACTTGTATTTCCATAAGATGAAGCAGATCTATTTAACCATTTCCTTCATATAAACAAAGACCTATGATAACACATATATGTGTTATCATAGGTCTTTGATATAAACGGCTTTGTCTGCTCTGTTCGCTAATGAAATTATAATAGATCTGACTACAGTTCTACCAGTATCAAACAATCCCATATACTTTATAACAATTAAGCTAATAAATATTCATGATGTAATTATTTCTTCCATCAATAATCAACATGGAAAGGGTTAATCCTTACTTTACCTGACAGAGACACATTTTCACACCTTTGCAAACAGAGTACACCAAGATCAGACAGTTTCTGTAAATAAATGTCTGTTCAATGCTCAGCAGTGACGCTTAGATTTAAATAGAGTTTCAACAAGATATAATTTTATAGTCCCCCACCTCCCTTCCATTAGGAAGGTTGTAATACTCAACTCATTGCCATGGTATTGGATTGATTACTCCTACATGTGCTTATGTGTGTATGTTTTCATTGTAATTCAAAGAACCTGAGGATCATTTACATCTGAAATCAGAAGTACCTCTTTAACCCTTTCCTTGTTGATTATTTATCTAAGAAATAAAGACATCATGTACAGTAAAACCCCGCTAATGCAACCACCTAAAAGAGGTATAATTCTGGGTGCTAGATGCAGGTGGAAGCCCAGTGCAGGACAAAAGTAATGCAGAAAGCTCCTAGAGGAGATTTCTGCATTACTTTTGTCCTGCATTAAGCAACCACCTGCTTATAAAGACACCCATGTTTATTCATTAAGTGGTCACATTAGAGGGGTTCTACTGTATATTGAATAGCCATTTTTTTTATAATGGCATGTGTACACAGGATGCTTGGTATTGGTGAAACTGTAGTCAGATCTATTATAATTACATAAGCAAATAGCAGACCCTGATGAGACATCTCTTACAGGAGCTATCTGATCTTGGTCCACTCTGTTTGCAAATGTGTGAAAAAGCATTTATTTGAGGGAAGGGTTAAAGTGATGTGTGCTTCATGCTTGATTCAGGATGAGCATCTGCATTACTTCTCTCCTGTATTAAGCCACCATTTGTTTGTAGTGACCAATCATTGTTTAGTGATTTTTTATTGTAATAAGTAGGACGTGACAGCATTTACAGATTCCATATGTTTTTATCCTGACTTCCTCCTCTCTGAGAGATGGGGTCTTTTCTTAGCAGTTTGTGTACAGTTCTTAGTTTACTTAGTAGCTAATCCTTTACTCCATAAATACACTTTTCTATGCTATTACAAACAATAGATCCAGATCAGACGGCTCCTGCAGGAACCATCTGGTCAGGGTCTGCTCTGATCTTGCTTATGAAACAATAAAGATATGATTTTACAGTTCCAGCCATCGCCAATGAAATCCCGTGTTCATATGTCATTATAAAGGTAAAACTAATTTATATTCATGATGTAATTATTGCTTACATGAATATTTATGGAGTAAATGTATGAGTCATATGTTGTGCCAGTAGATTTGCTGTAGTTGTGATGTTTTTGTGACATATTATACATGTTCAGCTGGTTGTAGATGAATTTAAATATGTGTGTATTACCCCCCTTCACCAATCAAACTGCCATAAAAAGCGAATTGAGAATATCTTTAGGTACTTTAGCCCCAAGCTCCAACTTTATGGCTCTTGAGATTAACTCTGCACACTTGCAGCAAGTTTATCATTACTTACGCAAATGTTTCAATCAAGATGATATGCCAATCAATTTGACATCTCATCAGGATCCAAACTGTTAGACACTCTGAATACATTTCTGAAGAGAAATGGAAGACAAATTGACTCTCCGAATTGCAGCAAATGACACTTTCTGCAGACACTGACTCAGTATTCAAAGAGTGAAGCACCTTGCTTTATTTTAATCTCAAACACTCAAAACTATTGTCTGCAAATACTGTTGCCTGCTTTAATACTCAAGACCTCAAGCTATTTAACCCTTTCCCTGTTCTACGTTTATTCCAAATTTCAATACCTACTGAATATTCATTAACAAAGTACATTGTAGTTATAAAGAAATATGGAAGGTGGAACATTGTAGACATTTTGGAAAGCAAAGAAACAGATCTATCAAATTCTATTAGCAAACAGAGCAGAGCCTGATCAGACGGCTCCTTTAGGAGCTGTCTGATCTGGGTCTACTCTGTTTGCAAATGCGTGAAAACACGTTTATATGAGGGAAAGGGTTAAAAAAAATTGTCAGTAACATGGTGTAAGTGTCAAACAGTTTGAATCCTTGTGAAATGCCAAGTTACCTGGCATCTCATCTGGATCCAAACTGTTTGCAAAGGTAATCATGGGATTGCTAGTGGAGTGCTTTCAGGAGGTAAACCCTTTCCCTGTTCTATGTTTATTCTAAATTCCAATACCTAATGAATATTCATGGACAAAATAGTAAAAATGAAATATAGAAGTTGGAACTCCAGCCATTTTTGAAAGTAAAGAAACAGATCTATTAAATTCCATTAGCAGACAGCTCCTAAAGGAGCTGTTTTATCTGGGTCTACTCTGTTTGCAATGCTTGAAAAATCATTTATATGAAGGAAAGGGTAAAAGCCTTAAATACTGGTTTAACTCATTCCATATATGCCTTTGCAAACAGAGTAGAACCAGATCAGACAATACCAGTAGGAGTTGTCTGATCAGGGTTTTCTCTGTTTGCCAATGAAATTATGATAGATCTGACTCTATGGTTTCTACCAATACCAAATATTCATGTGTTACACATGCCATTATAAAAATTCAAATTTCTAACATGAATATTCAACTGGGAAGCGGTTAAGTGATCAAAATTAATGCAGAAAACTCCCAAAGGAGCCTTCTGCTTAATGTTTTTCCTGCATCAAGCAACCACCTGCTGTTTTAAGATTCCTTTGTTCATTCAACATGTTGTTGATTAACTCTTTACTCCATAGATATGCATTTGCAAACAGAGATATGCATTTGCATACAGAGTAGACCGCAATAAAATGGCTCCTGTAGGAGCCTTATGATTGGGTCTGCTGTACTTGCTTTATGGAATAATATGGTACATGTATATCTGTGTCTGCCATTTCTGCCATGACTAAAAGTTCATGTCATTACTTCTTGCAGGTAATATTCATGGAGTAAAGGATAACAACATATTTTACTGTATAGTGTCTAACACCATTTTCTTTGAAACTTTTTATGAATGTGTGGTTGTTTAATGAACAGGGAAATATTACATTTAATGTTCCCAAAGTACCCTAAGTATTCAGACACCCAGTCTCCTCATTCCCTTTGTAAAGGTGAAAAATTTAACCGAACAACATTTTGATAACTAACTTACATGTATACTGACAAACTAGCACAATGTGTAGACCCTGATGAGATGGAGCTGTTTGATCTGGGTCTTCACTTTTTGCCTCAGTTTGTCCAAATTCTTAGGGTTATAAGGGACCTTAATGCAGTCATGTTTTGTTGAATAATTTTTTGCTAGTTTATGGAACAGAATGAAAAAGGATTAAGCAATAACATGTTTGCTTCTTTATTTTATCAATATTATGATCAACAGTACAAAAACAAAATGTCTAAAATGATTATTTATTTTTGAAACATATTGTGTTCTTCATGGTGCTGTATATTTTATTGTATTTGCAATTTTAACTTTTACGACTCTGAGGTCTACATCAGGTTTATTAAAATCATGAATTTGGAACATAAATTGGAAGAATATAATCAAGTGAAGTGTATTTGTATTCTTACTCCTTAAATGATTATTGCTATCCTTAACCCTTTTCTCCATTAGTACGCCTTTTATCACTTTTGCAAACAGAGTAGACCCAGGTCAGATGGCTCCTGTAGGAGCTGTCTGATTAGGGTCTGCTCTGTTTGCTTATGAAATAATATAAATCTGATTCTACAGTATCTGTCATGATAAACAAAACAATTCTCTTGTTCAAATCATTTGTTCATATGCCATTCCAAAAAATCATCTAATTAATATTCATAGTGATTATTTCTGACCTGAATATTCATGGAGTAAAGGGTTAACCATTTCAGCACCAAATTTCTAATTGTCATCTGCAATCCAGTTGTCGTTAGATCATTCGGTACAATAAGGAAATGAGATGACTAAATGCAAATTTCAAAGGAATAAAGCACAGATATATAAATAGAGATTGACACAAAAAGTGGAGTCCCTGATCAGACTTCAAGGCGGCGTCTGATTTGGGACTGCACTATTTGTCCTGGTGCATTTATGCAACATCGGCGGTGAAAGGGTTGATCCTTATCACCCAGGACCCAGTTGTTCAAAAGTTTGTTAACTTTTAACAGCCTGTTAAATCTTCTAATCGGCTCTTAAAGTCAACCAGTGGTCAAAGTCTGTTGCTGAAACTTAACAGACTGTTTGACAGGAGATTTAACAAGGGAATCACCTGTTAAATTTAACTGTTAGTTAACAAGTGATTAAAATTGTTCTGGGCAACAGACTATTAACTTACCATCTGTTAAGGAATTTAATCACCTGTTAATTTAACAAATGATTAAATTTAACAAATGTTTGAACAACTGATATGTAGCATATTTTACTTCAAGTTCACACCAGTATTTTAGAAACTACTATCCATGTGTCAAACAGCTTGGATCCTGATCAGATATTGAATCACCCAGCATCTCATCTGGAGCCAAGCTGTTTGACAGTCAAGTCAGGTCACTGTTAGCATAGTAAGAGTGAAAATGATATGCAGGTGATTATTAATGTGTTTGCTTGATACTCTGAATGGTGAGTAAAATTTAATTTTAAACATTTTGGTATACATGTACAGGAACTTTTGAACAATACCTTTTTTTTCTTGTGGAACAAATACTGTAATAAAAAAATATTCTTTCAGGTTTTTGTTGTAATGTTTCAAATTCACTGCAGTACATATATGATGTATCGTTGGTTGCTTCTATAACACTACAGTGGGACCTGTCTTTACCCATTCCTCCATAGGCTATTTTTAGATCCAACCTCTGAATAAATCTGCCAAAAAGGAGCATTTACTAGAGAAAAGGAACATGTTAGAATTGTGTAGTATTGAAACCATTGTGATAAATAGAGCATTTGCTCCTATGGAGCAAATGCTCTATTTATCACAATGGTTTCAAGAAGTGACTATAGCAGAGGCATAGAAAGGCGTATTTATGGAGGAAAGGGTTAAGTGGCCATTCATTTATTGAAAATAGGAATCTTAACAAGCAGGTGGTGTTGCATAATTCAGGGCAAATATAATGCAGAAAGCTCCTATAGGAGCTTTTTGCATTACTTTTGACCTGCATTAAGCCATCACCTGCCTTACAGACCCATAATTAGACCTATTTTTGATGGCCACTTACTAAAGACAGTGTCTACTGTATGTGTTATACCATTTTTATGGCCCAGTTTTCAAAAAGAGTTGTGGCATTTACCTTTTGAATGCAGAATTTTCAGAGTGAAATGGTCGATCATTGTTTAATGATAAAGTGCATTCAGTATGATAGGGTTTACATTTGCTAGAGAATTTTTGAATGACAAACAATCCAGATCCTGAACAGAGGTCTCCTCTGGAACCTCTCTCTTCTGAGTCTACCAGTACACTGTTTGCAAATGCCATATACACAATCCTGCATTCAAACAGTTAAATGTCACCACTGTCCACCCATCAGTGTATCACATGGAATATTTTAGCAAGGTTGGGATTGCATCTTCGGGGCCACTGGTCAAGTTCACTGTTGCTAACCATTAAAAAAAAACCAACATGTTTCTCCTCAGGAATTAAGTTAGGACACATAGATTGGTATTAAATTTGGTGTACAGATAGCATGCATGGAGACAAAATATTAGGATTGCATCATGGAGGTGTTGAGTCAAGCTCAAGCTCACTATTACTAAATATAGAAAATAAATTTCTGCTCAATAAATTAGGAAGTGACATACCGGTATTGTAACCAAATTTGGTATACAAATAGTTTGCAAAGAGACAAAGTTTGGCATTGCATCATGGTTCTGGGATTAAAGGTCAATGTCTGTGCTGCCCAAAACAGGTTAAACCCTTCTCTTGCTGAATTTAAAATACATTTCTCCTTCTTTACCCATGCCCTGTTGTATAATTACATATATCTTCACTGTGTACAAGTATTTCGCTGTGCAACCACTGCTGTGGAGTGCACTGGTTGCACAATCAACTTGTAAATAGTGCAGACCCTGATGAGACAGCTCCTGCAGGAGCTGTCTCATCTGGGTCTCCACTATTTACAGGTAGGTATATTGACGTGAACAGCAAGCGAAGGGTTAACATGTTGTGAGAAGACATGGTGTACAGACAGCTTGCATAGAGACAAAGCTTGAGACTGCATATTATAAGCAAATATTCTGTACAGATTTCTTGCATAACTGTACTCCATTGACAACCTTTTAACTCATTCCCACCTAGACTAATTTTAGACCCAACCTCTTTAAATAAATATACCGAAAAGGAGCATTTACTAGAGAAAAGGAAAAGTTTAGAAATGTGTAGTTTTGAAACCATTGTGATAAACAGAGCATTTGCTCCATAGGAGCAAATACTCTATTTACCACAATGGTTTCAAAATGGGACCTTTACAGAGGTGTCAAAAGGCAACAATATGAGGGAATGGATTAATGCCTTTGCAAGACAGAGAGTCTGCTCTGTGAAATAATATAGATCTGATTCTACAGTTTCTGCAGTGACAAACTACTTCTTATGTTAATATAACATTACATGTATCTTATTAATATTCATGATATCATATCTATATAAATATTCATGGATTAAAGGGTTAAACACAGATATTTAGTTAACCCGTTCCCTCATAGAGATGGCTTTTGGCACCTTTGCAAAGAGAGTAGACCTAGATCAGACATCTCATGTAGGAGTTGTCTGATCAGGGTCTGCTCTATTCGCTTATGGAACAATACAGGTCTGAGATGAGTGACCATTTCTGATTCAGATGAGTCAATTTCATTGTTAATGTGTAATTATCAAAAAAATTATTACATTGTTGTGAAAAAAGTGTTTGTATGAAGGAATTGGTTACAGACTATCTCAACAGCACTGTTAGTAAAGTGTTGGCTTTCAAAGTGACAGTTAGATTAAACAACATAACATGGCCCTAGAAGCTCTCTACAGCGCAATTTTAACCCATTACCTCATAGGCTATTTTTAGATCCAACCACTTTGAATAAATCTACCGAAAAGGAGCATTAACTAGAGAAAAGGATTTTTTTAGAATTTGTAGTTTGAAACCATTGTGATAAAAAGAGCATTTGCTCCTATAGGAGCAAATGCTCTATTTATCACAATGGTTTCAACAGGTGATTTTTACAGAGGCGTAGAAAGGTGTATTTATGGAGGAAAGGGTTAAAGGAGCACTAGATGGCTAAATATAGGAATTCAACAAACCAAGCCATTGTTTAAGTGTAACATCAACACAAGCTAAAATTTTGTACAGATTGTTTATCAACCCTTTACTCTATAAAAAGGCCTTTCTACACCTTTGCAAACAGAGAAGATCCAGATCCTACAGGAGCTGTCTGATCAGGGTCTACCCTGATTGTGATTCTAGTTTCTGCCACGGCCAAAAATTCCTGTGTCCATGTGCAGTTATAACAATAAATCTAATTAATATTCATGATGTCATTATTTCTACATGAATATTCATGAAGTAAAGGGTTAAATAGGCCCATTTTAACCCTTTATTTGATACTTCCACCATTGTATGCTTTTGCAAACAGTTGACACTAATTGGCTCCTGTAGGTGTTGTCAGATAAAATCTGCTTTTATTTTATATTTACTAATGTAGTATGTGTTACAAAGCTGATTCTGTGATCAGATGGCTCTTATAGGAGACAGCCCTGATCAGACAGCCATTACAGGTGACATCTGATCTTGGTCTTCTATTTTTGCAAAGGAGTAGTAGGATATTCATTACATAAAGGGTTAATTGTGGCCAAGTACTCTTACCCATCTGTCTTCAAAAACTATTTACTGTTTCAAATTCTTAAAGTAAAATTTCTCCATTTTTGTCAAAAACCATTATAAGAGTGACAGACAATTTGGACCCAGATAAAACGCTGTGTTACTCCGCATCTCATCTTGATCCAAACCCAAACGTTCAGGGCTTCATGTAGTGACTTATGAGTTACTTATTTGTTTTGATGCTCAGAAAATTGAAACACAAATAAGGACAATACATAGCAGAGAAAGAGATAAGCTTCATTTTCAGATGTACACTTGCTCGTGTGTCCTTTGCAGATATGACAATTTGGAGAAAAAAATTGAAGCAAATCGTGCAAACCCTGATGAGAATGCATTTGGTCTGGGTCAACAATGTTTGCTTGGGCATCTCTAGGAATAGGGGAAGTAAGACTTGTATAAAAATGAAACATGATTATCTCCCTTACACCATACAATGTGAAAGAAAATGAAGTAAGCTGCCAATTGTTCCTTTCCCAACAAAGTATCTAATCAAGATCTACAAAGATAATCAACAGAAATTATCATTTTTATATTCTAAACCTTTACTTGATAGAGATGCCATTTGACACCTTTAGCAAACCGAGTAGAGCCAGTACAGATAGCCCCTGACCAGGGTCTGTTTGCTTATACCTAAAAGATTCTCTACTGTGTGGGCACAGTTGAGAATCTTTTAGGTATTATTGCCTTATTGTATACTTTAGCTTACCAGAGCCAAAGTGCTCAGGGAGAACTTTTGTGATCGGCCACAGTCGACAACAATTTGAACGTATAAAATTTTCTCCTGAACCTACAGGGTTCTCAGCTTTCATCTTTGGCAAAGAGCATCATCTGTAGGTCCTCTACAAAAGGTATATAAGTTTTGTCCCTGGGGTCAACATTGGGGTGCCTTGTTATAGGAATCACTTTGTCCGTCTGTCGGTGGTCTGTCTGTCGCGTTTTTTGGGGACATTTGCTTTTTTCTTGAAAACTCTTTTTTCTTGAAAATCTTTTCCATGTTTCATAACTCTTGCACAAAATTTGACAGAATTATGCCCCTTTTTAACTTCATATTTTGTCTCTTAATTGGGACATATTTTATGCTCCCCAGATCAGACTGGGAGACATATTGTTTTTGCCCTGTCTGTTTGTTTGTCCATTTGTCTGTTTGTCTGTTTGTGGACAACTTAAGCATTGGCCATAACTTTTGAACCATTAGAGATAGAGACTTGATATTTAGCATGCATGTGTATCTCATGAAGCTGCACATTTTAGGGGTGAAATGTCACGGTCAAGGTCATCCTACAGGGTCAAAGGTCAGAAGTGGGTTTTTTTCGTCAGCAACTTTAACATTGGTCATAACTTTTAAATCAGTAGAGATAGAGACTTGATATTTGGCATGCATATGTATCTCATCAAGCCACATATTTTGAAGGATGACATGTCAAGGTCAAGGTCATCATTGAAGGTCAGAGGTCAAATATATAGGTCAAATCAATGACTTTAACATTGGCCATAACTTTTGAACCAGTACAAAATCTACAGACAAAATGTCCCACCAAAAGATCACAGGCCCAGACGCTCACATTTAGATATGGACACTTAAAAAAACCTTTTGAACCATTAGAGATAGAGACTTGATATTTGGCATGCAGGTGTATCTCATGAAGCTGCAATTTTTAGCGGTGAAATTTCAAGGTCAGGGTCATCCTACAGGGTCAAAGGTCAGAGGTTTGTTTTTTTGTCAGCAACTTTAACATTAGACATAACTTTTAAATCAGTAGAGATAGAGACTTGATATTTGGCATGCAGGTATATCTCTTACAGCCGCATGTTTTCAGGGATGATATGTCAAGATCATCCATCAAGGTCAAAGGCCAGATACAAATGTATATAGCTCAAATCACTTACTTTCGAACCAATAGAGATAGAGACTTAATATTTGGCATGCATGTGTATCTCATGAAGCCTCAAATTTTGAGTGGTGACATGTCAATGTCAAGGTCATCCTTCAAGGTCAAAGGACAAATGTATAGGTCAAAGTTTAAATTAGATATACTATTTGATTTAGTACAGACCTAAACAAACTTGATATTTGGCATGCATGTGTATCTCATGGAGCTGTATGTATTGCGTGGTGAAATGATGTCAAGGTCATCCTTCAAGGTCAAAGCTCATATATAGGTCAAATCACCAACTTCACATAGAGACTTCATATTTGGCCAGCTAGCCTATTAGGGTGGTGTGGGAACATAGTGTAGTGTTTCTCAAACACATCTTTCATTTTCCTAAACACTCTTCTTTAAAATAAATCTCATAACTTTTGCACAAAATTTGACAGGATTATGCCCCTTTTTAATTTCATATTTTTGGACATGCCATTTACTTCAAAACCATACATTATCAGTGTATTGTCCGGATCATAACTTTCAAAGTATAAAAGCTATTGACTTCAAACCTCACATACAGATAGACCACATTGACCACAGGCACAGTGCACAATGTCCATAACTCTGTCTTCAGCATTTTAGAGTTATTGCCCTTTGTTATTTTTGTCAAATTCTGGCTTGTCAATCATAACTTCAAACATATAAAAGCTATTGACTTCACAGATAGACCACATTAACCACAAGTGCAGTGCACAAGGTCCATCATTCTGTCTTCAGTATTTTTGAAATTATTGCTCTTTGTTATTTTTGTCAAAATCTGGCTTGTCATTTCTGTCTGTAACATTGGTAGTTGGTGTCACAAACTGCTCATTCATTTTTTTTAATAGATTTCAATGAAAGTTTATATACATGGCCTCTATGAAGTGCATTTTGCATGACATAATTTTCTTTTGCCTGTCTCCAGGTTATATGGAGTTAACCTGCTCTTGAACTTAGATATTGTATATGGGTAACTTTGAACTTGTGGTACGAACAAACAGCTGTTTGTACACATGGTCTCTTTGAAGTGTAGATGAGCATGGCATAATTTGTTTCCGTATCTAACAACTCATACAAGAGTTATCTGCCCCCAGACTTGTGCCAAATGTATTTTTAGCCGATAAAGTTGTGCAGTGAACTTTTCAGCAGTTTTCAACATAATTCATTGAAAGTTGATAGAAGTGAAGATGTGCATTTTTCAGTATCTAACCAAGGAGTTATCAGCCCTTATAGAAACATATAGTGAAAACTTTGGAAAATCTTCTCCTCTGAAACTGGAAGGTTCTCAGCTTTCATATTTGGCATATAGCATCATGTTCAGGTCCTCTAGAAAGTTATATAAATTATGCCCCTGGGGTCAAATGTGGCCCTGCTCCGGGGGTGGCCAGTTTTCAATAGAAACATATAGTAAAAACTTTGAAAATCTACTCTGAAACTTTCAGAAATTGTAGAATCAGATTTTTCATATTTCCATATGCACACAGAGCAGACCTTGATCAGATGGCTCCTATTGGAGACATGAAAAGGTGTTTACATCAGATAATAATGAATACATGTACTATTACACACTAAGGAGTGCTTCCTTGCTGAAATTCAACGCACCATTATTACTTCTGAGTTAGGCACACAGAAAAAAAGGTTGCTTGATGAATCCATGCTAGTACCTTTTTTGCCAGTTAACTTTTAAGTTGTTCAAAATCTACAGACAAAATGTCCCACCAAAAGATCACAGGCCCAGACGCTCACATTTAGATATGGACACTTAAAATCTTCCTCACTTGTGATATGACTGGGGTATTCAAGCAGTCTTAATCCAGATCACAATCTATCTTCCTATGGCAAATGATCTGGAACATGTTTTTTCACCTGTAGAATATGCTACGAAAATTTAATCAGTGAAAAAAAAGACAATATTTTGTTTAGTTGACGTTTAGACTTGTTGCATGCTAACGACAATGTCATGATTTTATAGACTTAAGCAAATTGTCGTCATCCGGATTAGACACTGAGCAGTTTGGCATCTCATCTGAATCTAAACTGTTTGACACCTGAATCCAAAGTTTGACACTCCAGTTGGACTGAATTTAGATAAATAGAAGAAGAAATAGCATTGAGAATGGTAGCAGACAACAATATAGCATGTGACGACGACTAGTTAGCATGCAAAGAGTTGGAAGTGTTTGATACTGAATGTGACAAAATGAACAACTGGGATATGAAACATTTGGCAACGACCCCCTATGTAACTACATGTTGAATAATGAATTACCAAAGTAATTATGCTCTACCTGCGTGTGTGTGGTCTACGCTTAAAGGCAAAATCACATTGGCCACGTACACAGTCTCCATATATTACTTCATCTACCGTTGAACCTTTCCATTGTAGCCACTTAATGAATAAAAAAGGGTGCAGGGGGTAGTTTAATATAGAATGAAAGTAATGCAGAAAGCTCCTAAAGGAGCTTTCTGCATAAATTTCATCCTGCATTAAGCTAGCACCTGCTTTACAGGTCGTGAATTTGATTGCTTTAGAATGGTCATTATAGAGAGGTTTTACTGTTGTTTCTTGATAAAGTTTACTTGTTAGACATGAGATGTCATCTGTCTACAGACTGGTGACCTGATGAAATAGGGCCAAAGTTGAGGGATGCACACATTTGTCCAAGATCAGTCACTAACTGGATATGCACATGTTTTGTTGCGGTGATAAAAATACTGTAGCTGCTGGTAAATAACAGTCTTGAATCTGATCATACCCTGCCAGTGAAAAATTGTAATACAGTAAAACCAATGTAAACCAGAATTCTAATAGAGTAGAATTTAGACATGTGTATGCAGGTGACTGCTTAATGCAGGGTGAAAGTCATACAGAAAGCTCCTATAGGAGCTGTCTCCAAGGCCACCTGTCTCCTAGACTGATATTTATACTAGATTTAATATCTGGTTCAGAGGGGTTTTACTGTAAAACCCTAATGATCCTTAGATGTCCGACAGATAATCTTAGGCAAACATTGCAGACCCAAGTCAAATGGTTCCTGCAGACCCAAGTCAAATGGTTCCTGTCCGTCTACTAAACATTTTTTCATGTCTTTGCAAAGTAAACCCAGATCAGATGGCTCCTATATACATGTAGAAGCTATCTGATCAGGATCTGCTGTTTGGTTATGAAATTATATATGTGTGATGTTCAGAAACTTGCTTTTACCATCATTAGTTTTAATTGTGTTTAATAATGTGTTCACACTATGGTCCAAGCTGAGTGCAATTGGATCAAACTATTGTTTTGGGTATTACATTGCTTTAAAGTCATCATGGGTTGTCATGGTGACATACAGCAAGGAATACTGGCACATTTTAAAAAAAAAAAATTTTGATCAATAAAATTTTTACATTTGTGCTATTAAAAAGGTACAAAATGTAGTAAAAATGATGTGACGGCATGCTTAATTCAGGATGGTGCTTCTTTGTATAGATTCAGATGTTTCCTGTGAGTGCATCTAGTTAATCCACTGTAACAAGCAACAAGCTAACCTATGGATAAACCACTGAAAGAGGAACAGCGAGTATAGAGGGAATTAAAAATAACTAAATTCAAAGAGAATAATATTATAAAAAACTTCTTTCAGAGGATTTTTTTTACATTCAGAGTTTGATTAAATGTATCAGCATTGCACAACTGATTTTCTTTTTACATTAAAGATGTGCTATGTCAATGAAAATAATATTTTGCGGTTTTATGAGGTCTTAGGGTTTTTATAAGATTTGGATCCAATCTGTTTGCAAATCCTATAGTAAATACTAAGATTTGGAAAGTGTATATTATGCATCCAATATTGATCTTGGCATTTGTCTTTCTGAAACTTTAACCTTTACTATAATTGTTAAGCTTTATAGGTGAATAGTAACTTCATATATGATGACATGTATACACCATCTCAAACAGCTCTAACTGTTGTGTGGAACCATGTCAATGTCACACCTCAAAGTCAAAGGTCAAATTTCTAAAAACGTTTACTT
This sequence comes from Azorinus chamasolen, assembly GCA_963576725.1. Classification (NCBI taxonomy): domain Eukaryota; kingdom Metazoa; phylum Mollusca; class Bivalvia; order Cardiida; family Solecurtidae; genus Azorinus; species Azorinus chamasolen. Next base: position 50,633,319 of record OY755243.1, on the reverse strand, counting down.
TGCCATAACTTTTAAACTATTACAAGAGTGTTCTGAGGAACACATGTGTCACCTGCTCGCAACTGACACAAAAACTGTTAATATGCTGGAGTGTGAAAAACAGAACAAAGGGGAATAACTCAATGGTCCTCAAAGAGAGGAAGACGCATGTGGAATTTGAAAGCTCTATAATGATTAGTTCAGAAATGACAGCCAAAAAAGAAAGTGTGACGAAAATCATAACAAAGGGAAATAACTCAAAAGGTATTGCATGCAGAGTGATGGACCTTAGTTACATCAATAGTCCTTAATGAGAGGAAGAAACATGTGAAATATGAAAACTCTTTAATGATTAGTTTAGAAATGACAGCCCAAAAAAAGAAAGTGTGACAGACAGACAGACGGACGGACAGGCAGACAACGGAAAAGTAATCCCTAAGTGACACACTGCCTCTCTGCAGGTGACACAAAAATTAGAGACTTCATATTTGGCATGCCTACTCATATCATAGAACTTCAACCTCTTAGCAGTGATGCGTCTAGGTCATACATCATGGTCACGCTTAAAAGTCAAAGGTCAAAATTATAGGTTAAAACACCTGTTATAGGCAAAGTGTTTCACAAATACATACATGTATTGTCTTTTTTCAATATTTTTAACTATTAGTTTTGTTGTGGATTTTAGGCCCTATTTAGGTGTCAATATTGCATTCATACACTTTTGACCTACTAGACCTAGTGACACCAACATTGGTTATGTATGCACTAATAAGCATTATTAAAGAGAAACTGTAGATCATGTATTAGACATAAGCAATGTGTGGTGCACTTCTTGAGCCTCCTCACTTCTCCTTAACCCTTTACCTGATAGAAGCGGCTTTTAGTGTGTTTGATTTATTCCTCCGCTGAAGAAAATAGTTCAAATTCATACAGTCATGAACATATTGCATAATAAATATTTTCTATATCCTAGTAGGTGGTAGCTTAAAGCAGGCTGAAAGTAAAGCAGAATGCGCCTTAAGGCGCATTCTGCTTTACTTTCAACCTGCTTTAAGTGGTCATATGTCTTCAAAACTACAAACAGGCTATTGGGTAAAGGGTTAATCTGAGCCCTGTTCTGTTTATTCAAAATTTCAATACCTACTTAATATGCATGGACAAAATAGTTATAATTAAGTACGGAAGGTGGAACATTGTAGCCATTTCAGAAAGTAAAGAAACAGATCTATCAATTTCCATTTGCAAACAGAGTAGACCCTGATCAGACGGCTCCTCTAGGAGCCGTCTGATCTGGGTCTACTCTGTTTTCAAATGCGTGAAAACATGTTTATATGAGGGAAAGGGTTCATCTGAGCCCTGGGAGAAGTCACTTCACCCTAAATTTTGAACCAGCTTGAGCCCTGGAGTTAAGATTAAGTTTTGTCTTAACCCTTTCCCTCATATAAATACTTTTTTCACGCATTTGCAAACAGAGTAGACCCAGATCAGATGGCTCCTATTCATGCAAGAAATAACACTGACTATATATATTAGCTTTTTTTTTTAGAATGGTATAAGAACACAGGATATATAACAGAAAATGTCAAATCAGAACTACAGTAAAACTGCTCTTAAACGACCACCTAAAAGACTTATATTCTGGGGCCTGTAGCCTTTTCCCTGTTCTGTATTTATGTAAGAAATAATAACATAAGGAATATTTATTAACTCAATTTTTATAATATAATTTTTTCAAGGGATTTTTTTGTAGGATGTAGTTATGCAGAAAGTTCCTGCAGGTGCTTTCAGAATTACTTTCATCCTGCATTAACCCATTTCCTGTTCTACATGTATACATATTCAAAATTTCAATACCTACTGATTATTTATGGACAAAATAGTTGTAGTTGTAATGAAATATGAAAGTTAGAACATTGTGTTCGTTTTAAAAACTAAAGAAAGAGATCTATCAAATTCCATTAGCAAATAGAGTAGACTCTGATCAAATGGCTCCTATAGGAGCCATCTGATCTTGATCTACTTTGCTTGCCGATGTGTGAAAGGCATTTGTATGAGGGAAAGGGTTAACCCATTCCCACATATGCTAATTTGAGATCCATCCTCTTTGAATAAATCTACCTAAAAGAGAATTTACTAGAGAAAAGGAAAATTTTAGAATTATATACATGTAGTTTTGAAACCATTGTGATAAATAGAGCATTGTACAGTATGTTCATTTATAAAGTTGTTATGTTTGAAGTGTTTTACTGTATATAACTCCATAAGCAACAAGAGCAGATCATGATCAGATGGCATGTTGTGAACTGTCTGATCTGAGTCTACACTGTTTACAAAGAGATTAAAAGGCATTTCTATTTGATAAATGGTAAAGACAAGAGAGATTTTACTGTACAAGTTCTAGTTATTGTCTGTGTTTGTTCTGAATAACAATGCTTGTTTATTAACCCTTTAGATAACAAGTGAACTAGCATTTACAGTGTAGACCCAGCTCCTAGAGGAACCACCCTCTGATCAGGGTACTCACTGTCCTCCAGCAAGGTTTTACCTTTGATTCTGAATGGACTCTATTGGTAAAATCCTGATGGGTCAGTCCATTTCAGTATTAAAAGGGTTATAACCCCTTGAATGTGGAACATGCATGCACTGGCATTTGAAGTGTAGACCAAGATCAGTGGGCTCCTCTAATCAGAGGGCTCCTAGAGGAACCATCTTGTCATGATCTGCATTGTTTGTGATTCAAAACTCTCTAGCAAGTTTCAGTCTTTCATACTGAATGGGCTCTATAGTTAACCATTGTTAGGCTTTTTCACTCCGTAGATTCAGTGTTGAAAGGTTAAATGTCAGGGCCGTGTTTGTTTGGTTTTTTCTTTCCTCTCCCCACGCAGTTTGACCAACATTTGCACAGTAACTGACAAGATATGCTAATAAGACCCATTCATATGTCTCGCTCAATGTGGTCAACCATTTCCCTGTTGATTTGTTTGTTTTTATTCGGGTTTTACAGCGCTTTAACAGTACAAGTATTTCAGTCATATCGGAACGTCCAGCTATTTACAGGTGGATGAAGAACTGGAGGTTTTTTCTGTGTACAGAAGAACACTGGGATAGAGCCATTGACCTACTGCAAACCAACTGGAAGGCTTCCTCATATGAAAAATCCAAATGTCCAGGCCGTGATTCGAACCACAGCGGTGAGGGACTAAGTGATTGTCAGTCATAAACTATTACATGTATACATGTACCACTTGGCCATGGAAGCCCCTATTTCCCTGTTGAATATTCATGTAAGAAATAATGGCATTATGAATATCTATTAGCTAAATGTTTAAAATGGCATATGTGCATATGGATTTTCAATATTGGTAGAAACTGAGGAGTAAAATCTATTAAAATATAAAAATACAATTTGCAAAGGCATTAAAAAAGCATTTTATATGAAGGAAAGGGTTAATCCTTTTTTATTAACCTTTACCTGTTGAATATTCATGTAAGAAATAGTGCCTTCATTAATATCTATTAGATTAATTTTTATAACGTCATAATTTATGAACACAGGACATTTTGGCTCAGGCTATAATCAGAATCAGAGCTAAATTGTATATGGTACCATCAGCAAACTTGGTCTACTCTGTTTATAAAGGCATGCAAAGGCATACCGGTATATATGAAGTAAAGATTTAATATTTGTTTGAGATGCCTGCTATTATGAACATTAATTAATTCAAATTCTTATTTAATTAATTCAGCCTCAACACTATCTAGATGAGATGTGAAATAACTGGTCTCATCAGGATCCAAACTGTTTCATTTTTCTAAAACTTTTGACCATTAGTCTTGATACTCGGACACATTTTCTTGAGCAAAAAAACAACAACAACAAGAGGGACGTGATGGCCCTGATATCGCTCACCAGACAATCAGAGGAGAAGATTTTTCAAAAATTTCACTATATGTTTCTATAGAAAACTGGCCACCCCTGGACATCATTTGACCACAAGGGCATCATATTTGCCTGATATGTATTTCTACTTTTATTTACTTTTTATTCTACTTGTGACACATTGCAGGTTTAACACTTTCCCTGTTCTATATTTAGTCCAAATTTCAATACCTACTGAAATATTAATGGACAAAATAGTTGTAGTTGTAATTATAACTGTAGTTAAATTGAAGTATTGAAGGTGGAAGATAGTAGCCTTTTAAGAAAGTAAAGAAACAGATCTTTCAAATTCCACCAGCAAACAGAGCCGACCCTTATCAGATGACTCCTACAGGAGCCATCTGATCTGGGTCTACTGTGTTTGAAATGCGTAAAAATGGCGTCTTTATGAAGGAAAGGGTTAAATGATCAAAAATAGGTCAGACTAGTAACAAACTCAGTAACCAGTCTTATGAGTTGACTATAATACCAGTCAGTTACATTTTAGCTTGCGGCCAAAGCCTACACTGTGAATGAATTACCATCGCAATGAGGCTGTTTGTTACAGCCCTGACGTGAGAGACAGAAACTTGACATTTGTTAGCCAAGTCTATTTCCTCTGTGTATACGTTTTTATGTACCGGCTGGCCCTCAATACATAGTTTTAGTCCAGACCAAATATAAAGATATAGCATCGCTATAAGATAAGATACTGATCTATCCAATCTGTTACTTCTCAGCCAAAACCTATCACGTTGTTACTTTTTAGAATTGTCTCAGAGATGTGAATTAACCCTTTCCTTCATATAAACGTGTTTTCATGCATTTGAAAACAGAGTAGACCCAGATCAGATGGCTCCTAGAGGAGCCATCTGATCAGGGTCTGCTCTGTTTGCTTATGGAAATTGAAAGATCTGTTTCTTTACATTACAAAATGACTGCAATGTCCCACCCTTCATATTTCATTATAACTATTTTGTCCACAGTAGGTATTGGAATAGAATAAACCTAAAACAGGGAAATGGTTAAACCCTTACCCCTATGTGAATATTTATATACAAGTATTTGTGAATTCAGTAATATTCATTACCCGAATTTGTATATTGGTAAATGAAAAATGGATTTTTTTAATTTCAGAAACTGCAGAATAGATCTGTACAAGTATTATACCATAAGCAAACAGAGCAGATCAGATGGCTTCTGTAGGAGCAGTCTGATCAGGGTCTGCTCTGTTTGCTTATGAATGATATAGATGCCATTCTAAAGTTTCTGCCATGGCCAAACAAAATTCCTGTGTATGTAAACCATAACAAGAGGGCCATGATGGCCCTGATATCGCTCACCAGAAATTCAGGAGAAGATTTTCAAAGTTTTCACTATACATTTGTATATTTCTATAGAAAACTAGCCGGCCCTGGGGCGGGCCAATTTTGACCCCAGGGCCATAATTCATATAACTTTTGTAGAGGACCTGAACATGATGCTATGTGCAAAATATGAAAGCTGAGAACCTTCCTGTTTCAGAGGAGAAGATTTTTCAAAGTTTTCACTATATTTAAATATTGAAAACTGGCCACTCCTGGGGCGGGGCCATTTTTTACCCCAGGGCCATAGTCTATATAACTTTTGTAGATGACCTGAACATGATGGTATTAGCCAAATATTAAAGCTGACCTTCCAGTTTCAGAGGAGAAGATTTTCAAAGTTTTACTATATGTATCTATTGAAAACTGGCCACCACTTGGGCAGGACCAATTTTGACCCCAGGGGCATAATTTATATAACTTTGTAGAGGACCTACAGTTGATGCTATGTGCCAAAGATGAAAGTTGAGAACCCTGTAGATTCAGAGAAGATTTTTAAAGGTTCAAATTGTTGACGACTGACGACGCACGACAGACGCCGACGGACATCAGGCGATCACAAAAGCTCACCCTGAGCACTTTGTACTCTGGTGAGCTAATAAAAATTCAGTAAATACTTATTCATGATGTTATTATTACGTACATGAATATTCATGGAGTAAATGTTAAGTCAATTTGGCCCAGTTTTGATAGCTTAACCCTTTACTCCATGAATATTTATATAGGAAATAATGACATCATGAATATTTGAAAAGTTTAATTTTTATAATGACACAGGAACTTTTGGCCCTGACAGAAATGTAGAAACATATCTATATTTTTTTCATAAGCAAACAGAGCAGACCCTGATCAGTCAGCTCCTATAGGAGCCATCTGATCTGGGTCTACTCTGTTTGCAAAGGCATAGAAAGGCGTAATTATGGAGTAAAGCCTGTAAAGGGTTAACATGAAACTAATGGAATAGCAATACTGTAAACCAGATCAAACTGCTTCATCAGGAGTAATTTGATCCAGGTCTGCATTATTTACCTAAGCCTATCTATCCAATAGATAAACAACAAAAGGTACTGTGGGGCTCTGGCCCAATATTCAGTCACATTTGTCTGGTATAAACAAACCTAGTAATATCCTTCTTTCAGTTGTCTTTCACCCTTTCCCTGTTCAATATTTATATTCATGTAAGAAATAATGACATCATGAATACTTATAAGCTGAATTTTCATAGTGGATTTGAACCCCAGACCTCGGGATTGGTAGTCAAGCGAGATACCACTAAACAGACCACTGCTCCATCCCTGTGTCTACTGTTTGCAAAAGCATATACATTTGTATATGGAGTAAATGGTTAAAACGTGTCTCACAGACGCCCTTTGATCTGGAATGCACCAATTGTGTCTGGAAGCTCTCACCTTTATTTTAACCCTTTACTCCATGAATATTAACGTAGGAAATAATGACATCATGAATATTAATTAGATTACTTGTTATAATAGCACATGGACACAGAAATTTAGGGCCATGGCAGAAACAGTAGAATCATATCTATATTATTCCATAAGCAAACAGAGCAGACCCTGATCAGACGGCTTCTATAGGAGCTGTCTAATTTTTGTCTATTCTGTTAAATTAAAACTTTGCAAAAGGCATATTTATGGAGTAAAGGGTTGAAGCTCATATCATAGTGGCTAGAGTACATCACCATATGTTGATATTATCTGAAACTAAATCTGTCCATTTGACACGGAGCTCCCCTTTCTGGCACTATTGTCTGTTAATCAAAAGTTTGGATGAACAAAGTTTCTAAACATCTTCACATCAAGGCTATGTATGTGGTGTTTGAGGAGTTGGTCACAAAAGTATTTTTCACACGTTTGATATTGCAACCATTTACAAAATCCTGTCACTCTGATAGAAATGGCCACAGCAAATATTCCCTTTTTACGACCATCTTCATATCAAGGTTGTTTATCTGTGAAAGTTTGAAATAATTCCTCCCAATGGAGTAAGAGGTGTTGGACACACAAGATTTTTTCCCTATATAAAATTTCAGTCTCATTACAGGTGAAAATGGTTGCAGCAAAAATTCATTTCTTTACGAGTATCTTCACATCTGCATTGTGAAAGTTTGAAGTAAATCCTCACCTGGTGCAGGAGGAGTTGGAATTGGACACACAAAATGACAAATGACAAGAGCAAGGTTATATATGCCTCCCACCTTGTGTGTGTGTGTGTGTGTCGGGGGGCATAACAAAAGGAATACATGTATTACAAAATTTGTTTAACCCATTCCTTTGTAAACAGTAGACCAAGATCAGACAGCTTCTGTAGGAGCCCTCTGATCAGGTTCTGTTCTAATTTGCTTATGAAATACAATAAAACCTCTCTATAACGACCACTAAATTTGTGTTATTTTGGGCAGGTGGTTGCTTAAAGCAAGGTGAAAGTAAAACAGAACACTCCCATAGGAGTGTTCTGTTTTACTTTCACCTTGCTTTAAGCATCCACATTGTATTAACCCTTTCCCTGTTCTGTGTTTAGGCCAAATTTCAATACCTACTGAATATTCATTAACAAAATAGTTATAAAGAAATATGGAAGGTGGACCATTGTAGACATTTTAGAAAGCAAAGAAACAGTTCTATCAAATTCTATTAGCAAACAGAGCAGACCCTGATCAGTAGAGGAGCCGTCTGATCTGGGTCTACTCTGTTTGCAAATGCGTGAAAACACGTTTATATGAGGGAAAGGGTTAACACAAAATACTTGATGTAATTTAGTGGTCGTTATAGAGAGGTTTTACGGTAGTATAGATCCGAATCTGCAGTTTCTGCTACATTCAAAACTTTCATTTGTTTATGATTCTATCATAAAATGCAGATGATTAATATGCATACATTATATAATTTCGTACATAAATATTCATCAGATAAATGGTTAGATACAATTTTGATTTCAGCTACAAATATTTTCAAGACAGTTATGGCCCCTTTAGTGATGAAGTTGTATGAACAAGGGTGGTAAAATACTTCATGGTATCGTAAGTGACAACAAAACCAGTCGACTTTAGTACAATTTTTTTTAATATTTTTTATAAATTTCCTTCAAGATTTAGACAAATTTTATTTCAACAGATATGAAAGGATGATATGCTGACCAAATACACAAATGAATTCAGGTATGTCTATTTTCCAGACATTCAATCTCCTTTGACTCACTAACAAACATGTTTTTCATCCTCACACTTGCACGCCTCAATGCTATGGTGAACATTAACCCTTCACATGCCAGTGGTGAATTTGTAATTACTGGCCCAAACAGGTCCCTCATCAGGATCAACACTGTTTGACACTCTAGCTGTATTCATAAAGAGAAATGTAAGAAATAGTAACTTTGAGACTTACAGCAAACATCAATATTTGATGACAGTAATTACTAAGCATGCAAGGAGTTAATGGAGGAGAATGTTGTAAATGTGAAATATAAATGTCAAGATCTCGTATGACGAGTATGACATACTGTGGATGAAGATGGACAAACACGGCATAAATCTCACGCCTAGCACTCAACTAACATCGCTATCCCATAATGCTGTGAACAACATCGGCCATTTTCTCAGTACAAATTATACACATTCAATTATTGATCCACTGACTATTACAGACTTCATTCTATGATTGTTAGATACTGGTACTGTAACAGTCCATATTTCCTGTCACACAAGAGTGTAGTCTGCATTTATCAATTTATGGATCGGTTTGGAAATCTTGACCTTTTATTTCATGAATAATTGTTTTAAAAATAATGACATCACAAACATTAATTCGCAGAATTTTATAATGGTGTGTAAACACGGGAAATTTTGGTCATGGCAGAAACCTGTTGACTCAGATCTGTATTACTCCATAAACAAACAGAGCAGACTAATTAGACAGGAGCCATCTGATCTGGGTCTACTCTATTTGTAACGACATTAAAAGGCGTATTCATACAATAAAGTGTTAACCCTTTACCCGACTGTGACAACCTTTCCAACAGAGCAGACCCAAATGAAACGGCTCGGCTGATCAAGGTATGCCATTTGCTCATTGAACTACATAGACCTGCTTCTACAGTTTCTGCCATATGGTCAAAATACTGTGTTTATTTACCATTGTAAAAATTCAGAAAATAAATATTCCATCCTAACATTATTTCTTACATGAACATCCATCAGTTAAAGTCTCTTAACCCTTTCCCTGATAAGGCTATTTTTAGATCCAACATCTTTGAATATATCTACCGAAAAGGAGCACTAATTAGAGAAAAGGATTTATTTTTTTTTTTAGACTTTTGTAGTTTGAAACCATTGTGATAAATAGAGCATTTGCTCCTATAGGAGCAAATGCTCTATTTATCACAATGGTTTCACAAAGTGACCTTTACAGAGTCGTCAAAAGTTGACAATATGAGGGAATGGGTTAAAGGAATACTTGTTCTTATTTTACGGAACTAATATTAAGAAATTTAAAAACAATATAATAAGTTACAAAAACTTGGTGTGTTCAAGTTACGTCTTCTGTGAATTATTACCATATAATCTTCTACATATCTTGAAAACATTTCAAAACGTCAAGTGTTTTTCTGGACAAGAAACACAAAAAAAATCCTCTTCGCATACCAATACAATCTTAATAATATTGCACGTGAAAATATGACATGTATGCATTTAAGGCTATTATGCATGTGAAACCCTTCAAGTCTTCAAGGACATAATGCACACAACATGACCCTACATGTAAGTCCCTTTAGCCATACAAGACTAGCACTGATGCCAAAATTAGTGTGGATCCAGGCAAGATCCACAGATACTGTCTAAACATGAAATAAACCATAAACAAATAACTCCATGTACACCACACAGTTAACCCTTTCCCAGTAAGAAATATTGACATCATGAATATTTATTAGCCGAGTTTATAAAATGGCATTATGTACACATGAAGTTTTGGTATTGGAAGAAAGTGCAGTCGGATCTATTATAATTTCATAAGCAAACATAGCAGACCCTGATCAGAAGGCTCCTACAGGAACTGTCTGATTTAAGGTTTTCTCTGTTTGCAAAGGCATGAAAAAGTGTTTGTACGAGGGAAAGTGTTAGCCCTTTGAATGCTGAAAATTCATATTGAAATGGCCCATTAAGCATGAAAGGCTTAACTTTACAAGAGGATACTGTATGTAAAGTGTGGACCCTGGTCAGAAGGCCCCTTTTGGAGCCCTCTGATCTCTGGCTACACTGTTACTACTGTCAGGACATTCTTTACTCAAAAGATACTCTGCCTTTTAACACCTTTGCAAGCAGAATAGACCTAGATCAGAATGATGACTCCAGTAAAACTTTTCTGATAAGGGTCTACTGCTGGCTTCTAGAATAATGAATTATAAAGATCAGATCCTGCAGCTTTTACCAGGTCCAAAACTTTTCTTGTTAATTTGTCATAAGCTAATTAACATTCGTAATTATATTATTTCTTACACAGGTATTTATTGGAGTAAAGGGTTAACCCTTAGCATGCCACATAGTTATTATCACTCTTCCCTCTTTGAATATTAATTAGGCAAATCTTTACATATGTTGAAATGATTTTCCTAGGCAAAAGCATAGCACATGGATTTTCCATGGCAAACAGTGCAGACCCAGATGAGAGAGCTCCTATAGGAGCTCTCTCATCTAGGTCTACACTGTTTGCAAATGCAACTATAGTTGTGACTGGCAGGCTATGGGTTAAATAACACAGTCCATAATCAAATGACCTAAAATCAGATTTTGTTCAAGATTCCATACTGGTCGTGTCCTGGAACTCATAACTTTTACTTTTCTTTCACTGGAATCAGGGAAAACCTGGCACCATCAATAACACTTGTTCCCTCTTTTCTCTTGGTCCATTTCTCATTCCCTTAAACTATAACCCTTTCCACACCATGTTTTTGCCTGCAAAATTGTCATCAGCTACAATTTCTAAGTATATTTTTCTAACCAGCAAGAGTAGTCAGAGTGACAAACAGTTTGGATCCTGATGGGAAACGGAATTATTCAGTGTCTCATCTAGATCCTGTTTTTATAAGTAATAAATTTGCTTCTAGTGTGCAAAACGCTAAGATAAAAACTGTTTGCATGCCTGCCAATTAATTGTCCTCTAAAAATTACCCATTCTTATCATTTTTAACCTGTTACTCCAAAAATATGCCTCTGCAGAGCAGATCCGATCCAGATCAGACGGCTCCTGAAGAAGTCATCTGATCAGGGTCTACTGTTTGCTTATGAAAATATATAGATCTGATTCTACAGTGTCTGCCATGGCCAAATTTTCCTGTGTTCATGTCATAACAATTCAACTTATTAATATTCATGGCCATTCTCTCATACACGAATATTCATGGAGTAAAGGGTTAACCCATTCCCTCATATTGACGACTCTGTAAAAGTCACTTTGTGAAACCATTGTGATAAAGAGAGCATTTGCTCCTATAGGAACAAATGCTCTATTTATCACAATGGTTTAAATGTACAATATTCTAAACTTTTCCTTTTCTCTAGTTAATGCTCCTTTTCGGTACATTTATTCAAAGAGGTTGTATCTAAAAATAGCCTATGAGGTAATGGGTTAAACACAACAAACTTAAACATCTTCTTTCTCTACAAACATTTAAATGTGCTAAACAGTTGATATACTATAGAGATACAATGTTTTGGCACATCTCAGTTCTATATAAACTGTTTTCACATTCTAGAACAGCGGCTGAAACTTTTACAAATACTCTTTACTAGTTACGTCCTTTTAACTGGGACTCGTCAGAACATAATTCCATGACTGACCATTGTGAACCTGTAACTTAAATATGATTTCCAGGACAAATTAAATTGGAAATAAAAGAAATGGTCAAACAATGTGGACATGGTCTACAACTTGGCGTGAACTGCACCATTTGAGAGTCTGTCAAATCAAACAGATACATTAGTATAAATGGCAAAACTAATCTATGTTTGGGTGTGTATGAAAATGGCTAAACACCTGATCATAGAAAAAAGTGGTAACTCACTTAAGGCACCAGGTAAGAGGCATATTAATCTATAAGAATATATCATTTCTATGTCAAACCCTATTCTGCTGGTACTCATAAGCGTCACCAATGAGAGGCAATTTTAATGAGTACCATTACAGTAGGGTTTGTCCAAGAACATTAATACTCGATTCAGAGCTCCAGATAAGATGCGTAAATTTAAACATTTTCAAGCATAGCTCCTTTATTTCTCCACCAAACCCTATACTGTGACCACTCTTTAGTCACAGTATAGGGTTTGGTGGAGAAATGACGATTTTAGTATTTGGGTACGCATCGTTATCTGTAGCTCTGTCGATTTCTCAATCTGCCTCTTATCTAGAGCTCTTTTACTACATGAAAACATTACGGTCACTTGGTATTTTTAGCACAACTCATCCAGATTCATACTCAGAGGTATAGATAGGATGTGTGAATTAGACTCTAGTAAAATAGATTGTTTATATGTATATACTAGACTTGTAGCTCTCAAAGCAATACAAGTTCTTCAAAGGTCCAGATAAGGTGCGTAAATTGAAACAATTCAACAGTAGCTCCTTTTTTTCTCCATCAAACCCTATACTGTGACTTGATTCTAAAGAGTGGTCACAGTATAGGGTTTGGTGGAGAAATGACGATTTTAGTATTTGGGTACGCACCTTTATCTGTAGCTCTGTTCTTGCACCATGATGCCTTATCACATTTATACTGAACTTTCAGTGTGTCATAGATAAAGAGGAGTACATGTATTTAGGTAATGTATGTAACATATTTACTTTATTCCTCCACCTTGTTGGTATTCCAAAGAATTGCCTTGGTGAGGTAATTCTCACGTGTACTACCAAGATAGGGTTTGATGAAGAAAATAAGCAACCTGGATACTGTAAATCCGTACTCCTCAAATCTACAGATCTCTGACTTTCTAAACACAACATGTTCAGTCTGGAATTGTTCTTTTCCAAGTAAGCACAACAGATTCAGAATGTTTCATTCAACCTATAAAGCATTTTCATTACTCTATTGGAGATAAAAGTAAGTTTCTCTATAGCACAAACCAAAAGCACAGAAATAGGAATAAAAAGAGAAGGAAAAGATAGCACAAAGTTCTGCACGCCTTAAAGGAGAACCATCAAACTGTTGTTCTACTTGTTAGCTACTAGTATTTTATAAATTTCTCCATTAAACCCTATCTTATTGGTATTCATCTGTTTGACAATCTGCCTGTGTTTTGAAATGGCAGACAAATATATTTTGACAAACTGAAGAAGAAACGATATCTGCAGACAGAAGTTAGTTATTGTAGAAAGTTTTAAATCTTGAACTGATCAAAACATTCTTCTGTAATTTGACATTTCTATTGGCATTTTTCCCCCATCATGCATATAAATAATCACCGGTTGTTTCAATAATTTAAAACCTTATTTTGTAACCAGTAGTTTAGGCATCACATTGCTTATAATCTTAGATCTTAGTTTGACTCCAGATCTCATACAAAGTTACTTCGCCTTTTACTTGCTCAGAATGTTATGAAGCATGTGATGTCACAATGTACTCTACAAGTCATTTTTGGAAATATACCTATGAATGACACTAAGAAATAAATAGATCAGACAAAATAATAGTGACAATGAAATGGAAGATACAAGTTTTAAGCCCTATATTGAAAATTCAATCAAACTATTGACAATGTGAATGAATTTGTTTTTCCTTTCAGTTATTTCCCTTATCAGGTACAGTTTATTCCCTCTAACTGGACATTCAAATTAGTATGGTGGCAGCTTAATTAAGTCACGCGAAAAGCTCCAAAGGGAGCTTTCTTCATAACTTTCGGCCTACATTAACCCTTTCCCTGATATAAACGTGTTTTCATGCATTTGCAAACAGAGCATACCCAGATCAGCCGTCTAATCAGGGTCTGCTCAGTTTGCCAATGGAATTCGACAGATCTGTTTCTTTACTTTCTAAGATGGCTACAATGTTCCACCTTCCATTGTAAATATTTTGTCCATGAATATTGAGTAGGTATTGAAATTTGAATTAAACATAGAACTGGGAAAGGGTTAAGCATCTACATTCATCTTTACTAGAATTCCAGTTTAGAGGGGTTTCTGTATATATACTATGAACTAAAGACTCAAAATCTGCATACATCTTAACCCAAACAACAATAAGCACTCAATCGTTACATTCTTCCACATGCCTTTGGCCAACAAATAACCGAGAGATGTGTTAAATTGCCCTGCAAATCTCTCTTTTGTCAACAAAACAATGACAAGAGTTTTAACTCGTTCTCCGGAAAATGCAGAATAGCTGTGAAAAGAGCTTCGATCATTCTTGGAGAAATATTCCCGCATTCCTCTTTCCAGTTTTGGAGTAAAAACCAATCACCCCAAACCGTTTGACATTCTGGCTGGGCGTCTTGGTTTTGATAATATCACAATGCACTGGTTTTTCAACTGGTCCAGTCGATAAGCCCAACAACAACATAACGTATCCTCCAACAAAACATTACTTTGGCACTATTCGTGAATTCCGTAACGATGCAATATTGGGTGTATACTAGGAGTTGATTTGTCTATCCATCAGTCGCTGCTTCAATATCAGAATTGGTTCATGTGCAAATACACAGGCTCATGGCTAAATTCCACCGCCTTCACTGGGCATTGTAACCGAATATCCAGCTGAGGGTTATGGTCCTTCAAAGACTCTTGCTGATAATGCAACACTAACTGCATTAATGTAGCATGTTTGAAAAACGGCTCAGCAAAACCGTAGCCAGTCTTTTTGTGGAGAATTCTACAGTGTCCAATGCTTCCCTGGTGCCTGCAGAAAGAAAAATAATCTCAAATAATGCTCTCATTAAAAAACAGTCAATCACCAGACTCCTCAGTTTGGATCCAGATGCGACCTAGGGATGTCTCATCTAGATCCAAACCGTTTGCATAGGTACAGTAAAACCTCTCTTATAACGACCACTAAATTACATCAAATATTTTGTGTTAAATGCAGGTGGCTGCTTAAAAGAAGGTGGAAGTAAAACAGAACGCTCCTGTAGGAGCGTTGTTTTACTTTCACCTTGCTTTAAGCAGCCATCTGCCCTAAATACCAATTAATTAACACAATTTTGTGGCCGTTATAGAGAGGTTTTACTGTAATCATAACTGCTGTTAATGTGTAAAGATTTGTCCAAAAGTCTCTCATACAGGAGCGGTCTGATCTGATCTACTCTGTTTGCAAAGCCGTAAAAAAGCGTTTATATAAGGGAAGGGTTAAGCATGTATTTACGTAAAATTTCTCTTTCATCACATATTTTATGTTGTTTAGTGAAGTTAGTTTAGTACTTTTTCTGAAAACTAATTGACTAGTTGCTGATTATTTCTGTCTAATCTGAATAGAATTAATTAAAATAAGGAAATACCCTATCTCCAGGCACCGTGTGATCTGGGTCTACTCTGTCTGCAAAGGCTGTACAAGGTGTATCTAAGGAGTAAAGGACTGGTAATCAGAGTAATTCACTTACATAATTGACAAAACGTAAACCTCGCCTTCCTCAAGCTTTGGGCGTATA